>PVKB01000179.1:188307-549780 GCA_004027205.1 Ctenodactylus gundi | reverse complement strand
ACACAGATGAGCCTTTCCTTTTAAGGATATGAAATGCAGAGTAGCAGATGTTGGCGTTCATTCGGTATGACAGCTGAATAGAATCAGCTCAGATAATTAGAAAAAATATAAAGCGTAACTGATTGTATTTTGAGGGGTGTATCTTTTTTTTTTCAACTTGGGAGGCTGCTGAAATGTCAAGGCAGACTCCCTTAACTTCTCAAACAATCAAGTTCAGCAAAACACAACTTGGGTGACTTGATACACCAGCTGAGGTGGCTTTATTCCCAGCATCAGCTCTGTTCAAACGCATTCTGAGATGCTAGGTACATTGGTTGTGAAAGCTATTTTCGCCTTCATCGGCCTCATTGTTACTTCCTTTAGTGACGCCAATGACAAGGTAGGTGATGATGATAATGATAATAAAGATAGTGCTAAGTTTTTTCTTAAGTAATAAAGTAAATATCACCTACTGAAGCAGGCACCTAACCTTAGCCTTTATATATGAATGCTAGGTTGCATGTAAAGCTAGTTTTTCTATCCCTCAATACTAATTAGATTGATAGTCACGCTGCCATCCATATTTGCAAATTGACTTTAATGGTAACGAAGAGGTGATATTCAACTACTGCTGTACCGCTTTGGCAGAAGTCTTGAACTGGGTTGAACCAGGCCTATCATCTAAGTACTAACCCACTTACAGATACATGGCTTCTCACTTCTTTCCAGTCCCTCGTCATATTTTGTGATGAATTAGAGCACCAGGATCCACTGAGAACCTCAATCAGTGAGTTCACCTGACCAAACTTCTTTTCCAAAACCCTAAAACAAAAATGTGGACATTGTCTACAAGATGCTACCTTGTAGAGTCAGAGGTAACTTGTGAAAAACAGCTGTAATTTTAGAGAGAAGGCTAAATCTTCTGCGGAACTTTGCTCTATTTTCTGATCAAATATGTATGATGATCTCCTAGTGCTTTCTTCTTACATGATAAACTCATACTCTTTTAACCTCTCTGGAGAATTTTTAAATGATCTGGCTCGTCTTTTCCTTCCCTGGAAATTTCTTTTGCTCTCAACACACAGCCTGGTCAGTAAAGATAGGAGACAGATTCTTAGCTTACAGAGCTTATGAGTTCCTTAAATTTTGTTTAAACTATACTCATTAGTTTTTCAGCTTATAATCTCTATCTTCTTCTTTAATCTCAGAGCCATATAGCATATCATCATCAATAAACTAAATTTTGGAAGCCAAAGAGAGTCAAATACACAGACTTCCTCCTTTTCGTCTTTCACGCTTAATTAGTAGAAAAGAAATGGAAGAAAACACACATATTTCCTTCTTTTTCTTTCTACAAAATATCTCAGAACTATATCTTGACAGGCAAAAACGAAGAATCTAAAGCTTAAAGGTTAATTTGTTGAAAGTCACAGAATTAGTAAGTGACAGATCTCACACTGTGATCTGAATGTGATGCCAAATTTTGTATTTATGCTCATGTATTTAAACTCATACTTTTAACTTCCCCTTCTACCAAAGAGAACCAGTTGAGTTGTAGTAGGTGCAATATTATAGCTACCAGAGTTGAGTATTTCCTCTTAAAAAGGTGATATGTGGCTTTTAAATATTAAAATATTTAAAGAAAAATATACCAACTTATAAAGTTGGCCAACTTTCTTATTAACTATTATTTTCTGTTCTTAGCGAGTTTTAAAGTGCCTTTCTGAGATTTCATCTCCTTCTATCTTAGAAGTAATTAAGGAGAATAAAAATATAAATGTGGAAATAAGGAACATGAAATAATGTTTTATGAACATGTATTGTGAATATCTTATCTACCCCTCTGAATATTCTACAAAGTGACATACCAGACACTTGGAAGGAGAAACAACTTTCCCCTCAAACAAAATAAAACTCTCAGGTTTCCTCCAAGAACATTAAGGCAATAAAAAGGGAAGGAATAAAATGACAGAAAGGTAGAGAATCACCAAATGGCTTTTTGAAGAATAGGACAATGGTTTCCACCTCTTTTTTTCACCAGCATATTCAGAGGACTAAGTAAAGAGAAACGTGACATCTTTAGGAGTAAGTTCTAAAAGTCCTGGAGATCATGATTTAGCTGAAATTGTTGAGACATAAAACATGCCTCAACTTTTCCATTTCTAGGTATTTAGAAAGAGATGACTGTGAATTAGCACTTGATTGCCACATATTAATTATTGTCTTTATTTTATTTATCTTTATTTTATTTTCATATTGAGTATTGTCTTTATTTCTATATCCTATTTTCATTCATTATAGTTTTAGGTCAGTGTTTTCCTTATCCCTTAAATGATCAACAAAGTCAGCATCTCTGATCCTTTCAAGACATGACAAGAGCCCCTGCTCCTGACAAGGCTGCTCTTTCTGCTTTGTTGAATGCTTTGTGCTGGGAACTTTCTTTTCAAGGCACTCCTCCTCCTTCTGCGTGTGCCTCCTTCAATTGCGTGCTGCTGGGGTAGCTCATTGGTTTCCGTCCATCTTGACTGATTCCTCACACTCCCTTCACTACCTCATTTCCTGTAGCTCTGGGGAGCAGACCCTTGCTGGGGTACATTTCCCACCAGCCTGGCTACTACTATATAATAAAGAGGTGGAAATTCAAATCACCAAAAGTGGAATAAGTGTTTGTCTTTTATTTTTTACTTCTATTGAAAATTATGGACAGTGTAACGCTATATAAATATATATGTACATATAAAGAATATATAAAAAGTAAAATGTATATATGACTCTAGGTAAGCAAAAGAGAGGCATTCGCTCATTTTGTGTTCATGTAGACCTATGAGTTGGCTGTTACTCAATAATTGTTCTGTGAAAATTTTTCTTAATAAAAATAGAAGCAAAGTAACCAAATTGTGATTGAACCTCACATTCCTATGCTGTTCAGATGCTGTCATAATCATTTTCTCATTACAGGAATGCAATACCCATTATGTACATAGTAAAGAGGAGCTATTTATTTTGAACTACTTTTCAGAGGTCTTGGTCCAGGTATAGTTGGTCAACTCCAATGACTATATGACCTGCCGCAGGAAACAGAAAATACAGAGTTAAGAATGACACTGTCCATCAGGGGAGATATACCTTTCCAGGTCAAGACTCAGGGGAATCTGTTCCTCCCACCAGACCCCCCTTTTATTATCACATAAAATCATCAATGAATCAACCCACAAATGAACAGGAACCCTGCCTGTAATCCAATCACCTTCCAACCATAAGACTTAGGGGGATTTTAGACGTAGACTATAAAAGGCACCATAGTCTGTCCTTGGCTAATTATTTCTATTTAAGTTCTTAAAGACATGCAATAAAAAATGATCATTTTAGAATGAAAGGAAGAATGTGTATATTGTTTGCACTTTGTAGAAAAGAATAAAAATATAAACAAACAAATCATGCTGATTTGTATCCAGCGACACTACAATTTAAATATTTGCTCTGCACTCTCTCTTCGTTGCTGAGTTGAGCCAAGTAACACTTTAGTAAATCTACTGCTAATGTCTTAATTTCTAAAAGATTTTTAGGTGTTGAACTCTATATCAGTCACTGAAAACTTAGCACGCTTAACTTTAAAGTATGGTTTCTCCTCTTAAGAGCCTAGACTCGAAAACTAAGCAGTGATAAATGGAAGGGTTGGCCCTGGATGTTATTTATTGATGAACTTTTATGTCATTCACCTTGTCAACTCATAAGAGATGAGTGATGCTTTTAATCAGATAATCAAATTTAAGTGATCATGCCTGTGAATGAAATCCTACCATTTTATTACCCCATTACACTTGACTTTTCACGATTGCCTTCATTATTTAAAAATAGACACTAGGAGGTCAAACAAAAGTATTTTAGTTCCCTGGATTAATAACTATAGCATTGATCATTCATATGTATACCAAATTAAGGGACAAATAAATAAGTACTTAATGTTTATTGAGCACTTAATAAGTGGTCAGAACTCTCCAAAAGAGAATGATCTTATTTAAGTGTCAGAGCTGCTCTGAGACCTATAAACTTAACTATCAAGATAAGGAAACTAATGCAAATAAAAATAGAAACAGGTTTCAACCAAACTTTAGGAATATTAAGATGGGATGACTTGGAGCCTATTTTCTTCATCAATGTCATATTGTTTTCATTCATAATATAATATAGTTGTAAGCAGTTCTGCACAATTGAAATAAAATATATTTTTTCTTAGGTGAAAACAAAATTCTCCTGATTATATTTCCTTAAATAGTGAATTCATCTCAATGGGTTATGGAGTATGTGTTACATGTGTTGACATTCAATGAAGAAAAGTTAAAGTAAGTCTGATTTCTTGCAGTTAATATTATATTTGTATAGTGAGAAAGATACACTAAGGTTTATTAAAGCCAATGATAAGACAAACAAAAAAGCTCTTTACCATTAAAATAAAGAAAAGTAGCCTATTACCACTTATATTCACAAAGTAGTTGAAAAAAAAGGTAGAAATGTTAAACTCTGATGATGACTTTTTCTAAGCTATGATTCAATTTTGTTGGAAAAGGGTTATTCCTCGGAAAATCTAAGATAATTTTTTTATATTAACATTTAATATACTTGTCAATGAGAATGAGAAATTTGAGATTTCTAATCATCATTGCCTAAAACTAGTTCAGTGGGTTTGAGCGCATGTGCTCAACTTTGGCTATGGTGACAAGCCGTATGGTGTGAAAAAGGACAGGCACTTCTACTTGGTGATAATTTTGATGGATTTCTGATCAGGGATCAAAGAATAATGTGACTTATTCAGTTTTCATAAGCCAAAGTTTCAAAATACCATTTAATGTGGATGAGTCATTTATAAACGAAATATTCTATTTTTGACAGGAGCGATGGTTACTAAAATCCCTGTTGTTTTTCTCACTGTGGGTGCTTTCTGTTACCAATTCCACTGTGTTACCCTTCTACTCACATATCACATTCCCACTCAGGAGGCAAATTGCACCAGTGATTTCACTGGAAAGTAGGACCAGATGTTTTTGTTGCTTTCAGGCAAGAATGAATTATCATTTTAAGTACTAGGTAGCAGCAACGTTCAAATATCATCTGTAGTCTCTGATTTGTAGCATGACTACTTAATGGATGTCATAAACTTATGATGAACAGCAGAACTATAAGACATACAAGGGAACCAGACTGACAAAAGTTGGCAAAGTAAGAGGGATTTTGTTAGCCTGAGGACACTAGTGAAGTGAACGCTTTGATGTTGCTGTTTTTCCAACTCTTGCATATTGTATTGGCTGTAACGCTCACAAAGAAGCATTTGAGACTGCCTGTCTGAGATCACTGGAAGGTGACAGATATCCACTTGAGTGGTGAATCACTTGTCTCCCCAAGAAAGTGTCTTGACTTTTTGGTGACTTGAGTGCACGACTCTGAAAAAAATTCTATTGAGTTTACTGATATTTTCTTGCATGAACTCCCTGCTCAGTGGAAAATTCAAAGTCAAGTACAATCCTTTATTACACAAATGGACACCAATTTAGATCAAGTTCAATTTGTTGCTGTTACATTGCATATGTACAACATTTAAGCCTTTTAAGTTGGGGGAGAAGGAACACATTTTTTCTCTTCTACGCTTTTTATTCATATTTTTCATTTTTATTTACATATGCGTGCAGTAGAATTTTATTTACAGGTTAATTGTATACATTGGGAACTTATTATCCATGCGTTTCCATTTCCCTTTCCTGTCCCTTTCCCATCCTATGTCACTTCCACCCGTTTTTGTATCATTATATATATGGTCATTGGATCTACTTAATTAAAATTGTGGTTCACTAACACTATTCTCATTTGTCCCTTGTTTGCCTGAATAGAGAATTTTCTCAAAACTAAATCTTATATTCCCATGGTTTTTCTTTTTTTCTTCTTCTTCACAGTGATAAGAGCCCAGGAAAATAGGGGCAAAAGAAATTACTAAAAATGTTTTGTTGGGTGTTTTATTACGGTCAATTTATAGGAGCAGCATGTTTGATTAAGTGGAATGTGGCCGGTTAGGATGTGCCACTCAAGCTTCTTTAGTACATCACCCTCCTGTTGCCACAGCTGGAGTATCCATGCACTAGCTTAGATGGGTTCCTCCTTTCTTGTCTCTAGTGTTTTCAGTAACTAGGTCTCTGCTTTAGAACCTATCTGGACCCCAGTACTTCCATAGCACATGGTACCTATTAAGTGCCTCAGCTCGAACAAAATCTTCTGATGTTAACACACGCTAGTTTCTTCTTTGATCTATAAACACTTTCAGATTTAGGGAAGCATAATTTTTTTACCTGTTTATGAATACACCAGAACAACCATAAGGTCTATGAATACAATTAATATATCCAAAAACTACAAAATGTTAAGGAAACAAAATTTTTATATTTCTAACTCAAAACCTGTTTATTTTCATAATAGATTCCCAGGTTAAAATTAATAGGTGAAAGGTGTCATTGGAAGACTGTACCATAGGAATCAAATGGGAGAGTGTTTTGGACTGAGAGAGTGTGGAAGATGGGACTGGGAAGGGAAAGTGAAATTGTAATTTACATGTGCACAAAATTCCCAAATTTATTGTAACCATTATGTACTCCATATACATACTAATGAAAATTGGAAAAAGAGGCAATACCAGAATTTGTAAGGTATTCATTTGAATTTATCTTTCTCTGATAACCTTTTAACCTATGATTTTATAAGTTGCTTTGCTTTAACTTAAATTGGAGGAGCAACAGGAAAAATGAGAGATTGAAAGTGGCTAGTTTAAATCTGAAATGAAGACTCTAAGCCACTTTCAATCTAACATGAGCCAAGTGTAGAAACGCTAATTATGGTAATGTTTTCAAATTGGCACTTAGTTTGGCATCCTGTTGAAAAAAATCTTTAGTGAAAATAAGAGAAAAATTTATTTTGTGATAGCATACAGTTAGGCTAAGTTTTTTATCACTTTTTATATTAAATTTAATTTCATATTTATTCTGAGTCCTGTCAGAACCTGAATACTTAAACAATTACTGAGAATATATAAAATTTGTTTCAACTATTGGTCTTAATTTTTGCTTGGATTTCTAATATTTGATCAGAATTGCAACAGAGTTCCAAAATATTGCTTAAATTTCATCTTCTCTATCACATTTTTGTCTCAATATATGAATAATAGATACATCTTAAATTATGTACATGTAAACATGAACAAAATATATTCTTAAATATATTTGTTAACATAAAATCTTTCTTTGGTAATTTGATTCAGACAAAAATAGGTATAAACAATATGTGTGTATTTGTGAATAGGTGCACATAGAATGCTAGAAATCTAGGGAAAAGAAATTCCTACACTAAATGAAAACTTTTCAGATATTTTTCCCCATTTTATTGATATGTACAAGTGCAGAGTTTAAGGTTTACAATGGAGTTGAGCATTTAGTGCACATACTTTTCTTGTCAAAGTGACAAGGGCTTTCCCGCTCTCCTTTTGTCCCTCCCCCTACCCTCCCTTCCTTCCCTTCACCCCCCACCCCCGTCCCCCTCTTTCCCTTTGTCTTTCATTTAAAGTTCCATGAGATGATTGTGGTCTGGGTCTCTCATATCAGACAGACCATCCGATGTTTCACCTTCTGCTTCTGACACACTTCACTAAGCATGCCGTTCTCAAGTTTCTTCCATTTGCCCGTGAAAGCCTCCACGTTGTTGGACCTTACAGATGCGTAGTATTCCGTTGTGTATAAGTACCACAGTTTGTGTATCCACTGGTTTCTTGATGGGTATTTTGGTGACTTCCATACTCTAGCTATTGATAGTTGTGCTGCTATGAACATGGGTATACATATATCTCTGTTGTATGTTGTTTTGGCCTCTTTTGGATATATTCCCAGGAGGGGTGTCGCCAGATCAAATGGGTATTTATTTCTAGTCTTTTGAGAGCTCTCCATACTGCTTTCCAGAGTGGTCTAACGAATTCATACTCCCACCAGAAGTGCAGGAGGGTTCCTTTCTCCCCACAGCCTGGCCAGCATTGATTGCTATTTGATTTGTTGATATAAGCCATTCTCTCTGGAGTGAGATGGTATCTTAGCTTTGTTTTGATTTGCATTTCTCTTATGGCTAGAGATGTTGAGCATCTTTTCATGTATCTATTGGCCACTTGTAATTCTTCATGAGTGAACTGCCTCTTCATTTCATTTGCCCATTTTTCAATAGAATCCTTTATTTTGGTGCACTTAATTTTCTTTAGCTCCCTATGTATTCTAGTTGTGAGTTTCTTATCTGAGGTGCTGGTGGTGAATATTTTTTCCAGTCTATTCGTTCTTTATTTACAATGTTGACAGTTTCCTTTGCTGTGCAGAAACTTTTCAATTTGACAAGGTCCCCTTTGTTGATAACGGGGATAATTTCTTTTGCTCTTGGTGTCTTGTCAAGAAAATCTTTGCCTACCCCTATGTCTTTTAGAAATTTGCCTACTTTGTCTTTCAGAAGGTTTAGTGTTTCATTTTTAATGTTTAGGTCTTTAATCTATTTTGATTTGATTTTGGTGCATGGTGATAGGTGTGTGACTAGATTCATTCTTCTGCATGGTTGTCATCAGTACTAATATATCTTCTAACTACAAAGACAAAAGAGATAAAAACATTAATGAATAAAACATTAATACCATCTTAAATGGCATAGAGTAAAACTGGGCTGTTATATAATTATATATGGGAATTTCAGTCATATCTGGGGATATTTTGAATACCAGGCTATGACGGTGCTGGGAAATATTCATAAAAATGAGGAAAGGTAGCAGGAGAAGGAGTGATGATTTAGTCTGTGCTCTTGGAAAATCAGTCAGCACGGTCACACTTGGAGCAAACTTGAGGAAAGGCAGCTCTAAGGAAGCTACTGGTTCCCATTCAAGTGAGAGGCGGCGAGAACAACCTAAACCAATGGTGTAAAAATTGAAGGAAAAAACCTCAAGAGCCCCTATTGGATTACAACTGACAGAATAGCAACAATGTTGTGCTATCCTGGGAGGAAAGGAAATTGATTATTTGTTTTAGATTTTGAATTTGCATGGAAGAATGTTCACACACCTAACTGGGAAATATCTGTTTTCAATAGACAGACCAAATATGTATCTGATAGGTATGGTTTTCAACAGATAGATCAACTCCATTAGTCTTTCTGATGATTTTATAACCAAATTTAAGCCCTTTGAAAATAACCATGGGGCATATTAGATTTGTCTGCTAAGATAAAGAATAAGATAATATTCAGGGTAGAGTAATAGCACAGCAGTTAGAGCCTCTAAGTAGCAAGCACACTGTCCTGGGTTGAATTTCCCAGCATCACATAAGCAAGGTGTGGGGGTGCACACCTGTCACCCCAGCATTTGGGAGGCAGAGCAAGGAGGATTCAAGGCCAGGCTCAGGTACCTAGTGAGTTCAGAACCTGCCTGGGCTACAGAGAGAGACTCTGTGTTTAAAAAGAAAAGATAATGCCAGATATTTGTAATATTTTGTATAATACATATAAAGGAAGCAAAAGAGAAAAAATTTAGTTTCAGATTTATTTGATGTCTTTTAAACTGGTTGGATATTCTAAGGATTGTAGGTCATAAACCACTTCTTTTAAATTGTTGTACTGTTACATCAGGATAGAATGTAAGAACAAAGATGACTTAAAAAACATATATTTACTTGAACTTGCTAAAATTGATTATTAGAATATAATGGACAAATACATTCGATTCCAAAGCAGTGTGTTTCTTTGCATTAAAAATGTCTACACACATGAACTCATTTTTCCATATTGAGAATGATTTTGTACTGCATTTTCACTCTAGGAAACAATGGAAGGATCCAATCAGATAACATAACAGCCAACGCTAGATAGGTGTAGTGGCACACATCTCTAATCCCTGCACTCTGGAAGGCTGATGCTAGAGTACCGTCAGTTTGAGCTCAAGCTAGACAACTTAGTAAGACCTTGTCTTAACATAAAAAAGAAAAGGAATAAAGATGTAGGAGAGAGAGAGAGAGAGAGAGAGAGAGAGAGAGAGAGAGAGAGAGAGAGAGAGAGAGAGAATCTAAGAATATAGTTCAGAGCAAAGGCCCTGGATTAAATTCCCCCAAACGGGAATCGCTTCCAATTTAACAGTCTTTTTCATTTC
The DNA here is from genome assembly GCA_004027205.1 of Ctenodactylus gundi. Classification (NCBI taxonomy): domain Eukaryota; kingdom Metazoa; phylum Chordata; class Mammalia; order Rodentia; family Ctenodactylidae; genus Ctenodactylus; species Ctenodactylus gundi. Next base: position 539,606 of record PVKB01000179.1, on the reverse strand, counting down.
ACCATTCATCTCATTTTGTTCTGTCTTGTTCTGTTTTGTCTGAGACAGAGTCTAGCTCTACAGTCCAGGTTGGTCTTGAACTCATGATGTAACCCAGGCTGGCCCACAGTTCATGGCAATCCTCCTGCATCAGCCTCCTGAGTGCTGGGAATACAGGTGTGCCCCACCATGCCCAGCTAATCTGTGGCCCTGAGGGCCTCAGGCTTCCTAGGCAAGCATTACAATCAATGGATTACACCCTTGTTTCAGGCCCTTGTTAGGGGGTTCTGGGGTGGGGTTTTGTTCCAGTTGGTGCTGCATGCACTATACACCTAGGTTGAACCTCTTATTTCAATTTTCTCCTTTAATTTATTTTACTTTCTTTATTTGTCTTTTTCCTATTTAAACTAAGATTACAGGAGTATTTCAGAATTCCATGAGACCACAAATAACTGGTGGGTATGGAGTAAGGGGAAGATCACTAGTCAAGATTCTGAAGTATCTGCCCTTTATCTGAATAATGGTTAAGGTATTCCAACACTTTAAAATGTGTTAGATCATAGCTACTTCAAGGAGTGTCTGAAATCACAGAGCTTGCAGCTAAATGATTAGAGAGCTCCTGTCAACTTGATTCTCTCATCTTACTTTTCAGAACTCATCAAAGCTTTGGAACATTTACACCTACATGGATCACACGATGTTAGAGGACATTAGGACCTTTGGATGCTATAATTAAGCACCACCCAAGGCCAATCTTGCAAGACAGGGAGGGGTGTGTCCTTAGGACTTGAAAATACACCAAGGGAAGAATGAATAAAACAAACAATTAAACTAAGTTTCTGAAGGAGCTCTCTGGATTTAGTGTTCCATCGGAAATCTTTTTCTACTTTGTATGAAAGGGTCTATAGTATAAATTTTTCTGGGACTTCTACCGGCATGCTTAGAGTTTTCCAAAACCAAATATCTTTGCAGGTGGAAAAATAAATTTACTGCTATAAAATTAGATATAAGAAAAATATTAGTTAAGGACACACAGATTCTTTTTTTAAGTCAGCCAGATGTACTTTAATACTGAATCTAGGAAGTCACTTTTAAGGGGTGACTCCCGAAAACTCATGTATTGGAGACTTCATTTCCCGCCTAAGGTACTCTTGCACTGTGGTGCCAACATTGGTAGGAGGGGTCGTGCGGGAAAAAGTAGGGTCCCGGAGATATTCCCTGGAAGGAGTGCCCTGCACTTTTCAGTCTGCGGTGTAGTTTCAGCCTCCAGGAAGTGAGCAGATTTCTTTGCCGAGTGCCCCACCACAACATACTGCCCATGCCACCAGCCCAAAGGCAACAAGACGGAGGATCCAAGGGCTGGTCTTTGAAACTGTGAGCACTTTTTTTAAAATAACGTTTTCTTTTGTAAATGATTTAAGGTATTCCGTAACAGTGTCAAAAATCTGACTGAGGTTTACTTCATTATTTATTTGAGAATAGCGATTCAATATATTTATCACTTTAGGAATGAAAGCAAAGGCAAGTTCTCAGGCCCCAGAACCAGGGAGCAGGTAAGCACCCTCCACATTTTTCTATGATTGATGTGTGGTGTAAGCCACACACACACACACACACACACACACACACACACACACACACATATATATATATATATATATATATATATATATATATATATATATATTCATGAAATATAACTCAGGATCGTGCAGGAGCCTCCTACCTTGTGGTTGGTTTGGTCTCCCCACGTTCATCTGCTCTGTCACATGGTGCAGTACCACAGTGGCTTCTTGTGTAATTTTAACATCTTTTTAAGTTTTTTTTCTTCCTGTGACTTCTGCTACTGAGGAAAAACATTAAAGTGCTCAAATTTCATTCTCAAATGAGAAAACTAGATTAAAAAAGAGAAACAACCTCTTGATTCTTCTCGTATTTCAATGTTGGACAGGAGAAATAATATGAAATAATATGAAAATAATAATCATATTCACAATTAATTGTGCTTTGAATAACCCAATTAGTGCAATAAAACAAGATTATGTCACATTGGGGACATATTTTTCCATATTAGGAAGTAATTTATGAATTTTGATTCTGCTTTGATATAATCTAAATTTCATTAGTTTATAACAGCAAAAACTACATAAATGCACACATATGTGAGTATGTGCACGGAACGTACATGCATATGTGTGTGTTTTTTAATTTTTATTTAGTAAAAATCTTTATTAAGCTTTTTGCCAGAAATCCAATATTCTGTCTATAAAGTGCAGTGTTGGAAGAATAACAAACCAAGAAATTAGCCTAAAACATTTCCATTTAATCCTTTATTGATCTCTGCTGTATTTATTCAAAATAGGCACAAATTACCCCAAAAATGATGATCTAAAAGACTAGCCATAGAATTAGTGCTTCTCTATGAAAGAGTAAATTCCTCATTCAGCCTTCATGAATAGAAAAAGAGAAAGTCAGAAGCCTGGAGGAGATCAATACCGTGTGTTTAGGCTCAGCACTTTCTTTTGCTAGATCTATATTTTAACAAGTCACTTTTCTAGGTCTACATTTTCCTTTTTTTAAAACGAAGTGGTTAAAAATGTATCTCTCGGGGAATTTTAAGTTCAAAGACATGTTTGATCCTGGGTTTGATAATCTTACCTTCTTCCGTTTTCAAACAGAAACAGTCTTGCCTATATAAGCCTGTGTAACCTTCTCAACCTAGATTATGAATATTACTGGCAGAATGGTATTGATAATTTGAGGCACAAATTGTGAATTGCAACCTGATTAATAACTAAGCCAGAGATATCACAAAAATATAGGCCAGTTTCTATGATGAACATTGATTCAATTATTATCAATACATTATCAGAAAATTGAGTTCATCAGTACAACAAAAAGATTATATCTCCTGATGAAGTGCTATTTATTCCTGGAATGCACAATTAACTTAACATGTGAAGATCAACCAGTGTGAGACAAAATTAGAAATCAAAATCACATGATCATTCCAATTCATGCTGAAAAATCATTCAACAGAGTTCAGTGTTCTTTTCTAATAATAATAAAAAACTTTCATTGATATAGGTATATGAGAGCTGTTTCTTGAAGTAAGAAAGGACAAGTGCAGTAAATCTACAGTTAACCTAATCAGCAAATAAAAACTGAGAACATTTCCTCTAATATAAGGTAAAAACCAGAAATGCACTCTCATCATTTTTGTTCAATGGAGAATTATAATCGTATCAGAATTATTTATACACGACTAGAACCAGAATCCTATTCAGGAAGGAAGAAGTAAAAGTTTCTCTACCTGTAGATGGCATAATTCTGAATATCAACCATTTCCAAAACTACACACACACCCACAAAAAAAAAAAAAACCTGTTGGATGTAATGAATGAATTTAGCAAAGTTGTAGAATAAAAAACTCAATATACAAGATTAGTAGCGTCTTTGTATACAAATCCACATCTTATCAGAAAAAGCAATCAGAAAAGAAGCTCATTTATGACATCATCTGATAAGGAGATGTTCGGCACTTAGCTAAGTTCCTTGATTAGCAAAGTGCGGAAGTGTAAACTTGACTCAAATTGGTTTATTTCATTCATCTTTTGAGCCACTTCCCAAAGTAGTTATGACTAATGCTAAATGTATGAATGCTAGAAGTGAAATGTATTTCATTCTGAAGAAACATTTATTGAAATTGGGGGGGGTATACACTAACATATTTCTTTCTAACATGAATAATTTGGCAAAATTATACTTAAGGGTAAAATGTTAAATATAGTAGGACTCAAACTTGAAGCACTAGTTGAAATTCTACAAATAACATTAATCAGTTCTGCTGGCCCTAAGTCAGTGCTCTATGTTCAGCAATTGCTTGTAGAATGAATAATGCCTCTGTATTTTTCTAGTAGTTATGAGTGCTCATATCCATTTTCCTGCCAATCCATTCATTCATTACTAGTGACTTTACTATTCCATTAATCTATGTTACTTCAGTCTTACACCAAACCCTTAGAGCACTTATATTTACAAACTAATGTACAAGACACTATTGGTATATAAAGACAAATAGGATGTATTGCCTTATCATGAAATTTATACTTAATATGAGGGGATGTGAATGATCATAAAATCAAATTTTCAAGCGCTATAGAGAGTCTATGGCTTACTTACTACATTGCTGTTTTAGTGCCTGATATTTGGATATGTTATTGAATTTTTTAAAATAGCTGAATTTTGGAGGATTTAATGTGGTGTTTCTTGCTAGATTTACAACAGTTATGAAGATAAAGAGAAACATGTATATGCTTGGTCCAGTTCTCCTTAGTATTAACATCTTTTATTGTCAGAATTTATTGACTAATATGTGTACATTATTTTCAGGTAAAGTCTTTCATTAATTTAGATTTCAAAGACTTTACATTTTTTTTTTCTTTTTCAGTATCTTCTCATGGATACAATATTAGATCAGTTCTTCTTAGGCTCTCCTGGACTTGACAACTCCTCGGAATTTTCTTGTTTTTGAGAACCTTGACAGGTTTGAGGAGAACAGGTGACACATTTCAACTGACTTCTCTCATATTGGAGTTGAGTCTGGACTCCCTCAGAGAGAGAGAGAGAGAGAGAGAGAGAGAGAGATAGTGTGTGTATGTACATATGTATGTGTCTTTTGCATACTTTCTTTCTTCTAGCGCACAATGTTCTAAATGTTTCCTACCCTATTCTAAAATAAATCATTTTTTTCCAAGAATCCCTGGGTCTTCTCTTTGGAAGATTACATTAGATAACAAGTTCTGTAAATCTGTTCATCGATATTAGAATATTACAACTTCTGAAATCACAGGCCTGACAAAGGGTTTAGTTGTGTGTATATTAGACAACATATGCACACATATTAATAAATACTTGTCTCCAAGAAGCAAATATTTCTTATCTATGCTAAACATATCTTAGTGTTTGCAATTCTAATCAGATTGTTTCAGCCTACTTCATTTACCTTTTCTTCCCATTTTTACTAGTATATATATATATATATATATATATATATATATATATGTGTGTGTGTGTGTGTGTGTGTGTGTGTGTGTGTGTGTGTGTGTGTGTGTGTGGTGCAATGTTTACATTGAATTTGAGAACTTTGTGCATGTATCCTTAACATCATCGTTACACCATTACCCTTCCCCTTTCCTTCGCTGGCCCTTCTCCATCTCCTGCCTTCCAATATCTCACCTATTTGATTCCATACATTGTCTGTGTTCTGGATTTCTCATATTAGAGAAATTTACCCTTCTGAGTCTGACTCACCTCACTAAGAATGACGGTCTCAAGTTGCCTCCATTTACACAAGTGCCTCAAGTCTATCTGTCTTCATGGAAGAGTAACATTTCATGGTACTGTACATGTGCCACCATTTTTATACCCATTGGTCGGCTGGCTTGCTTATTTGTAAACTCTCATTTCAACAGTTCAACCTATAGTTTCTCCCATCTTCCACTCATTTGATTAATTGCTCCATTCTAGTGATTTACTTCCAAAGTCACATAAGTCTCTTTTCTTTCCCTTACTTACCCTTTTGATGAAATTGCTCCAGACATTTCAAGTACTGTTTAATTCCTTAATCATAGTTTTTTTTCCAAAATCTTCCTGGACAATCTGCTTTAATTTTCACATATTATTATGCTTTCATTTTCTATAAATTTGTATAGATGCTGACAAATACACTGTCATGTACAATTATTGTATTTTTAGAATAATAGTTTCCCAACCATAAAACTATACTCTGTTCCTCTCATTCAATTCTTCTTCCTTCCCAGTCTTTTGTCAACCACATATCAGTTTACTATCTTAATCATTTGCCTTTTTTTTGGAATATCATTGTGACCGTTGTACAGATTATGTCAACTTGAGGGAATCAGGAACCATACCTGGATTAGGGTTGGTGAGCCACACCTAGATTAGGAAACAAGAACCAGCCTGGATTAGAGTGAGTGATTTGTGGGCTGGCCAATGATAGAACAACACCTACCTGGATGTGGGAGGGCCACCTGAAATTCCAAGGGTATAAAAGGAAGGAAGAGGGAAGATTGTTACAGCTTCTTCCTCTAGGAAAGCTCTCGCCTTCACAATTGTCTATGGACGCCAGCTTGTTACACATCACAGGTCTTCAGCACAGAGTTGTTCCAGTCTCAGCTTGAGCCTGTCTGCCCATTACTGGTCTTCAGTTACCAATCTTCAGGCTCCAGTCTTTGCCATTGTTCTTCAAACAACAGGGATCGGAGATCCGTAGCAGAATCCCACCTTATTGGCTCTCCTGCAGTCCTAGACGGGAGATCTACTTTGCAGCTGTGAGCAGCCATCTTAGATGATCCCCATCCTCAGATTTATAAGTCTTCCTAATAGATCCTTTTTGCTTTAAAATCCATAATTTCCGCCTTCTGAAGAGCCCAAACTAATACAATCACATAAGGGCACATTACACATAGCTTGCACAGACTAGTGTCTCAAATGCAGCACAGTATTTTGAAGATTCATCATCTATGTAAGTGGCGTGACATCTCATCCCTTTTTACCACTGAATAGTATTTTTGTATGGATGTGCCATATTTATTTATCCATAAAGACATTTTTGATTTTTTTTCTATTTTCTATCAAATTGAATAATACTGCTATAAATATTTGCACGTCAGTATTGTTTTCACTGTTTTACCACTTTTTTGGATATTTTTTTACACTTAAGGAAAACCTTGAGCTTGAAATCTTGATATTTTATTGCATTTTATCTCCTAACTCAAGTAAAATACATAAAAGTGCTTTGCTACAAAAATTGTCATCTTAAATGGTTACTTATCTGACTACAAGGGCACTGTGAATTCCAAATTCTGCCTTCACAGGTGGCTGTTTTAATCTAATCCTCTAATCTTATCCCTCATTTGATTTGATGGTAATTACCTTTTTTATTGTCTGTCAGTCAGTTTTATGTGGACGGACGTTCGTAGTTTTAATCAGACAGAATGCTTCTAATTTCTCTATTAGATTTCCCAGTAGAACTTTTTTTGAATGGTTTACTAAACTCTAAATCAATTACACCATCTGAAATGGTTTTAGCTATAACGAGAGTCAAGGAAGGCTCAGTTGTGTCTGACATGCTTGAGTTTTGTTATCCAGTACTATACGTCAGACAGCAGACACGTTGTCTCCCAAAACAGACCTTTGGTACACTCACTAATGGCACTATGAATGTTGATGTACTCTAAGGGTAAGGATAATATTTTCAATGTGTCTGGACAAATATTTTTCAGTCTGAGTAATCTTGTCAATTATTTTTAATTGAAGGAGATTCTGGCTTTACCTACTACTCTGTTTCATTTCTAACTTCTACAAAATATTTTGCCAATTTTATGTTACTGACATTTTTGATACAAAACTTGGAGAAGAGGTCAAAGTGGATAGGTAACGAATCTATGGAGGAAGCCTAGATACATGACAGTGAAGAAAGGAAATGATCAGGAGAAATGAATTAAACTCAAGCTCCTACACCACACTTAATTAAAAAAGAGAAATATTTTAGTTAATTTGAAATTTTTGGGCCCATGGATTAAATTTCATGAAAAGTGACCTTATGATGAGATTGGATCAGGCGTTTGTCAGCCTCAAGGGAGTTACTGAAATGGGAAATGTGCCCGTGTTTCATCCAATGAAAGTGTGCACAAACATAATAGTATAAATATGACGAGAACTAGAATACCAGAAGTTATCATAAAATTGAGCTGCAAAATGAAGTAGCAATCTTAGTGTTGTGGTTTGAATCTGAATGTCTCCCAAGAGCCTCATGTAAGCGGGCATTGAGGACTACCTCTGGAGGCCATGTGCTGTTAGGAGATGGGTCCTGACTAGAAAGGGCAGGTGCTTGAGTTGACACAGAAGGGACAGACTGCTGGGAGAGGACCTGGAAAGGCAGCTCTGCCATTCCCCTCTCACTTGGCTTCCCGCATGCCTGAAGAGAAGAGCTTTCCAGCTGTGCCTCTGCCGTGCATTTCCACCATAGCCAGCTACCCCTGTATGGGATGGTGACCTTCTGAAACCGTGAGCTAAAAATAAATCTTTCGTGTCTTACATTTTGGATGTTTTCACTGTTTTACCACAGAGAAAAAAAATCTAAGACAGAAACGTGGCAGCCTGAACCATGTATTTTAGAAGATTTTGAAACTAGTTTGTGGGAGGAGTTAGAAAATACCAACTAGAGAAGTCTTAGAATCTGTGAACTGTGCTTGATGGCAGATTCTGGTTGGAACTCAGAAGATCAGACTGCTCTACCCTTTAACAATTAAGGGTTAAAGAGAGGAAAGACCTTGCTTTGAGAATAGTACCCCAGGGTATCCCATAGGGCAAAGGATGAAAGTGTTTTATGCGATTCAGCCATCTAGATACCCAGGGGCCTTGGCAGGGATTGTCCAAGAGAGCCGTTATAGACCCTGATGACATTCATGAGACACTGACTTTATAAGCAATGTAAAGTTGTGGGATCACAGAGGCTTCTACACAGATTTCAGAGGGCGATATTGAAGGCCAGGCACTGAGCTGTTAGAAAGTAATGTCTGAAATTGTGAAAGACAAGCCTAAGGTGCAGTGGAGATCCTGGAAATTTGGAGATGCCAAAAACATGAATCATTCACTGAGGAAGGCTTCAGGCTATGAACAGAACTAGGCAAAGGAGAAACTATGAAGATTGCGGGAGGAGTCAGTGCTGTAGGTGTGAAGCCACCCAAGCCTGTTGGAGCTCACGTCTCACCGCAATCTACTCTGGGTGCTCGACAGAGATCTATAAATTTAGTGTAACTGCAGGATTTGGTTATTGTCTAGGTGGATTTCTTTCCTGCCTTGATCTGATGGTTTTGTATTTTTCTATTCCACTCTCTTTCAATGGGAATGTTTACACTATGTCTTTACATTTTAAAAATATTCTACTTTGAATTTCACAAAATTTCACAGCTGAGAGTTTGCTTTCCATATGAGAGGAGACTTAAGACTTGGAATTTTTAACAGCACTGCAATGGTTAAGACTTTGGCAACTCTTAGAAAAGAACTAAATACACTTTGTATAAAAGTATGAACTTGATTCTTTTGGGGTCTAGAGACTGAATGTTATAGTTTAGATCTGAAGTGTCCGTCAAAGGCTTATATATTTGGACATTGGAGATATTCTATGGATACCATTTTCTGTTAGGATGTGGACCTTGTGTGGAAGGAATAGATGTTTGAGGCTTTACCTAGAAAGGGGAGGGAGATCCCTGGGAGATGCTCTGGAAGAATTGCTCTATTCTTCCTCCCTCACCTGGCTTCTTGTTTGTCATATTGAGACAAGCTCCCATGTGTGTCTCTGCCACGCATTTCCACATTTCCAGCCTTCTATGTATAGACTGTGACTTTCTGAAGCTGTGACCTAATATAAATTTTTCCTCTCTTAGTCACGAATGTTAGGTATTCAGTCTCAGCATGAGATTATTACTAAGACACTTAGGTAATTTGTTGAGTGGCAGAATTTAAAACAATGATAAGAATAGCAGAAATAGCAATTGTATAATAATTATTATTTAATTTAAAAGCTTGGAAGGTACTAAAGAAGCCCCCCTTGCTGACTTAGCCCATTTTGTTGCTATCTTGCTACTGTTTTCCTTAGGGTCTGGATCATGATGCTTTAAGGAGATATTATAAATTTAGAACATAACAGGACATGCAGATTTGGACTCTGTTAGTTTATGGAGAGGATTGGCTTTGGCATGGGTTGACAAAAAGAACATAAGATAATACTAAATAATTTTAAATTCTATTTGTAGTTCTGATAGTAAAGATCACTATACACTTAGGAAACTCACATGATCGCCCTGATTCTCAGTTTTCGCATCTGTAGGTTGAGTTCAAATCCGATGATCTTTGGGCCCCTTAAATACAAGTGGTCCCTCAAGTAAGCATCAGAAATATCTGGAACAAAAGTAAGAATAGAAAGATTTGATTTATAGTCTCATAGTGTTGCTTCCTCACAGTCAGCTGGAGAAAATTCCCATCACAGATCTAAAAAGTTTTTCATGAGCCAAATCTGACTAATTACTGACTTGATTAAGTCTTTTTATAAATAAAGATTTATTTGAACACAGTTGTGTTTGTCCTTTTACATATCGTCAATGGCTATTTTTGGACATGCCAGAGCTGAGCTACAATGGCTGAGATGACACAGAACACAGAGCCTGCCATTCCAAAAATATCTACTATTTGTACTTTACAAGAAGATTGAAAATTCCCAATTTTGCTCTATATAAATAACAATTTCTAGATTTGTAAATGGAGGAAATTATAGTACTTTAGACCAACTTGCTGAGCTGTCGTGGCAACAATTGAAAGAAAAAGATAAGATAATATTTTGAAAAGTACAAATTCTTGGTTTTGTCTGTTAAAAGGATAAACATGGTGCATTCTGGTCCTTTCTATCAATTAATCCCAAGATCATTTAGTCCCCATTTGTCTTTTCCTTTGGACTTATTTCTAAATTTATCTCTAAGCAGAACATCATGGCTGTGGCCTCTCACCCAATATGATTCTCTTGGTTTCTCAATTTCTAACCGACACTTCAAGGAGGTAATGTGCTTATATGTGAAAACTGAAGCTTACAATGCATTACCCATCCCTTTGCTACTACAGGCAGTCCCTACCAAGCCTTTGAACTCCCTGTGAAGATCTCTCCCCCGGGGGATTGGGGGAAATACATCCGCTCAAATTTGTAAAAGGCCCAAAGATCTGAAGACAGAACAAGGTTGGAGGAGCGTCAATGTGGGACCTATAAAATTGTTTAACTTAGAACATTTGTTAATGTAACAGCAAACATGAGGCTCACTCCCACCTCCTGCCTCATCCAGGCTACTGTGAGCTCATGTGTGTAAGCTTCCAGTGATCGCCTAACCATTCACTCTAAATAATTGTTCCTGCTGTCCTATTTTTAAATCTCCTAAAAAAGCAATTTTTCTGAAATGCAAAATGTCCTCCATTAGATCTCTACTTTCATTACATTAAGAACAATGAGAAGCCATTTAAGTATTCTGATAAGACTTCAAGATGTGTACAATTTAAGCTAAGCACAGTCTAATACCTTCTCCTTCCTTGTTCTTTTGTACTAGCTGGGATGCTCTTTCAGTGTATTCGTGTTTCTTCTAGCCACAGGATTTTTGCACAGATTCTTCCCTTTGCTGTGATATTTTATATTTTTTCATCATTATCACTATAAATCATTTTGCCTTGGCCTTAAGACCTTGTAATGAAGGTCAACTCTTTTTTGCGTATTTATGGAATTTACATTTCAGGACAGTGTGGGGGTTCAGGGCATTGAACATTATGGGTAGCTAAATAAATATTTTTATGTTCCCAAGTTTTTCTATGATTATAACACTCTCTTTTCCTGAGCTAATGCTTCCCCCCTCCCATAAATTCTAGAATCATAAGGTTCTGAGCTTCCCCTTTGAGCAATGGTTCAGCTTCCAGTTCCACATTACTTTCACCACAGTCTTTGCATTTCTTGATTACTCCACTTTTGTCTTTCTCTGTAGCTCAGCTAGTAAAACTGATTGGATTGATATTCATCAGATGGAAGGGAAAAAAAGCTTTCTGCATTATTTGGTGACACTGGCTTTCTCTGTCTTTGAAAATAAATTGTTAGCAGATCTGCAATTTCTTCTGTCTGCTCCGTGGCACCCTTGGCAACATGTCACCTGTTCCGGCAGATTTTTATATTCAGGGCACAATTCAGAGCTCAGGAAGAATTCTTTACTGATTTCTTCCAGTCATTAATCATTGTCTACTCCCTCTATTAGGAAAACATCTTGGTCTACACGTGTGAATTTATTTAAGGGTTGATTGTTTCAGCTTATGAATTATCTAGCTACTGTGCTTTGTTTCTGTTCCTGTGTGCTTTTTTTCCTCCTGAATTCCTCTCCAGACTTCATTTTCTAACTCAGTTCTTCATGTGCTGTTCTTACTATCAGAATGTGAGGAATTAATTTTTTATGTTAGTCTTCAGATTTCTATTAATATCTACTGAAAAATTGGGGTATAATCAAGGAATTATTTATGCAATTTATAGACCATATGACAACACTGATTTCTCCTGCTTCTTCACCTTGATTTTTGGGGGAGAAATCAGCACAGAAGAATAGAAAATTACAATAAACTGAAATTCAGACAGACTGATTTTGAATTTTCCTCTGTCACATAATAATTATAGTTAGTCACACTCACATTTGAGTTGCATTAGCTAGGGTTCTTTGAAATATAGAATTAATAGAAATTATATATAAATAAAAGGAATTTATTTTGTAGGCTTACAAATCCTAGGATGGAGCCCAAAATGGCAGCACACATGGAAGAGAGCTGGAGGGTCCAATTGTTCCTCAGGCATGAGGTAGAAAAACACCTGTTCAAGACTGCAGGGCAGCCAGTGCAAGTCAATGTCTAAACAGAATTGACGAAATCTGGAAACTGGAGCAAATCTGTGATGGAGATCAGCAACAGGCAGACAGGAGCAAGTCAAAATCTAGCGGTGATGGCCAAGGCCATAACTGTCCCAGCAGAAGCTGTAACAATTTACATTTTTTTTTCCTTTTTTATTTAGTTCAAGCTGCCTATTTAGCCACCCACACCCAGGCTGGGTATTTTTTTTTTTTCTTATTGGCTTGTCCCTGAGTCAATTATACTTGCTTGAAAAATTTGTCCTGGGTGTTTCCTAATCACACCAAGTTGACAAAAATCTCTCCCAGAGTCACAATCCACCCTTTGCCAACCTGACAATGAGACACATTTCCTAAACCATGCTTAATTTCCAAATGCAATAAATAAATTCTTACTTTGTCTAACATACAAAACTACCATGTATAAATTCCTCCCAACAAGGAGAACAGAGCTCCTCTTTGGATGACGCTTATTCTCCTGACAAACAATTACGTCAACATTAGAATGAAACTTCAGAAAATTCCAATAGGATGATAATTATTATATATTCAGGTATAACCATAATGATAGCGCATGGAAAAAATGAATTATGACCCTCGTTTCTGTTTCGTCCTCTGCAGTTGGCAGAGTGGGCATTCAGCATTGACTGTAGCCAAGTCAATCTTCTTGAGTGGAAGTGTTAGTGTTCACATGGTCCTAGGTGATACTTATAATTACCATCTTCTCCTACTCATTCTTTAATTCCTTGACCTTCAACAAGCACCTCAGCAGGTCTTGGTATGTCTCCTGGTGAGGTGACTCATACCTCATTCCTGAAGGCTCTGGGTCATTTACTATCTATCTGGATTAGGTTACGTTAGTTTCCCATTGACTTCATTTGCAGGTCATGGTGATACCAGGATATACTCTTACGCATTATCAGTACTCCAAAGGCAGCCCTCTTTACTTCCCTATACAGTGCTAGTCTAATTTCCTTTTGGTAGCCTGGATCAATCATCTTTGCCAATAGTAGAAACTCCCTGTCATCTCTTTGGCTCAGTAGCATAAGACCAGCACTAGTGACAACCTTTAATTTCCATTGTGATGAAATTATTACTGTGCTTCCTATTACAACCCTTGTCCCTTTAGGATCTAGATGTCTAGGCCAGCATATCATAAGATTGTGGGGACAGGAAACAAACTTTTGCTGGAGGGTCACTAAGAACGATGGCGAGTGATATCAGCCCTATCTCCTATTCCTATCTCCATGAGTCTTGATTGTGGAAAAAACAGTACCCTATATCTATTGGCTGTTGATTTAGAACATATACAGCCTTTTGCAAAACCTTGCCTCAATCTTCCCAGATATTATCAACTGACTGGTGCTGTAACTGCATTTTTGAAAGGCTTTTCCACTGTTATATCAATCCCATTATTTCTAGATTGAGAGAAATATGCTAAAAAAAATTAATTCCAGGAGCTCAAGCCCATTGCCCCAGTACTTTGGTTGTGAAATTTGTTCCTTGCTCAGAAGGAATTCTGTATGGAATACCATGACAATGGATGAGGTGTTCTATAAGTTCATGAATGGTAGTTCTGGCAAAGCATTAAGTTAAGGTAAAGTAAATCCATAACTGGAGTAAGCATCTCTTAAGAACAAAACTCTGTCCTTACCATAATGGAAGAGATCCAATAAAATCAACTTGCTGCCAGGTTGCAGGCTGTTCACTCCGAGGAATGGTGGCCGATGAGGGACCTGGTGCTAGTCTCTGCAGCTGGCAGAGAGGGCATTCAGCAGTAAGTGCAGCTGGGTCAAACTTCTTGAGTGGGAGTCCGTGAATAACCCCCATTCCTGCCACAACAGCCATTTTGTTTATGATCTCATTGGGCATGGGCAGGGGTGACTGAGGAAAAAGGTTGACTATTTTACTTTCTACAGAATGCATCATATTGTCCACTTGATTATTAGAGTCCTCTTCTGCTGAGGTCATCTTCTGGTGAGCATTTACATGGGACACAGGTACGTCCACATCCTTCACTTATATGGAAAGGTCTACCCCCAAACCAGGTCTCCAAATGTCTTTCTCACCCATCTTCCAGATGTATTCCTTCGATGTCACAGACTGTCCAGCAAGATCATTGGCTAAGTCCCATTAATCGGTATGTAATCACACGTCTGACTTTTTTTTTCTTCCAAGGAAAAAGTACAATCGTATGTGCTTCCCAAAATTCTGCATACTGTAAAGATTCTTCCCTCATCACAATGTTTCAGGGAAGTCCCAGACAGAGCTTTCAGTGCTCCAACTGTCCACTTCTGTGTAATGATCAACTTGCAATTCAGGGATATCCAAGCAGTTATTTATGGAATTAGTAGACTATAAGATAAGAGCATTTTCCCTTATTGTTCTTTCTGCTTCTTTATCTTAATTTGAAAAAGCCAATATATCATAAAAAGAAATTGCAATAACCTGAGAATCATACACATTAATTTTGAATTTCCCTTCTATACATAATAGTGATGGTCCTAGTTATACATCTGAGTCTTAGTTTCTATATGCAGAAAATCAGTTAATGCCATTGTCTCTTGACTACACTGGGGACAAAAATGCATTATAATAAAATCATTGATTTAAATGCCTTATGAAATATATAAGAATGTATTACTGATATTCAAACACACAAAAATTACACCACAGCAATTTGTGTGTCAGAAAACTAGCCACACGATATTGCTGCCTTTAATAGAAAAAAAATAAAATAAAGCCCTGAAATTGGGACACTTAAAATAATCACCATGCTGTATAATGGATCTCTGGTTATGGCTGAGACAGCGTATCTAGCTGGAGTCCAGCTGTTGGCTATAGTCCTCGTGTTCTCTCTCTGTGCCCCAGATGGAAGGTCAGAAGCTAATCTAAGGAAACTCTCTTCATGGCGATGACAGAAGCCAAGAGGCCAAAGCCCAGCGGAGAACAAGCTCTTTCCAAGCTCCTCCTGTGTCGTGTTTGCTAATAGTTCATTTGCAAAATTAAGACACAGGACAAAGTCCAAAGTCAAACAGAAAATCGCACTCTAGTTTAAAGGGAGGGGAAATTTTATATGGCAAAATAGCTGGATAGGAAAGGAATGATGAAGTGTGGGAAGAGATCCTATGATCCCTCTTCCAGTCATTGTCTGATGACCTCATCCTTCCTTTCTCTTTTCAATTCTGTTCCCCCTTAGTTCACCATATTTCTTAGGTAAAGGAATACTTGGCAAGGATAAGAATTATTATGGCAAATTTTGAGAATGAGATTTGTAAATGTATCTTACGCTGTGAAGAACATGGAGGTTTAGACATCTTTAAGTGGTGATTATTTTCATTTCCTCTGTAGATATGATTAGATGCCTGATTCGTAGAGCACGTGTGGTTCTAATGATAATAGTTTAGAGAACCTTTTACACTGTTTTCCACAATGATTGCAATATACTTCCATTCTCACCAACATTGAACTGTGGTTCGCTTTTGTGCTCTCCCTCATGCATTCTTTAGCTCACGACTTTTTGGCAGTCGCCAGCTGATGAGTGCACATGATACCTCAAAGTGACTGCCATCGGCATTCCCCTAATGAATACCGACCTTAAGCCCTTTCCTATACAGGCTAGCCACCTTATGTCTTCTCTGGAGAAATGTCTCTTCGTGTCTGTAGCCAAATTTCAATTGAATTATTTCTTCTTCTGCTTTCTCCTGCCCTCTTTGTTTCAATCTTTCCTTTTTACTTCCCCTTTTCTTTTCATTATTCTGTTCTTTCTTTTCTTCTCTCTTCATTCTCTTCTCCTTTCTTCTGGTCTCTTCTCGTGTCTTCTCTTATTTTCTTTTTTCTCCTGATTTGGTGGCGGGATCTTTCACATGGTCTACCACTGAATTATATCCATGGCCCACAGCTTTTTAAAGTATTGAGTTACGTCCTTCATAAACTATACAATTAACTCCTTATAAAATATGTGGTATGTAAATGATTTTTTCTTGTCTGCAGGTTACCATTTCATTTTGTTGCTTTTCTTACTGCTATTTAAAGTAATTAATGAATACTTACCCTTTATTTATTTTTGACTTCATAACCTGAGCTTTTAGTGTGATGGTCCAACACTCATTTCAAAGTCTGATGTCAAGAAGCTGTTCTAGTATATATTTTCCCTAGAAGATTTATATTTTCAGTTCTTACATAGGTAGTTTGCAACTGTTATTGAATTGTGTTTGGGGTGTAAGAATCTGAGTTTATTATTTTGTACATGTAAATCTTTTTTTTAACTAGCACCATTATTTGAAAAGATTATCTTCATTAAAATGATCTTTTGGTGGCTTTTATGAAAGGTAGCTAGGCACATGATTGAACTTATATCTTAGCCTTTTCTATCAAGACTTACACCATAAGTTACTATGTTTCCAAGTTGGATTTTCTTTCTTAGAGTTGTTTTTATTAGTTAGGATTCTTGTGGTTCCAAATAGATTTTAGAATGGAACTTTTTTAATTGTATGAAAATGCTACTGAAATTTTGGTAGAAATTGTACTGAATTTGTATATCAGTATAAGTAGTATTGATACTTCAAGAAGAATGGTGTTTTTGATTTATTTTTCTACTTATTTTTATCTTTTTCACTTTTATCAATGTTTTCACTATAATGGTATTTCACCACCTTAATTTCCCTAAATATTTAAAATTCTAATGTTATTATAAATGGACTTGTTTTCTTAATTGCCTTTCCAGAACAGTTGCTGCTAGTGTGTAAAGTGTACCATGTCTTTTCATTCTTTGATTTCATATCGTGCAACTTCTTGGAATTCACCTATTGTGTGTGACATTGTATGTGTGACGCGGGTGGGAAGAGATAGTCTTTGGAGTTGTCCGCATACAGAGTTACATCGACTGCAAATACAGAAAAAATTACTAATTTCTGTCCAATTTCTATGACTTTTACATTTTTGTCCTATTTATTCTTGCTCCTACTTTCAGCATTGTGTAGAAAAGAGTCGATGGAAATAGGCTTCTTTATCTTTTTGTACTTACCATTCATGGGAAACCTTTCAGTTTTTACTCATTGATTATAATGACAGCCCATTTCAATTAATACTGCAATATTATGTAAGAAACTTTCCTCCTTTACCTAAGCTGTTGGCACTTTTTTATGTATTAATAAAGGATGCTGAATTTGCTGTATGAGTTTTCAGCACTGGTTCTGATGAGTATGTGTCTTTTATCTACGCACATGATGAATCACACTGACCTGCCTATGTTAAACCTGCTAAGTAGAAATAAATCCTACTTAATCAAGAAGTATAATCTTCCTCATAATCTGCTCATTTGGATACACACACACACACACACACACACACACACACACACACCCTTCTGTAGAGTATGTAACCAGAAGTAGACTTCCTGGTTAGTGTGTATATTTTCATCTTTAGTACTTGATAGAAAACGAAGTGGTTTATAACCGTGTACCCCCCATTTTAGGTCACATTTTTTGACTTTTCGCTGAGCTAATTCTCACTTAAACTCTGTTATCCTGTCTGCCTCTACTTCTCTTAGGTTTTTGTTTTCTCTTGGTTTTAACACCATCTTATTCAACTCTGAATGAAGTTATTCAAACTTTATTCTACTCAAAAGCCTGGTCAGTTTTGATTAAACACAATTTCTTCTATGACAATATTTTCAAAAAAATGAAAACCGTGAATAATAACATGTTTTTCTAGGGAAACAATTTCCAAGAAAAATCCTTCGAATGTACTACTTCTTCCTAGCTGGAAACTGGATCATGGGCTCTGGCAAGTTTATATGATTTTTAATTAAAGTAAAATTTGAGGTGACTTTTAAGCGGGTGCCATTTATTTTAAAGCTGGCTTATACCCAGTTGTCTTTTATTGATAGGGTGTTCTCTTTATGACTCTAATTTAATGCAGGCTTGAGTTATCAGAGCCTGCCCTCCTCGTGGGTCAATGCCCCGTTGTGCCACTAGCCCAGTGCTGCTCTATGAACTCTGCTTAGCTCATCCTTCTGGCTGTATATTTTCTCCGCAATGATACAGCACAAAGCGCCAGACCCCATGCTCAAGGACTCCTACCCCACCTGCAAACTGCCCTTCTAAGTTTTCACCTATACGCTCCAGTTTCTTTAATAGCTTTAAATTTCCTTTAAAAATGTTTTCAAATTATTTTGTGGTATTGTTTCTTTTTTCACATTAGTGTTCTGAGAAAGAGAGTTATTTAAAGTCTCATATCCATAAATGACTTGGAAATCTACTTAAACCTACAAAATGTTTTAAAGAAAAATATAAAATAATATTTTATAGCACCCTTCAGGGCATCACCTCTTTTTCCCTAAGACTGCTAAGTAATAGAGTCAGTTAGACTTAATAGGGAACAAATTAGGTGAATTATTTGTTGCTGGCTCAGGAGATAATGCTCTATATTTTTCAAGGCTTGTTATCCTGTTTAATGCTATAGAGCTTTAATTATTACTTCAATTGGATCTTCGGAAAGAAACAAGGGCTTTAATGATGTTAGTTTTCGCCTTTGGTCCCACATAGACTATCCTGACCCAAAGACACACACTAAACGCTATAATTCCTTCAATTAAAATAGTATAAAATATTTATCGCTCTGTAAAATAATGACCACCAAAGTAGTTCACTTAACTTGGGTTTTCTGTTGTTGATTGCTACTGTTGTTGTGTGGAGGGAGAGTTGCAAATGTGTGTTGCTGAGAATTGATTCCAGGACCTTTTGCACGTAAGTCCATGCCCCAACCCAAGCATTAGCTCCTTAGCTGTATTTTTTCTTTTATTTGATATGTAGATCAAAAGATTTCTTATCAGACATAACTAGGATAATCTATTGAATTATTTTGCTAGGTATTAGCTTAGCTGTGGGGCTTAAGAATGCAAAGATCACACAGAACCAGCAAAGAATAGTTTAAACTTTGGCCTTTTTATGAGTTCCACTTTTTATCTTCATTGTACAAGAATATGAAGCAACATATACTTTATGAGGGTGAGATGTATTTTATGTGACTGTATAAAAATGAATCATCCTTCAATAGAGACTCTCACTCTAAAAGGACATACATGTTACAATATTGCTTCATTGTCTTATGATGAGAATCCTTACTGTCCCATGGACCCAGGAAACCTGCACAGGAATTGCATATTTTCCCATTTTTTAAGGAGCAAACAATTAAGATTCAGCTGGTCTCTGTCCTCAGGGCGGCTGGCGTCTACTCGGTCTCATTTCTTCCTCATTTATGCACCAGCATTGTGATTATCATCTGACAGTCATGAAATAAATATTTATCAAGATGACGATTGAATGAAGGAAAAAGAATAAACTGCAGATTTCTGGCTGAAAGTGGAATTATAACAAAAATAATTACTTATTTCAAATACACGTGTTTTTTTTTTCATATCCCTTTGCACAGGACATGCATGAGATCCTGGATTCAATCCTCAGCAAAGGACTATGTTGTACTTTGGGGATAATGCTTTTTGTAATAAGCTGAAGCTTTTTGGCAACTGCATCATGTATTAGTGCCATGTTTTCCGTGGCTTGTGCTTCGTGTCTCTGTGCCACATATACGATATGTCTACAGTATTTTGTACCTTTCTATTATTATCATACTTATTATGGTGATGTGTGACCTTTGGCATTACTGTTATAAGAGGTCATTGTGAACAACACTCAACAGAAGATGGTAAATTCAATCAATTACAGCATGCGTGAAAGCTGGTTGGTCCCTGGATGAGTTGTTCTCTTGTTTTTCTCCCTTTTGGGGGGCCTCCCTAATTCCTTCAATGTAAAGATATTGAAATTAGTCCAATTAATATGCCTCCAATGGCTTGAGTACTTGGCTGAGTTGTGGCAAAAATCAGAGATAGATCATGTGAGAGTAATTGGAAGAACATTTCCAAGGTCGTGGTGCTCGGGTTTCCTATGAGAACACAGCAGCCGTGCAGAGCTACTCAGATCGATCTCTGGTTTGGTCAGAAGACAGAAACAGGGAATGGGACCGTGGCCACACGCCTTTCCTTCGATTTCTATGATGTCTATGAGAATAAATGGTTAAAAAAAGAGAAAGCAGGTTTAGAATTGGGTGATTTCAGAGGCACAAGAATAATCCCCGGTTCTCTGCTATGTGTCCTATGGGAAAATGGGGCAGTTATGCCAAGAGCCAGAGTATGAGAATATAGCTAGGGAAGTCATTTTGCATGAATTTAATCTGCCACTTAAGAAGGGAAACTGACAGATCAGCTTCTACCCAAGGATTCCAAACTGAATCAAAACAAAGTACACACACACACACACACACACACACACACACACACACACACACACACGTGCGCACACCATATTTCTAGTTCTTTATTTTATTTTTCATTTCTCATGTATCTGGAAGTGAAAAGTAGTGATAATAGGGGGAAGTTTAAATTCTTCTAAAAGAAGAGAATGAGAGAAAAGAAAATCGATACATATAATGACCTTATCTCCAAAATATTTATTTCTACCTTCCAAATCAATATCTTTAAGATGAATTGTTTTGAGACACAATTTAATTTTTTTTAATCCACAGCAATTTTTTACCTAGTTTAATGGGCACAGATTCATTTGGCAAGATGTGTTTAATTTTTAAAAGTAGGAAAAATAAGGAAAGCCTTAAGAAAAATTCCCCAGCTGCAACTGCTCTCTTCAGTGCTTTTCTTCCCTTGGCTGTTATAAGGAAGGTGAAGAAGAAGAAAAAAGAAATGATTCTTTTCAAAGACCTAAGAGGAATAACATATTTAATGAAATTGTTACACAACACATTTGAATTTCTAGTTATGATGATATTGAGAAACCAAGTACAAACAATTACCAAACTGTTTACAACATCTTTAAGCATTCACTAAAATTAGTTTTATAAATTTTAATTGCAAAGTTTTCAAGGTCTGTCATGAACATATTATTCTTACAGGGAAAGTTGATTTCAGTGTTGCCAGAATTTGTTTTTCTATTAAACCAACAAAAGAGACAGAAGAAGAAAAAGCAGGCACACAGGCACACACACACACACACACACACACACACACCTATGCACACACGCACACATGAGCACACACACACACACACACACACACACACATGCACCAACAATAGTTGTTATCTCCTTTGGTATTTTCAAGTAGAAAACACAGGCATGTCACCTGAAGAGGAGTATGATCATACAGCAAGAACGCTCAGACAATTAAAATTGATGTCTGACCTAATAACTTGCATGTATTTTTCTGGGAAATATCATGCTATTACAAAAACTGGTAGCTAATGAGGTGATTGCCTAAAATGTCATTTCAGCTGCTTCCTAATGTTTGCTAAGTTGTATGCTGTTTTAGAGATATTCAACTGTAAATTGGAATTCTACATGCTCTGTAAACATGAACTACCTGTAGAAGCTAACCACGAATAGATACAATTTAATTTTCTATGTGGTATAGGAGTTCATGGGAATATCATAGAAGACAAGATGGCCATCCTATTAAGTTTTCAGTAGGGAAACATATGTTTTCGGTCTTTAGGAAACTATCAGTACCATATTGGAATCCTTATAGCTTATTTTCACAATAATTCTTCTCAAAATATTATCAAAAAGAACTCCCATATTAACAAATGGCATGGAACTGGCAACTTCATAAAAATCGCTAATACTGTGAGAATTTTCAGCATTATTATTTTCTAATTTACTATTTAATCATTTCATATGACATTGTTGAGTTGCTGTCATATGTCACATGCTTTGTTTGTTAGTAGAAATAGAGAAAGGAAAACCACCACAGCTATTACCTGTGAGGACAGTGAGTCCCGCTGTAGGACAAAACAACCAAACTTCAGGAACAACCCAAAGAACACAATAAACATAGAGAATTACTTCTTTAC
Source organism: Ctenodactylus gundi (assembly GCA_004027205.1). Taxonomy (NCBI): domain Eukaryota; kingdom Metazoa; phylum Chordata; class Mammalia; order Rodentia; family Ctenodactylidae; genus Ctenodactylus; species Ctenodactylus gundi. The sequence goes on along the minus strand of PVKB01000179.1, from coordinate 517,210 downwards.
TAGATGTTAAATTAGAGTATTTTTCTTCTGACAATCTTGTTTATCTGAGGATATTAACAGCACATTCTAAGATTATAAAATAATGCAAGAGTCAGATTTGCAGGATAAAGATGTGCAGGTGATAATGCCAGGGGAAACATTTAACAACTTTGAAAATGGAAACCGATCGAAATTTTGACTGAATAAAGTCAGTATCGAATTTAATCATCAAAATTAACGCTATTAACACTATATTATCCTTCTGAAGGCTAGACTGGGGACTGTGCCTTGTATTGTCTGTCTACATTACAAACTCTGACCAGCCCTGCTCATGTTCTGGTCTCTTTCTCAGGCAACCATGTTCTACACTCTCCCTTCCTTTGGTTTCTAGCGTCCTTCATAACATAAGGCATGTTGGCTAGAATTTGGAGGGAGCAATGCCTGTTTTATTTCCTTTTTGGCTTCCTGTGTTGTCTCCGGCAGAGCTGCACCTGCATTCTACACCACAGAGCTTTTCTGACCACTCTTGCTGCTTAGAGAAGATTCTGCATTCTGAGCTCTAGGACGCTTAGACACTTCCTCCTCCCCCTGAGCAGCCAGTCCCGAGAGTGGCATTCCTTCTTGCACCTGCAAATCTCAAGTTTTTCTTGCTCTTCTGATGGCTTTTCCATGTCTTTCATTACTACTGTGAACAGATATCTATATATTATTCAGGTACTTATGTATAATTGAAGGACTTAGAGTTGCTTCAGTTATTCTGTCTGAACTGCCAACATCTGTAAACCAGAGTGTTAGGACGGTGACATGGATACGGCAGGAGTATGCCCTAGGTCAGTTCCTCACTAACACCGGTTCCTCAGTCAAATGGAAAAGAATATAGATATTTATACTGTTTAGAAAACAAACAAACAAAAAAAAACTGCCGACTTTTTTGGAAGATAATGATAGAAAGGACTGGTTCCCAGGAAGAAATGCAACATGAATATTAGACTTTGGTGTGACACCGTGCTTTTATATGAGAAATTGAGATTTTCTTTAAATTTTCTCATGAAACCTTGTTTTTATATGTAAAAGATTATTTTTTGAAATAGAGCTTCTGTTGATACATAATTCCATATTTTTTCCTTCAGACTTTATAAATATTACCTCATTGCCTTCTGTTTCACATAATCTCTGACAAGAAATATGCTGCATTTCTTATTGTCATGTCAATTCAATAATGGCATGTTTTTCTACGTCTGCTGTTACAATTTTGTCTTTATTTTTGATTGTCAGTTAATTCAACATGATGTGTCTAAGATTATGTGTGTGTGTGAGTGTGTGTGTGTGTGTGTGTGTGTGTGTGTGTGTGTGTGTGTGAGTGTGGATGGGTGTGCATATGTATGTATAAGTGTGTGTACGGTAATTATTTCTCCCTCAGATCTCTGAGCTTGGATCAATAATTTAATGTTTTTCAATATTGTCGGATAATTGTTAGCCATAGTTTCTTCAAATAAACTGGAATTCCATATATAAACATTTTTAAACCAACTCAAAGCATTGAGGCAGCCACAACAGTGCAACTACAGGCACCCACAAAAGATGACTTTTGGAACTCCATTGTAATGTGCAAGGAGCATGAGGTTAACGTGTTTGATGTAAACAGGAAGATTTTGTGGAAGATGCTGGCCACATATCTTTTACCATAATACTTTTAAATTGAGTCATTGGCCACTTTTTGCAATCATGGCACACCTTGGAGGTGAGATTCAAGGTACGACTTTGCTGTTTTTCAAACATCCGCCATGAGGGAGGCTTCCTCTTGTTTCTTTTCTGCCATAAATTTTTCATATTGACAGCTGGCAAGACTGGTGAAAAAGCATCTGGGAGTGAATGTGAATCTCTGTATTTTCAATTCCCAGGGCCTCTGTAGTTAGAACTAAAAACATACCCAGCTTTTAAGAATTAATTAAATACAGCTGAATTGTTCTTTCCTAACCTGTGTTTCCAGGTTGTCTTCTTATGATCTGCTCCAAGTGAAGCAGTATTCATAACCTGGCTCCCCTTAGAGTTGGCAGTGTTTTTACTCTCTTAGATTTGGGGCTATTGGATTTTGCTGTAACCTCAGTCCTCTGATCATTTTAAGTAAAGTTGTGATTTTTGTTTCTCGTGCAGCTTTTTTTTCTCTCTCTTTTTTTTTTTTTTTTTGGTTAGGATGGAAGCACTTCTTTTCTTAGCATTTTAAAATTCAAAGCAGACTACTTTCTACGTCCTTTACTTTGCTGTTATTTCTTTATGTGTTCCAGGGATTTAAGTTTGTAATCAATAACAAAACCAAAATTTGATTTGCACCCATAATCATATTAGTCCCTCTCTTAACTTTTCTTACATCAGCTAGGAAAAAAAATAAAAACTTGGTAAACAATGAATCCGGTAATCCCTCTTCCCAAAAATAAAATATAAGAAAAGCTTTTTTGAACCCAGGAGAATAATTTTAAAATGTATTTGTCAACACTACATATCTACATACACATATTTTTTCTTTTTCTATATTTTGAAAGCCAATGTGTACTACTACAGTATGGAATATTCAATTTTAAGTGTGATACAACCTAAAATCTACTATTTCCTCAATTATCAAATCTCTAGGTTGGACTTTCAGAAAATTGTAGATTCTAAACAAATTGGCGAGGACTCATCAATACTGATGATTGTTGAAGTTTTTATCAGTGGTGTAATTTTTCAAAGGCAGCATAGGTATCGCATAGATATGTGTAAAACTACCATTATTCTGATTTAATATAGTGATAAGAGGAGTTTTATTTCAGTTTTCCTTTCTCTTTGTATTATTCTAAAATTTTTCTGTGAGCTCCAGGTCTCAAAAATAACTCATCTGCCCAATTATAATTCTAGTTTCCTTTCTTACTGCATACAGTTTCACTCAGAAATGCTACTCACCAATCTTCACATCACCCCATCATGTACTAATGCACACTTGATTAATGAGAGGGCTAGCGCCTTTCTTAACACATGTATAGTTAGGTCATTTGAGCAATGGACTCTTGTTAATACTTAGAGTGTTTAATCAGACTAATTATAGAGTACAAAATGAATAGTGTTTTAATATTATTTTAATAGGGTCGAATTGAAGAGCTCCGCATTCATTATAAATATGATACCTTTATTTCATTATTATTCTGAAATAGCCAAAAATAAAAACAAACTGTATAGATTAAGCCTGTACAATGTACCAAATGTTGTGAGACATGGTAAATGTAATAAATATAACTCTGATTGAATAATCCAAATAATAGTTGCTCAAAAAATTAAGTCAGTAATCAGATGACAAAGAATGAGAGATCAGTCATCTGAGGCAAAACAAAGGCACAGTCCAACGTGTACTATGTCCATGTTGGAAATGATTACAATTATTTGTTGAAGATATAAATGAACGAATGAAAGGATGAGTGTTTTTCTTTATGTCAGGTAGACTTAAGCTTTATCCTTGGAAATCCATATAATTTCTAAACCATTGCCTCATGAGACCAGTTACACGATACAGCTAATTGATTAAATAGCAACAATGAATGGTCTATGGAAAGACAATAGGAGACCGTGTTTCACCCAGGACTATGAGAAGCAATGAGAAAGACTCGTCCTGGAAGGTGGTGTGAGACAGGCCAAAGAGTTGAATCTGAACTGTAAGCACATTTCTTCCCACAGGTATAGGAGAATAGATTAGCAGAATAATTAGAGGTAAGCTTCTAACTTCTCCAGATTATTTTGTAGCAACTGGTTCTTCGCCACAGTTGCATGATAGAAATTGCAAGACATATGTGGAACTAAATACATGGGGGATAGACTAAAGATAGAAAAAAAATTAGTAGGAATCAGGACTTTTGGGAAACATGACAATATAAAAATTATAATAATTATTGTTAAAAGATAATGAAATTCTGAACTGATGATCCACGGATAGGGAGAAATGGCAACGTAATTGACTAATTAGAGAATGGCGAAGTGAGGTGAAAATTTACGTTTAGAGTTTAGGGTAGGTTGGCCATGGTTTTCTGAAGCAGAGTAGTATTAGGTCCAAACTGGATGTATCTAGGGCTCATCTTGCTTTCTACCCATAGATCTTAGTTAGTTTTTCATTGCAGGGATAAAGTACCTAATATCCATAACTTAAGGGAGGAAAACTTTATTTCAGCTCACATCTTCAGAAGGTTTCATTCCATTCATGTGCAGCTGGCAATTGTGGGATCACATGGCAGATGCCTACCTGGAGAGAAACTGTTCACAGCCTTGCAACAGGAAGTGAACAGAGAAAGAGAGCAAGGGTGGGGCTCATTTATATCCTTCCAGGTCATGGACCTGTGGCATGCCTCTTCTGGGATAAGCCTCATTGATCTGCCTCTTCCAACCAGGCCCCATCTGTTAACAGTACATAGAATCCCTAGGTTTTCCCATAACATCCGAATATATGAAGTTTTGGAGGGACAGTCTAAATCTAAACCACAGCAGTCCACCTTTTGGCGAGGAGGATGGGCTACATCTAGTTCTCATCTCACTATTTACCCTTTGAAGTCCAAAGTCTTCCAAAACAAAAGACCAACTACTTTCCAATAACAAAAGTAAATACCACTAGTTAAATCCAATATTAATAAATCACTGTATTTTATTAATTTATGGAGTATATTTGGTTATTCTCATTATTAAGTAGCCTGTAATATATTATTATTCATAGTGTATAGACGAAACCTCCCTAAAGAACCGCCCAGGTAACAATTAACAGTGGATAGACTTATATCCACATCTGTCTGATACCATAGCTTGTGACATGATAACAATGATGCCTACTTATTTTCCTGCCAAATAGTTAATTAAAAGTTAAAATTTGGCAAATATAAATTGATGTATATGTGAAGCCAAAGTTCTACCCAGGAATCAGGTCCTTGGAAAGTAGGGGTCATGGGTTCAGACTGTCAAAAGAGACATTTATGGTATGTCTGAGGAAAATAACTAACAGAAGAAAAACTCCGTTTAAGAATTACTTATGCAATTTTAATCATCAGGTGGTTTTCACTTCATTTTTTAAAAAAAAAATGATGGGTAATACTGCATGTATTGTGTACAACCTGATATTTTAGGTATTATACAAGGTAGAAGGCCTATTCTGGCTAACAAGCATATGCATTGGCCCACATCACATTATGACGAGAATACATACTTTCCTTGGCATTCTTCAATAGCGTAATCTATTATTAACTCTAGTCAAGGTGTTACACAATGATCTGACTTAGTCTTCTGGTATAACCAAAATGTAGAGCTCAGAGTAAGCATCTCTCTATTTCTTCAACCACTAATTCCCATGGTAACTGCATTTGTATTCTCAACTATTTGTTTTGAATGCTCATTTGTTGTCTATATACAAGGTTCAAGAGGAGAAAATGGAAAAAGTGCTCCACATATAGATGTCAGAAAAATCAAAGTTTATATACCTATACTATCTCAAGCAGTATGCACAATATTTACTTGTAATTATCCCCATATAAGCCACTAAGAGCTTTGTACTGTCATCCCATGTCATAGTTGAAGAAAACAGAAATTAAGATATTTGTTCAAGGCCCCACTTAAAATACAAGAAAAATAGGGGCATTCTGGTTTCCAAGTCCAAGTGTTTTCTATAACTAGAAGCTCATTTAACTAGACAAGGACAAAGATGGCAGAGAGTCACACTGGTAGCCCAACTGTTACCCCCGTTGCTAAGGCCACATTCATTGGATCTTGTTTGGAGAAGTGGGACAATTCCAAGACATGGATCATTAGAACTGTCTCATAGATGTCGATCCCAGAGCTCTGGAAATCTAACAATTTCAAGTATTTACCTTGGTTCTTTAAATAGACTTATGAAATTCTTACTTGGAGAAATGCTGTATAAAAAGTTGGTAGTAACAAGAATAGGATCACATAATAAAACAAAATAATTGATGGGTATGGTACCAAAAGAGAAACTGGAAATACGCAGAGTTGCTTTAGTATATGTGTAACCAATGCACATATACTAAGATAGATAGAATGAAAATGTGTGTGCAGGATTGGTGGATACAAAGAAACTGTTTCAGAATAGCTAATGGAACTGCAAAACTAACAGTGAAAAATGGGTAGAGTTGCATGTAAAGAAGTGGGTGACATGCCTTTGTATCCCTCTCTACATATATGAAAGGCTCAGAAGTATATTTTTTGCCATAAGGTACAACACTTCCTGCTGCAGAAACTTTAAACTGTTATCCCACTATCTTTGAGTAAGTTAATCCTATAATTAATAATCTTGGCCATCTTCTGTACTTATCAAGGAATCATTGTATTTTGACTTGAATATAATAAACAGGAAGAAGGACTTGTGCATTGGGCCAAATTAGCTTTCAGACAAGCCAGAAAGGGTGTTTAGAATTTGGATTTTATTTACCCCAATGGTTTATGGTTATTCTGAGACTGCTTTTACAAACCCCAGCAAGACAGACTAAGAGGAGTCCAAATTACTGAGATCACTGCATTTCTGAAGTTCACCTCCAGGTTTATGGAAAACTTCTAAACGCATGCTAGCCAGAAGACTCTTGTCTTGGCAGCTGTAAGGAAATCTCTCAGTGCAGAAATGCAGGCACAATGCAGCTGCATTTTTTTCTTTTTGATAATCAAAACAGCTAATAATAGTAAATATGACTGATATTCTCAACCCTGATTTCTGATTCACTTTCTATAACAGCATTTATTTCTGTATCGAGGGACAAAGTATTCACCCTGCATCTCTGACAATCCTTCTAAAATCTTTTTTTTTTGAGACAAGGTCTCGCTCTGTAGTCCATGCTGGTCCTGAATTCACTATGGAGCCCAGGCTGGCCCTGGACTCAGGACAATCCTCCTGCCTCAGCCTCCTGAGTGTGAGTGCTGGCATTACAGGCCTGCGCCACCACACCCAGCTTATATGGTGCTGGGGAATCGAACTCAGGTGCTTAGCAGTTGGCTTAGCGCTTGCTAAGCAAGCGCTTTCACCACTGAGCCATTCCTCCAGCCCCCCTTCTAAAATCATTTTAAGAAATATTGAATAAAATGTGTCCAAAAGAATTATGGACAAAGTTCTCTTCTTTCTATTCACTTAAGTATTGGACTGGAATATTAACTCTAAGACTTAATTTTAAGGATAGACAGAATTGACTCATAACTTAAAGCCAAAAAAAAAAAAAAAAATCAAAGCAAGTTCTGAAGATTAATTCTGAGAAAGCTCACATTTAGCAAAGTAAGTACAGGATTTTTTTTGTTAATACCTGGACAGTGCTCAGAATTATCCTGGATAGTGATCAGACAGAATATTAAACTATTGAGCTTTTCTTCATCCGTTGGTGTCTTTTTTATATCATTTGATCAGTATTATAAAAATCCAGGAAGAGGGCTGCAGCGATTGCTCAGTGGTTAAAGCGCTTGCAGAGCAAATGCTAAGGCAGATGCCAAATACCTGAGTTTGATTCCCCAGCACCACATAAACCAGGTGAGGTGGAGCACACTTGTAATCCCAGCACTCAGGAGGCTGAGGCAGGAGGATAGCTGTAAGTCCAAGGCCAGCCTGGGCTCCATAGTGAGTTCAGGACCAGCCTGGGCTGTAGAGTGAGACCTTGTCTCAAAAAAAAAAAAAAAAAAAAGAAAAGAAAAGAAAATCGAGAAAGAACATTCTGTGCAGTAAGAATATAGTTTCAATTATAGGATAGCTGCAAAGTTCTAATAAAAATAGCACTAATACGAATTTCTAAAACAGAAAATATGTAATGAAACAAAGTATTGACTGAGTTGGGAAAGGTTGTAAAGCCAAAGAGGAGACCAAAAAGTGTATGCACAACGTCAGCAACCCTGGAACCTGGAAAATCCTAAGTTAAAAATCAAAAGTGGAAATGAATAAACACACTTCAGAAAAGATGGGGGACAAATTCGTGTTTCTATGGGCACTGAAGTCATGGAGAAAACATGCCACTGTTGACTAGGCTTTTTGATGAGTAGAAGGGAAATAAGAAATCTGAATTTTCTTTTATGTTGTTTTTTTACTAACTTTAAATAAAGATTTTAGTTTTGAATGATATTATATTTACGGAAAACTTTTTAAGCTAGCATGGAGTATTTGAACATATCCTGTACCTTTACCTTTTATGATAAGAAACATCGCCTTAGAACATGACTAGTAACTAATCTCCAGACTTTATTCGGTTGTCACTAGTTTTACAATATTATATTCATACTGTTCGAGGATCCAATAGAGAATGTTGTGTCACATTTAGTTTTCAATTACTTTAATTTTAATTTCCCCTGGAGAGACCTCTCCAATGATGGAAGTAAGCAAGGTAAGACCAGATTGTAGAAAAACTGGGCTATGCAGCCGATAGGGATGTCCACTTGCAACACAAACTGGAGCAGAAAATAAGGCTCGAAGGTCAAACAAGCTTCAAATTAAAACATCAAGTTTATGTCCTCTCTTCTTTAAATCTTTACATCTACTGTACACTTATAAACATTAAATTCAAAGTTTATTATTAATCATCTGCACTACAACCTTGACAGCTGGGTACTTCCTTTTGTCCTTAGGTCATAGAATCACTAATAAATTTAAGATCTAAGATTTGAAACACAAGTTTATTTAGCACTTTAAAGTTGCTATGTTGAAGGGCTAAAATCAAATCCTCATTTCTTAACACCCTATCCGGACATCAAAATCTAAAGATCATGGTAAGTACATCACTGTTTCATACCTGTCATTAAATCTGAGTAGATTACTCTAATTTTAAGATACTTAGTTTATTCATCAACAAAATGAGGGAACTTCAAAAAGACCTCAAAGTTCTTAATTTAAAGGTAGATAAATTCAAGCTGAATTGTGGCCGCCTTTAGACAGCACCCCAAATCTAGCAAGGACTCGACTTCATCTCCTTCCTTCCTCCTGGGTGACATGGCTGTATTTTTTATTGAGATTTCTAGTTAATCTTGAATGATATACTTTGATTGTTCAAGACGTGTATGATGAAAGTCAACCTGCTTGCTTTCCCAAAAGAATGAACAGCAACAAAAAATTGTAAACATTCTCCAGGGGCAAGAAGCTTAATTTTCGTATTAACACATTAAAACTCTGCTAGCCTCAGATCGATTCTCAGCATTCAAATGATGAGCTCATGGATGAAAGCCAGGAGAGCAGCAGCGACCGAGGAAGGAGTTTTGGAGGTCAGCACAGCTAAGCAGAAAGCGCTGCTTTGTCTGTGGCTAACCACATATTGTATTTTTGCCGTTCTATAACCATTTTTGCTGAATCTAATAAAGTTTTCATTTTTAGTGACCACTACTTGAACTTGTTCTGTTTGTTCCCAGCAAACCACAGAACACTGAAGTCAATTCACAGTCTGAGAGGCATGACATTTTTATGTACAGACTTCTCCAATGCTTAATGGGCCAAGATGGTGAGTTAGAATCTCATCAGCACCACTCCCTCCAATCCCTTGCTTGTAACCCCTGTTTGTGCCTTGGGGGGAAGGGGGGATGCCTGGGCAGAATTCCATACCAGGTAGAATAACTACATTAGTTGGATTCAACTTCTATCTGTGCCTCTTAAATTTCCGACCACCATGCAAGCCCTGAGAAGCTCTATGGCACATATATCCAAGAATCACCGGTTCTAGAATACACTAGTTGCTTCTTTCTTTTATCTTACTTATAAAATCAGAATTTCTTCTGTGTATTTTTCTTTCCCTAAAATGTTTTTGGAAGAGGCCATTATTTTTATTTAAAGCCAATTATTATATTCTACAATCTATATTCTTATTTTTATATTCCATTCCAGCAAGGAATAGCTCAGTAACAGGCATTTCACACAGTTATCAGTAAGAAAAGACTCTTAAGAAACAACTTTAAGGAGGGAAAAATTACTGTTCCTATAGTTCAATTCCTGAGGCTTGGATGTGACACATAGGATTGGTCTCCTCTCTCTTGAAGGGGTAAAGACAAAAGCCTTAGCAAGGTGTTGCAAAGAAAGACAAATTTTAACATACTGTATTTTGAATGATGGTATAGATCTCCTAAATAAAGAGTAGGAGAGACCAGAGCTGGATGGATGAGACTGCGAATATGTTTAATGTCTATGCTTCGTGGATTTAAAGTTTTCAGTTTGTTGTGATTGATAAAATACAAGTTCATGCAATGAAAGACATTTAGTACTGTGTCAGATGGGTGATAAGCTTTTAGTAAGTCTTGGTTTTCTTTCCTGTTCTCCCAACTGAATACCAGGCTTGTCATCTCAGCACTTGACACAAGTTCCCAAAGTATGTGTTTAAATAAATGGCCTAGGAAATTGTACTGCAGAGACACAAGGGATAAAAGATGTATCCTCCACGGGTTTTATTTTATCCTTCCGTGGAAAGGGAGATTCTGGTTTCCAAGAATGAGTCTTTACTAACTATAGATTGCAAGATAAGAGAGGAAACGAAAAGAAAACAAAGTTATATGAAATCTCTTACGGTAGCAGAGAAAAAAAAATAGAAAAGGCACAGTGACCTGGCAAGAATGAAATTCCAGGAAATTTATTATATGCAATTACCTGTTCCTTCCTCACAAACACCAGTCTGAGCGCATCTCCATTTGTTCCCACTTACTAATGTCAAGACTGTAATTTTCACTTGTCTCCTACACTGTGTTCATGAATGACCCCCTTTTCCTACCTGTTGACTTTTCTCTCCTTTTTATTCCACTAATGGCATTCTGTAGAAGATCTTGACAGGGACACCTGGCTCGACTGGAAGGCTAGTAGGTTCCCTGTGATTTCCAGTATGTTTTAGCAATTTGCACCTCAACCTTCTGGTGACATGACTACTCAAGGTCAGTGCTTGTCATCTAGCTGTAAATGGAAACACATACTTCCCTGTGTTTTGGCCTGGTGTCATTATTGGAATTGGATGTCTAATCCAGAAGATGGACTACAGTTATTTGCCATAAACAAGGAATTTCTTCTTTGGGAGACTCTATTTTGTTAATCATGTATCATACTAACATTGAATACAGAATTTCCATCCAGATTCCAACATGTTAGCATTCCTTGTGAAATGATATGATATACCCAGCCAAGGGTACAGTGAAGAGAATTTGCTCACTTCTAAAATAATAAAATGTGTTATTTTCTAGACCCTCTGTGTATAAGAACAGACAATTTAGCCTTTCCAGTCTACATTTTGGTAGACCGAAGAATTTAACCAGAGTCTCTAACATAGTAATAACGGTTTTGGAAGCAACCCACACAATGGCATAGGACTAATAAACTATTTTTAACCCATGTTTCCCAACATTTTCTATTGGACACATTTTGAAGATTCTATTACAAACCCTTAGAGAAAAAATTCATGCTAGGGACAGTCTCCTGTGTTCTATTACCTCCGTGTTCATCCTAAGAGGGGATACAAAGGATTTTTTGTTGTTGTTTTTGTTTTTTGTTTTGTTTTGTTTTGTTTTGCTGTGAGAAAATTTTCTAGGAGAATGTTTCCACCTCTGTGTTCAATTGAAAAGTTTAAAAATTCAAGTATCTGTACCATTAGTTCAGGGTAATTCCTCTGAAAACTTAAAAGTAGAATAGTTTGAAATCTGTATTCAGAAAGTTTGGTGTTAAAAATATTGGATCATTAGGTTATTAGTCCAATGAATGTGAGCAAGACTCACAATTTCCATTAAGCATTACTATTCCCATTTTCCAGATTAAAAAAAAAAAAAAACTGTCCTAAAGTTTTCTGTTACAAGTAAGTGACTTACTTGGGCTATTTAATTTTTATAAATGGAGTGTACCCAATATATCTTGCATATAAAAACAGCTTATACACAAGCCAAATGTATGTGGAAAGCTAGCCAAAGCAATTCGGATTGTTTTGGAATAATTTAATGGGGAAAAATGTAGCCATGTGGGATAATCTACTAAACTATAAGCTGTCAAAACAATAATGATAAAAAGGAGCAAAACTGTGCATATAATTGCTTGATAAATTAATGAATGTTTTTATATCTGGTAGAATCTCCTCTTGCAGAAAAAATGGACCTGAATTCAGGAAGACTGGTCATTTTTATCTTGAGGTCTTGACTGATATGTAAACCTTTTATAGATCTATAAATCAATGGACTTTGGTTAAAGCTGATAGGCTTGCATTGTGTGGGTAGAGTGCATCTAATCAGTGAAAGATCTGAGTGAAACAAAACACTGACCTGACCACCCCAAAGTATGAGGGAACTCTACAAGAGAAAGCGTTTGACCTTGACCTTCGACTTTGGATCCTTCCTTAGTCTTGAGCCTGATGATTTTGGACTTGAACGCCTACATCTGTTCTCTGTCTCTCAAGCAGCCTACTTTCCAATTTGGAATTTGAACTTTCTGATTCGATAAGCCAGTCTTTAAAATAAATCTCTACACATGCACATATGATTGGTTTTGTTTCTCTGAAGAACTTTGAAGAACACACTTTATGTGCCCCTGTGCACTGTTACCTACAGATCTGTAACCTGGGAGAGTTGTTATGTATTCCACATGTGCCTAGAACTTGGTAGTATTAGAGTTTTTTTTTAATAGCAGTTCTTGTAAAATATGGAAATTTATAATCAGTTTTGAGTGAGGTTATTCTAGATGCACAGCAGGTAAATTGTGATCTTTTGTAACAAGGACATAATGCTGAATATACGTAGTTTTTAAACCTTTATTGGAGGAGGTAGTTTATCAAGTGTCTTCACTGTGTGATAATGTTCAGTTTTATAGGGTGTGCCATTATAGCGTTCATTTTTGTCTCACCTGAGATTAGCAATGCATCGTGGTTAAAGTTTGCCCAATGATTTTATAGCATAAGCAACTGTGTTAGTAGGTAAACGAAGACATAGGGTTTCAAAAGTTCTGTGTCCTTTAACACGCTAGAGGAGACAACTTTTAAAATTAGAATTAAACCTTCTTACCCTTTCTTTAAAGACTCCCGCATGTATGTTTGATGCTAAAACCAAATTCTATAGTAACATTTGTAGAGAATGTCACAAATTGTCAGACCATTGCAGTTGAGAAAGATTTGCTTTTATTTCCTTTTTAAAATACAACATATGTAACCAGTCTCTATTTGTCGTCATTGAAGAAATGGGGAAAATATATAATTATTTCCAGTAAAGAAATCAAGATGGCAGAAGAAGTTTATTTTAGGACTGAGAAAAGTTGAAAATCATCAACATTACTTTTTCTTCCCTTTGGTGTGTAGTAGTGACAATTAACCCAGGCCCACACATTTAGCAACATCTCCAGCCTACTTGTCTATATATGTACATATATGTATGTATGCATGTACATATGTATCGAGACACTTAGTAAATACTTAGTAAAGACTAAGTCACTAAGTGACTTAGGCTGGGGTGGAACTTGAAATCCTCTGGCCGCAGCCCCTCAGAGTGCTGGGATTATCATTTCTCTAGAAGCAGAAGACTGAAAAAATGAGCTTCATTAAACCCTTCATAGAATTATTAATCTGGATCCCATGCTGACTGTTATAAAAGGAAAGTATTAGTATTTTATGTCGAATTAAGACAATGTTTGTGAACCAGTTGTAATCTACTCACTGAAAAGTGTTTTCCTTTTTTTAATGAAGTATCCACTACTTTATTTTTCTTTAAAAACTAAAGCAGCACTAACCAGCTAAAATGAAAACCATTTTATTGGAAACTAAAAAGGTCATTGTCTCAACTCATTTATTTTTTTATAACAAAATGCCACAGACAGAGTAGTTTATAAAGAACAAATTGATTATTCTCGCAGTTCTGGAGGCCAGAACGTCCAAGATAGAAGCGCCTTCATATTTGGTTGCCTGGAGAAGACTTTTCTCTGCTTCAGAACACACACTGTATCTCCTGGAAAGAAAGCTCCGACTCCATTCATGGGCAGCTAGTAAACAGTGAGAGATCATGGCAGAGGTCTCATGGGGGTAAAGCTCCTCATGGCGTGGCAGACAGGAAGACAAATGTGTGAGGAGAGCACACCTGCCTTTCCGGGTCCTGCCCCAATAATCTGTGCCTTCTGGGTCAAGCTCCAGCGTTCTGGCCCTTCTCACCAGTCCTTCCTGTCAATGGCATATAATTCCACTACATACAAACACATGGGATTTCAGAGGAACACTCCAGATCCAAACCATAGTAGCAACTAGTCCCTTTCACAATAAAAGGAGTTTTCACAAATACTCACCTACCTCTGTGTGGCTCTAGTAATAGATAACACATCATCATTAATTTTCAATACCTGAATTTCAGAGGTTATGCATTTCATCTTCAGTAGTGATTTCTTCTCTGAGTGTCAATATGAACTAATTTGACGTATTGTGAGATTCTACTTTTTGTTTTCAATGGTACAATTCTTTTATTTTTAAATTCATCCAGATAATTATTATTTCTATTAGTACATTTTTGATACATAGTAACTTTCCTCTTGGAAACTTTACTTCTGTATCGTTATGTGGAGGGCAAGTGGATGAGCAGAGGCTTCCCTGAAATGACAGATTTATAGAAAAGAATAATTTTTGGCAAAACTTAAAGCATCCATATTTCAAAGTGAATGGAAATTCAAAAATTCAAAACTCTGGCATCCATGGTACTCATAACTTATCACTTTTAATATCTTATAATAAAAAAAGCCACTGTCAAATATGAGTTTCACCTATCTCCACCACTCAAAATGTCACCAATTTCAAGAATTTGAGAGTAGAAAAAGAAAAAGAAAGGGTCTTCACGTGCACTTTAGGGACATAATTACAATGAGCTAATGTCCTTCTATTAATCCCCACCTTGGAATGCTCCTACTACCTTCCAGTAGTTCCACCCCTGGGTTCTAGACTTCTAGCACTCAGACTTTAAGGACATTCAAGATTTAAACTGTACAGTCATTACTCTCTCTCTCTCTCTCTCCCTCTCTCTTTCTCTGTGGTATATGTGTATTGTTGGTATATATGTGTATGTGAGTGATGTGTGTGTTAGAAGTTTGATCCAGAGTGTCACTATTGGAAAGTGACAATATTTAAAAATAGAGCCTGATTAGGTCACTGGGAGTATATTTCCAAATAATATTTTGGAACCCATCGTCTTTCTCTTTTTTCTCACAGGCTCTTGAGGAAATGGTTTTGTTATGCCGTGTGCTCTTGCCATGATGAGCTATCTCATTGCAATCCGAAATCCACAATACCAAACGACTCTGGCAGGGAGCTCTAAGAATGAGAGACAAAGTGAGCCTTCTCTTTTTTAAGTTGATTACCCCATGCTTTTGCTATGGTGACACAAGCTTACTAATGCACATTGCAATGTGCTTTCTGCATATAAATTCCATTGCAATATTTCAAAAGCTTAATGGTGCCTTCCCAGCTGCCCAACCCCAATAAACAGTGAATAACCATACTGATATGAGTAAGCTCCACTATATACCACTTAAGATGACTAACTCTCCAAGCTGATATTCCTGCCAAAAGGAGCCACATATGGCCAACTGCCACCTGAAGCCAGCTGTCATAAGCATTTTGTAAAGACCTCCAAGCATGAAAAAATCCTCAGTGTTATCTTAAAAATGTATCCAAATGTAAGAAGACATGTGTTCTCCATGGGGTGCTTTTTAAGGAATCTTTTGATACAATTAAGACTTCTATTTCAGGTGCAAGGGGGGACTGGGGGTGTGTGGAGTCATAGTACTATTAAAGCCATTCACCTAAGATCTGGTCATTTAACACGACGATTTCCAGAAAAGATAAGGTTGTCCCAAGCATGCTTTCTATAGAAATTTCAATCCTTAAAAATGATATCAAAAGTAAATGACAAATTCTGAAATTTGGTGGAAGTTAATTGAATAAACTACATGGAAATATGAAGTTATGCATTAAGAACCACATAAATATTTTTGTGTTAACACACAAGCCAGAAATGGTCTTTGGAAGTTCTTGTTCTTGAGATGAACAGGATGGTAAGACCCCTCCCCAAGAACATAACAGTAGTATCCATCTGCCAAGAATCTTCACCAAGGATGGAGTGAATTTTCAGCTATGCTGCTGATTTGGAGTCATCCACAAGCCCGTAAATAGCTCCTCATCCATAGTCCTGTATGTAACCCCAATAAACACAATAGTTCACCAAATTGGACTTGGGCACAATTGTGCCTTTTGCCTGTCACTTGTGCCCTACCTGTGGTGAATAGACATTTGTTTGAATCTACCCGGAAAAAAAGAACAGCATGTTATTATATAATAATGTATTTATAATAAAAACTAAGAGCAGTTACCTCTTATTTGACCCCTAAATTTGATAACTTTTGCTTCTAAAATGGTATTATAACAAGCGACAAAAATTTTGGTATATGATTCTTAAGAAAAAAAATCTTTTAAAATATGTATTGGATTGCATTGGATCTCAAGTAAATACAGCCAATTATTAACTGCCAAGAAAATACCAGGACGGTGTTGGATAATCAATAGTCTTTTCTGATTTTGAGAATGAAGAGACAGGGAGGAGGAAGCATCAAAGAGCATGAACAATAAAGAATATCAGGAAGAAATGAGGAGGGACCAAGGCTCAGTCGGTGCCCGGGTCCTCCCAGAGAGATCGTGGTGGTTGTGTTTGTACTCATTTGTAACCATGAATTGAGAAAAAATAAGAGAAAAAAAAATCCTCCTTGTTTATACTTGATCAATTCCATGGTTCAACAAGGTTTTAGTTACTACTATTTCATTTGGTAAGTGGGGTTCCTATGGAAATAATGGCCAAGGCAAGGCTAGAATCCCAGGTTCAAAATGGAAAGCAGTATGGAAGACTCTCAAGGGACTGGTAATAAATATCCCCTTCGATCCAGCCATACCTCTTCTGGGAATAGTCCCCAAAGAGTTAAAAACAGCTCATCACAGAGATACATGTATACCCATGTTCATAGCAGCACTACTAACAATAGCTAAAATGTGGAAGTCACCAAAATACCCATCAACAGATCAATGGATATGCAAATTGTGTTATTTACACAATGGAACACTATGCATCTATAAAGTCCAACAGCGTGGAGGTTTTTACGGGCAAATGGAAGAAACTTGAGAACATCGTGCTTAGTGAAGTGAGTCAGAAGCAGAAGGTGAAACATCAAGTGGTCTCTCTGATGTGAGAAAGCAAGAAGGCAATTATTTCGTGGAACTTAAATGTGGGAAATAATGGGAATGGGACGGGGAGGGGGACTGGCTGGAGAGCATTGGCAGGAGAGAGTGGAAGGATTTGTAACTTTACCATGATATGAATGTGCACAAAATGCTCAAGATTACTATAAACTCTAAGTTTTGCACTTATACATATTCATAGAAGGGGGAAAGGGAATTCATGCGTTCTCATCTATTACTTATGGTCTCAGAACCTACAGTGATTAGATTAATGTGTGGTGTACACATTCTTAGCGTTGTTTTGCAAATCAAATTATGGGTTTGTGGTTTTCCAAATCCAGTGCATTCCTCACGGACATCCGCATGTACAGAGTCTGACATTAGTTTGTAGCGATGATGTTCTCTGTCAGGAAAGAGCTAACTGAACCCTTTGTACATAAGTGGGCCTTCAAGTACCACAGAAAGGTTTTAAATGGAGTTTAAAGTTGCCCAATTACAGCCTTTCAAATGAATCAAAGACAAGGTCTGGTGATCTTCTTCTGAGGACGCGGTCTGAAGCTCTTTGGCTGGAAAGGGAAAAGAACAAAGTGCAGCTATCCCTCTATATGGATTATTAAATGAGAAATAGCACTCACACATCACAGGCACTGGAATAAACAAGCTCTGCTCATCTGTTGTCTTGATTCAGTTTTATTCTGTTTTCTATGTTTCAAATATATCTTGAAAACACACAAAAGGCTTTTACTTCAAGGGAGTTGGAAGTGTGTCCTTCGTCTCTTTGCTGCATTTGGCCTTTGTGCAGTGGACAATAAAAGGAACAGAGATTTTTTTTTTCTTTCTTTCTTGTTCCTGAGTATTAAACTTTCTCTTTCTGAAATAACCACTGGAATTTGAAATCTTTGAAAATGTCTAGGGAAACTCATTTGTTTTGTGAATGTAATTATAGATCTTAAGTATCTGTTCCTCTTGCTCAAAAATGGGGAGAAAAAAATCTCTCTAACAAAAAATGGGAGGCTCGTTTTTCTGCAGTCTGTGTACAATTGCTTGACAGATCAGAGGAAGCCTACAGCGACTGTACCTTTAGGGAGGGTCTGTGAACTTCTTTTAGACTGTGTCTTACATAAAACCTGGCTCCTAACAAGATACATCTATTACTGCTGGAGTGACATAGGCCTTTTCTGAATTTGCCCATTGCTTAAGGCATTTTTCATATTTTATTTGATGTATTACATAATGTACATTTAAGTACTGTCTCTCACTCTCTGAGATTCTAAAAGAGGTAGTCTAACTTGATAACTGACTGCTTTATTGTTTAAGAGGTTTTTTTTTCGATTATGACAGTGGTAAAATGCGTACAACATATAATTTTCTGCTGTAATCTTTTTCAGTTGTACATTTCAGTGTTACTAAATACATTCACAGGGGTCAGGGGAATAGCGCAGCAGTTAGTGCTTGCCTAACAAATGCAAGGCCGAAAGCTTGATTCCCAGCATCACATAAGCCAGGCAATGCAGTGCACAACTGTACTCCCAGCACTTGGCAGGCTGAGGCAGGAATGCTATTAGTGCAATGTCACCATGGGTTACATTCAGGACCAGCCTGGACTAGAGCAAGAAACTGTCACAAACAAACAAACAAATAAATAAATAAATAAATAAATAAATTCACAATCTTGTGTAACACTATAGTTTATTTCCAGAATGCTTTCATCTTGTAAAACTAAAATTCTGAAATTACTAAAAGAAAAATTCATCTTCCTGCCTTCTTTTAATCCTTGACAGCCACCACTCTGCCATCTCTGTCTGTGATCTTGAGGACATCAAGTGCTTCCACAAGAAACATCACATGAAATTTGCCTTTTTTCTTTTTTCTTTTGTCTTTTTTTTTAACTTAGCACAATACCTTAGGGTTCATCCATATTGGGTCACTACCTCAAAATTTCTTTCTTTTTTTTTTTTAGAATGTGAAATGGTAACTCTGGTATGACAAACAATATGGCAGATTTTAAAAGAATAAATCTATCATTACCATAACAATATAGCAACTCTATTTGGGAGTAAATACCTCAAAGAACTGAGAGCAGAACCTTAAAGTAAAACTGAGCATGGTGACGCACACCTGTAACCCTAGCACTCGAGAGGCTGAGGCAAGAGGATCACCCTGAGTTCAAGGCCAGTCCGGGGTATGCAGTAAGCTCAGAACCAGCCTGAGCTACACAGTAAGACCCTGTTTCAAAAAGAAAGAAAGAAAGAAAGAAAGAAAGAAAGAAAGAAAGAAAGAAAGAAAGAAGAAAAAGCAAAAAAGAAAGAAAAGAAAAAAACACCTCAAAGTGACTGTAATCACGTGTTCATTATTTACAACACCTAAAACGCTGAAGCATCCGCACATGTCCACAGTCAGGTAAATGGATAAGCAAACTATAGGTAGATGTAATAGAACACCTGTATTATGATAATTTTGATGAAAACTCTTAAATTATTTTATCATCTTCATTTTTCTGAGAAGAAAGCTCAGGGCCACACAGTTAGCTGGTACCTCATTACCTACCTATTAGGTGTCAGATTTGGGATTTGCACCAGGTGCTGTCTTGATGCTTACTGGTGATAAGAATCAGTTAATCCTTTCATTCTTCTAAACTGAGGATAGTGCGTCTTACATCTGTATATGAGTTCTGCCAGGAGTTTTGCTGTAAAATACATGTGGTGAGAAAGAATAATATTTATATAATTAGATACTTCTAAATACAGAGAAAAAATAGGAACGCACACACTTGTTAGTGCTGAAATAAAATGTATGTAAATGTCGGAACAGTGCATAGTTCAATTTAATGAAACTAAGATGTAAATCTTCCTTCACCCAGTAACTTATCAAGTCGCTCGGAAAAAGTCGTTGTCACTTGTTTGTTTTTGAGTGATTCTTGCTTTGTACTCTATTTAGGAAAACCACGGCATAGTACAATGAGCACGGGATTTGAAGTGCACTTGATTTAGGTTGCAATAAATCAGTCACTCACTTGGTGTATATTTTTGCATACATTATTTTATTTCTTTGATATCGTTCAAATTATCTTTGAATGACAATAAAAATACGTGTTCTGCAGGGTTGGAATGAGAATTGAATGAAATCATGTAGATAAAGCTATTGATGTTTCCATTACTATCCGTATAACTGCCCCTCATTTACAGATACTGTTTCATTCATTCATTCTAATAAATCCCCTAGGAGATCTACCAGATACTTAAAATAAAAAAGTTGTTTACTGCTTCAAAATTAAGAGATTTGTCTCTAGGTCAGATTCCCCAGGAACAAACCCTGCCTGAAGGGTCATTTACTAAGGGATGCAAAAAGATTTAAGTAAAACAGGGCTAGAAATAGGGCAGAGCAGAGGACAAATCAAGAATTTTTATTTTAGGCACGGTTTAAGCTTCAGTCCAAGTCACAGCCCATAATTTGCAAAGAAGTGGGTGGGAGGACTAGGTCAGTGGTTAAAGAGTTTACCTAGTAAGCTCAAGGCTCAGGGTTTGATTCCCCATCACCACAAAAGCTGGGCGCAGTGGCTTGTGATCTTAGACCCAGGAGGCTAAGGCAAGAGAAGCTGCAAGTTGGAGGTGAGCCTGGGCGCCACAGTGAATTCAGGATCAATCTGGACTAGAGTGAGGTCCTGTCTCAAAAAAAATTGCAAGGAAAAAGTTGGGCCTTCATAACCCTGAACCAACCTGTCAGTGTGTGTGTGTGTGTGTGTGTGTGTGTGTGTGTGTGTGTGTGTGTGTGTTTAATCTACTCCAAATCTGAGCAGAAAAAAAAAATTGTCAACAGCCAAACAATACTAATTCCTGTGCAAGGAGACAAAAGCAGCTCCAGTATCCAAAGGCTGCACTGCTAGAGGGTCTCAGGAACAAAGCCCAAGGTAAACAAACTGAAAACAGGCACACAAAAGAAGGGGACTCTCGAGTTGTATTTAGACATAGGGAAGCCTGTTACAGTGTCAACCTCATAACTATTCACAGAAATTTTGTTTTAATTTTCTAAAACTCGTGATTATCATGAAACAGAAGATCAACCTTTGAAAAGACAGGACATTTTGGTGTCAAAATATGGGGAAGATTGAAAGATAGCTTACTAGAACCATCTGCGTTTCTAAATTTAAAAGCTCATACTAAGACTCAACCTGCTTGGTCCCAGATTCACAAACTATGTCATAAGCAAAGATTCATGCAAGGAGTATGACTCTGTTCTTGATGGTTTTCAAAGAGTTGTTGGCATTTGTCATCGCAATTGAGTTCCTTCTAGCCTCGAGAATCTGTCGATCAGATATTAGTGTTTAGCCAGAGAAACGCAAGCTTCAAAGGCCATGAGATTTATTTAAAATTACATAAAGGTTGCAGAATGAGTCTGGTATTTATTGTTTTGTCTACAAATATACACACCTTTTTCATTCTAGTTTAGTAAGATTGAGCTTTAACTGAATACATTAGGATCCCACAAATTAAACTACATTGTTACTACAGCAAATTTTGTTTAACTTTGATTCCAGTCCTCCTGCAATCTATTAAAGTGAGATAAAGCAATGAGATTGAGTGAAACAGAGCTGACCTGAGCTTATGCTCATTCTGCCATGCCACTTCCTATTTGGAGCCACCGTCAACCGTGGTGTACTAATGAATTATTTCTGTTCCTGTTTCTCGAGAGGCGTGGGTAGAGCAATGCCTTGATTGAATGTTTTGACTGACTCTTGAAACCTCGCTCCCTGACTCCATCCCAGACACAAGACAGATGGTCACTAGGATGCTGCTATTAGTACATTAGACCTACGAAAGAAGTCAATAAACATTAGCTTTCATTCATTCCCATTTGTCCTTGTTCCATCCCTGTTCTATTTTCAATTTCATATTTATGTGTGTATACTCTTTGCTGAAAATTTACTTTTGGCATTGAATCCCTTAAATGAATGTTATTTCCTGCATCTATTCATTTTCTGTTGCTCTAACAACATATCTGAAACTGAGTACTTTAAAAAGAGACATTCATCTAGCTCACAGTTTGGGGGATCTCAGCTATGGTGAGAATCTCTTAGGCTCCTGAAGGCTCCATTAGGTGGATGTCACATAGCAATAGTGTGTGCGAACGACAAGGTCACATGGAGATGAAGGAAGCCAGGGAGCAAAGAGGGGCCGGCCTTGCTCTTCTGAAACAATCTTTTCTGGTGGGAGCCAAGTGTGACTCCAGGATTACCACATTAATCCCTTCCCAAGGCAGCGCCCTCTTTCCTCTGAGACTCACAGGCCAAATTCCTTTGCTCTAAGACTGACCCCTTCAAGGTGTCTCCATTTCCCCTCATCACCACACCGGGAACCGATCTTCTACTACAGGAACCCCTAAGAAACGTACCAAACTATATTGCAAGCATCACCACTTGCCAAAGTCACTTGCCATTGTATGACTGGGGCCTCATTTCTCTTCCATAACTGTCTGAAATGAAAGAAGCCACGTGCTTTGTCAAGCAGTTTTCTAATTAGAGCTTTTTTTATTCATTTTTTGGCATTCTGACAAGGGGTCAAGTCAGAAGTCAGAAAGAAAAATAGCCATCGAAGTTGAAGTGATGTACATTAGAGATACCTAACTATTAGCTAGACACAGAAAAGACTTGCTCACATCCCCTACATGTATAAAAATAGAATAATTGACAAAGATGACTTAGATATGAGCCTCTTCTTTGAGGAAAATATATTTAAAGGATATGTGTATGTAAGTGAGGTATGACATGGTATCTCTGAAAGAAGGAACGACACGGAAAAAAAAAGTAAGAGCTTTTAGAAACAGGTGATGTCTGAGCTGATCTAAAAATATAAGCTGGCTGGTAAACAAAGAAAGAAAGGATTGAAGAAAGATGACACACTAGCAGGTGGAGGAGAGAGGCGGTGGAATGTGCAGGTGATTATCAATGAGGTTTACACGTTGTTCTTTCTGTTGGGAGTCAGGAGAAGATGACATTTCTCAACATGTTGGAGAAAAAAATAGGGAAATTTAGAGTCTGTTGAACATAGGCTCTTAAAAAAAATCTGCTGGTAGGATTCTGATTTGTAGTGAGTGTGCTTAGGCGGACGCCACCAACACGATTAACACATGGGTAGGATTTCTTCAGGTAAGAGTTTGAGGCATGTCAGGGTTTATTATGAAATGTGTTGCTATTAAGAGTATGTTTGGCTAAGGGTCTAGTATGCAGATATTTCCTTCACCCTAAAACATTTTCGCCCTTTGAGATCACCAAGAGATACATATCACAAAAGTCCTTGCCCAATGGAAGATGTTGTGTCACTTTCTTAGTTACATGAAAGCGTTTGTTGTGTGTAGAGTTCTGGGAGATGAGAGTCAGGAATATGCTTTGGTTGTATAGTGTAAGGTTCATCATGGTTTTCTTAACATGAGTGATGTTTACCTTTAAAAAATCTGTTTCTCACAATTCTGTAGCTCTCACAAGTCTAGGTTCAGGGTAGGAGGCTGACTAGGGTGTTATTTTCTTGGTTTATAGGTAGGTTCGTATTTACCATATCTTCATATCATGAAAAGAGAAAATTACCTTTATTTTATCTTTTCTTATGAGGACACTCATCCCATCCTGAAGGTTCAATCTTATGATATGGCTAGTTGTCTCTCAAAGGTACTATCTACAGAAACTATCAAATTCAGAATCAGAATTTTGACATATGAGGGGCTGGGATCACAGCTCCATGGTTAAAGCCCTTTTCCAGTAGGCCCAAGGTTCTAGGTTCAATTCCTCAGCACTACCTAAAAATCAGTCAGCAGTGGTAGTACAGTACTGCAGTCTCAGCATTTAGGAGGCTAAGGTAATAGGATTACCATGAGTTCAGGGATAGCTTGAAATCCAGTGAATTCAGGACCAGCCTGGGTTAAAAAGTGAGACTCTTTCCAACAATTCATTCATTAATTAATGAAAATAAGTTTTAAACAAATTTTAAATGAATATGGGCATTCAGTCCAAGATCCACAGCTATCATTTTCTTAACTTCAGGTCTAACTAAACAATGATTCCCTGTCAAACTTGAAAAGTACTGCATAAAACTTGTGAAAACTCCAGAGACAGCGCATAGTGAGAAACAGGAAATGAACAGCGTATTTGAATTTGATGGCTATGTTTAACCTCAGACTGCGTATTGTACGAGAAAGCCTTAAGGAAAGTCGTGCTGGCAGAACATGAAGAATAAACAAAACAAACAAGCAAATAGGAAAACGTATTATCTAAAACAATGAGCATACATAAAGACAGAGAACATTATAATTAATTGTAGTTTTATTTTTTTCCTAGGTTGAGCAATGGTCAAAATATGTTCTTCACTATGTTGTAAGTTAATTTAACAAAGATTCAGGAAATCAAATAAACGTCACCATAAGCTTTTCAGTATGTATGTCTAAAGCACGTTATCCCTCACAGCAATGTTTAAGTCTCTTGGATTTCTGATCCAAACTTAATTAGCTTTCTTTTAAAACAAGGGTGGAGTGTATGAATTTTTCTCTCTCTGCCTTACATACAACATTTAGTAGCACGTTACATCGGAGATTTGTGGGTTCACTTTTATCTCAGATATTTTTGATTCAGCACCCAAGTCTCCCATTTATATTTTAATGTTGTGAAGGAAAGAAAGAAAAGGAACAGAGATATTTTTATGGGAATATACATTTTAGAATAATTTATAGGCATTTACACAGCAATATTTTTCAGAAGTGAGAAATTAACCACAGTGTCTTGCCTTAGAATTCAAAACAAAACAAATTTTCAGTTCTCAGGCCTGTTAGATTTTCCTCGTTCCAGTATCACAAGCAGGATATTGCCTTTCTCACAGCTAGAGAATTAAAGTGGACAGAGAGGAGGGGCAGGAGGGAGAGGCTGTGAACAAGCAAAGGCCCAGTGGGTGAATTTCAAGCTTTTAGTTTCTATTCTAATGAACACAAGGCAAATTTAGTCAGAAACCTAAGGCATGCTGCACAATGGACCTAAGTCATACCAAGTCCTACTACACAGCGTACCTAGAGTTACACATAAGTCATACTTCACAATGAAATCATTCTATCCACATACTGTAGTGTCTATGTATGAGCAATTGAAACAGTTGTAGGAAGTAATAGACATTATATTGGTAATTACAGTCCTTGCTACAGGAATGATACTAAAAGTTTCCACAGATTTATACTAAATCATAGAGTTTTTTAAATATTATGAAATGTTCATTCATGGAAAGAAAATCTAGTAATATATAACATATAGCTGTAGCTTTTTTTGAAGGCAAAACTTTCAGTGCCACATTTCTAGGGTGCTTTAGAAGTGCTTCAGATGTTAGCAATAGTGTAAAGTAAACCCACTTTCCCTGAAACCAGTAAGAATAGCTTACCTTTTTCAAGTAAGAATCCACTATTAAAAACTTGAACTGTCATCTTTAGCCCGCATTCATCCTTGTAAGATACATGTTAATATCCAACTTTCTGGGACACAACCTAGTTAGGTTATAGAAATCACATAAATTCTGGCTTCCTGTCTCAGTTGACCTAACCGCCTTAGTTGGATTTGGTAACCATCACCCTTGTATACCAAGATTTTTTTCCACATACATTTTCCTATGGTAGTAAGCTTTCTTCTTTTTCCTGGCTAAGTCCTATTTATACTTTGGAATTAACTTTCATATTACTTCTTTTGGGAAAGCAATCTGCTGTATTTTCTGTGAGGCTGTTAGGTATACAATTCTTATAATATTATATTTTACTAATACATTTATAAAATGTATTTATAAAATTCATAAAAGTTCAAAATTTTAAAAATGAAATTTCTATAATCTTCTGTTTAACCAACATACTGGTTTAATCAACTCTTTACATTTTTATAAGGGAAAAAAAACAGGTAGATATGTAGTCATTTCCTTTAATGTCTTTACACTTTGCTAGCACCATTACAGTGTTTTTCTATTAAAATAAATTATGTCTGTTTTCACCTCTGTGTATTTTACTTGAGTATTTCATTGCAATTCTTTTTTGTGTTTCATTTTGTTTAGGTAATATTCAATTAGATCCCCCCAAATGCTGCATTTATGGAAACAGAATATTTTATAAAGATGCAATAAAAATTATAAAACAGTGCTTTTACTTTCTGTGAGCATGTAAGAGAATGGGAGAGATTATAGATGGATTTCATACTTATTTTATAAATGCATGTCTTCATCCCACCTTGATGAAACTGAAATCAGAAATTGAATTCTCAATGATGCATTATGTTTAAGAATTATGAAATAAAGGCAAGTTTGAATTGTCATCAGCTGGCACATACTCCAAGAAAAGTTCTTCTTGTATCCAAAGACTCTTGAGTGCATTTTGATATGCTTAAAAACTTCTTTATGTGAGGCTGAGGCAAGAGGATTGCCATGTTTGTTTTCATTATTCATTTTAGTCTTCAGTTTAGTCATAATTTTAATTTTACTAGCCACATTCTTCAGGCTTCTTTCAAGTAACAAGCATGATTCTTAGTGAATGAGAATAGCGTGAAGAATCATCTGCACAAATACAAGCGAATGTAAAGAAACCAACAGTATATGTTTGAAAATTTGTCTTTTGACAACAGCCAGATGCCATCCTCATTTCCTGACCTAATGCAGAAAGGAGACAATATGGTACCAGTGAAGCTAGGGACTATCTAGCATCTTGAGAGAGAAAGTGAATGGATTTAAACTTTGCCAAGACATAGCCATTGGGAGAGCGATGAGGAAGAAGTGTCATGGTCTCTCTCTTCCAGCTCCATCTGATGGCCCCATTAGCCCAAACTCCATCAAAATAACTTTGTAACTCAGTCCACAGTTGTCATTTTTCTGAGGTCCACAGCAAAGCAGAAGAGAAAGTCAATAATAGCCAACCCATTGACCAAATACCAGTCTCTATTATGTTGTAAGAACAAGATCACACCAAATTCACTTACCACATACTCTCTCTTATGGATTCTAGAGTGAACCCTGCAAAATGAGCAAGGTGAACAGTAGCCAGAGGTAACTAAATACCTTCCTTAATGTAGAGACTATCTCAAAGTGTCGTCAGCCTTACTATTGATTATTTGGAAGGAGATGGAAACTCAACACTAAGACTGATTTTCTGCATACAGTGGAAAAAGGACAGCCTGTTCAACAAATGGTACTGGGAAAACTGGACATCCACATGCAAAAGAATGAATCTAGTCACACACCTATCACCATGCACCCAAACCAAAACAAAGTGGATCAAAGAGTTTGATGTTAAAAGTGAAACACTGAACTTCCTAGAAAACAAATTAGACAAATATCTAAAAGACATAGGGGTAGGCAAAGACTTCCTTGACAAGACACCGAAAACAAAAGAAATTATCCCCATTTTTAACAAATGGGATCTTGTCAAATTAAAAAGTTTCTGTACAGCAAAGGAAACTATCAACATTGTAAGAAGAGAACCAACAGACTGGGAAAAAATATTCACCACCAACATCTCAGATAGGAAGCTCATAACTAGAATATACAGGGAGCTGAAAAAAAGTAAGCCTACCAAAAATAAAGGATCTTATTGAAAAGCGGGCAAATGAAATGAAGAGGCAGTTCACTCACGAAGAAGTTCAAATGGCCAATAGATACATGAAAAGATGCTCAACATCTCTAGCCATAAGAGAGATGAAAATCAAAACAATGCTAAGATACCATCTCACTCCAGAGAGAATGGCCTATATCAACAAGTCAAATAGTAATCAGTGCTGGCAAGGCTGTGGGGAGAAAGGAATCCTCTTAAACTGCTGCATACAACCACTTTGGAAAGCAGTAGGAGATCTCTCAAAAGACTAGAAATAAATGTCCCCTTCGATCCAGCGACACACCTCCTGGGAATATTTCCAAAAGAGGTCAAAACAACACATAACAGAGATACATGCGTACCCATGTTCATAGCAGCACAACTAAAAATAGCTAAAATATGGAAGTCACCAACATACCCATCAACAGACCAATGGATACACAAACTGTGGTATTTATACACAATGGAATGCTATGAATCTATAAAGTCCAGCAACGTGAAGGCTTTTGCAGGCAAATGGAAGAAACTTGAGAACATCATGCTTAGTGAAGTGAGTCAGAAGCAGAAGGTGAAACATCGAATTGGTCTCTCTGATATGAGAGTCCCAGATCACAACTACCTCATGCAACTTAAAACAAAAAAAAAACAAAGTGAACCAGGGGGTAGGATGGGGAGGGAGGTAGAGAGGGGTGGGTAGGGGGAGGGACAAAAGGAGAGTAGGAAAGTCCTTGTCACCTTGACAAGATATGTATGTGCAAAAAATGCCCAACTTCATTGTAAACCTTAAATTTTGTGCTCACACATATCAATTGAATGGGGGGAGGGGGAAGACTGATTTTCTTTTTGTTTTTCAAGTAAGATCAGAGTAGAAGTTGAAGACAGGTACTGATTTGAGAAATTGAAATTTGCCCATCTATTAGTTTCTGCAAATACTGAAAACGCGATCTGCTAGATTTGGTTCTTATTACTAGCATCACACGTGGTGGGAGAACCATCGCCTTGATGGGAAAAGCACCATCGCCAAGGCCCTCGGCTGTAGGTCCCTTCAGTGGAAATGTTAACTTAATTAGCTCTCAAGACAACACTACATCTTCTGTTGCTCGTCACTTTTTTTTGTTCTTGTTCTGCAACCCTATGCTAATTTAGTTCAGCATGTTCACAAAGTAAATCCAATGTAAATTATATACTCTCACCATGCAGTTGATTTATAATGCTTTCCTGGAAGAAAACAACTCATGTAAAACTCTCAGAATTATGCATTCTTAAATTATTTCTCTCGATGTATTTCATTCTTTCCCCTTTATAATCATTGTATCCATTCAAATATGAATGTTTAAAATATAAAAAATTTAAAAACAAACTTTACTACTTTAGCACCTTAGATTAGGTAAAAATTTAATTTTAAAAATATGCTGAAAAACAGGACAATTTCTAGAAAAGTTTTTAGTAATCGCAGACCAGTAGATCTGAAGGACAACTTAGATATTTCTTGTCCAAATCCTTTTCTGTTTGCTAGTACAGTCAAGATCTGGCTACTTCCCAAGCTCTGCTTATTTTATTTTTGGACAAGATTTCACTAAGTTACCCAGGCCAGCGTTCCTAGGTTTAAACCCCTCTTTGGAGTTACTAGAGGTCCTCCTGCCCCATTTTCCCTAGTTCCTTGATCAACAGGTGTGTGCCACCACATTCCATTCTAATCTTTCATTTCTAAATGAAATCATCAAGCTCTGGAAAGGAGAATTAAGTTGCCATATGATAGCACAGAAAATTTAGTCTTTCCCCCTAGTAGGATTTCGGCTCTCAGAGCTATGACTAGGGTTCCAAGATGGACTCTCCGCAGCACAACATCCTATTGTAATGTGGACACTTGAAGGCATTTGTTCCAGGCTCAAGACTTTGCACAGCTCTCTTTAATATCACATTTTCCTTTCTATCTCATTGTGTGTTTAAATTATCTCCTGAAAAGGGAGCAGATACAATATAGCAATCATGCAATGTTGTTCTGTAAAAATAAATAAATAAATAAAATTGCAGACACATATATCCCGATATTTCATCAAAGATGGTTTCGCTATAGCTTTTTTTCTATTTTTTGCAAGTATTTTTCTATGCACTAAATATGGAAATGAGCTAAAAAAGTGCTTTGACTTCTCTTATTTAGTGTTCTATCAAGTGAGAAAAATGTTACAACAGTTAATTCATGAAAACCAAAATCTCAGCCTTATTGAGCCCAAAGGCCATTTCCACAAATGTAGGTAAGTGGAAATCATCATGACTGCCTTAGCATTCTAAGGATTAGATCAGGGACTTCTCAGTCCCTTCTGTTCCTCCCGCATTGTGTTCAAAGCTATAGAAACATGTGTTTACAAATAGTTCTTTTGTATTTTCTGCTTATCTAAACCCCTTAGATGGGAGCTTGAGCAGAAATCACAGAAAGACAACAGACTTCTGGCAGCTAAGCATGCAGAGGTAGGGACTGACTGTGATCTGGGCTAGATAGGCAGGTCAAGAGCACTGGTGTCTCTGAAGTGGCCATGATCGTCTCATAAATATTTAAGAACTCATATAAACTATCTCAAAAATCAACAAAAATCAAAACACATATATGCACACACATGCAAGCAAGCAGATCATCAGGCCAAAATGGCAAGGCAGTTTTGATTCATGTGATGACACTGAATTGTTGAATGAAAGACTGCAAAGTCATTTTGAGAAAGATACTAGAAGTATAGGAATTATAGAGTAGGAAATTACAGAAGAAGTAGACACTGAATCTTCACAAGACACGGCTTTCCTGATACAAGTTTCCAGCAGCAGAAACAGGACGAGTTAATTGAAGCAACGCAAGTGATTGCTTCAGAAAGAACACTGACGTCAACAGCACAAAGCAAAGTAGAATAATGCCAGGAAAAGCTGTGAAGAGATTGTGTAATAACTGAAACCCAAAGGTTGCGTAGGAGCACTCTTGTATGATAGAACGTTCTAGACAGAGACTTGGGGCAACGGGCACGCTTTGTCTGACCCAGAAAGGAGGAGAAGAATAGTGTGGCTGGAGACCGTGAGTGAAAAATAGCAGGCATTAGTGTGCAGAAGATGACCAGGAAACAATTTATGCAGGATCTACTGGTTATGTTAAGGAACTGAGTAATGTCGCCCATGAACAGAGCAGAGAATGCAGGATATCCAACTTTATTTGTCATCCTAAGCTCTGTCTGAACATTCACTCTTGCTCCTGTTAGAATTTTTCACAAAATCGAGATTTTTCTTTAAGATTTTTGAAATATTTATGGACAAAAATTATTGATTTGGAGGCTGACTCAACATGTTTTCATTTCTGTGATTCTCTGTGGGAAAGCACTCTTCCTCTCTTAGCAATAATGCCCAGATCAGCTTCTAAATGCAAAACCAAGACACAGACACAGAAAGTCCAGCTCCTGCCTCCAGATCCTTAATTAAAATGAAGGCAACATCTGCAATGGAAGAATTACCTTCCTCAAAGTGTCTAACAGGGCTCTCCATTCTTTGAGCTTTATTAAATGATTTCTATTCTTTTCAGAAAAGGAAATCTCTGCCTGCACAGTTTATAGAAACTTCCTATCTATTTAAATTAAATTGACCTGTTCAGAACAAAATACACAGTTCTAAACAATTGGAAAAAATTATCTTGATTTATTCTATTTATTCATAATCTTACATTTGGTTTATATGATTATTCAAAATGTAAGCAAATCTCATTGAACTATCTGCATGTTGTGGTTTGTTAATTATACACAGAACACAAAGGCTGTTTATCTTCTGATGATTTTTCTGTTTGAAATGATATTCCAGAACTTAGAGAAATAAATATTTCATATATCTGAAAAAGTGGAAGCTGAGTTAACTTCAAAAATCAATAAGAAAAAGGAAGAGAGATAACATTTACTATTGGAATATGTGAATTTTTAAAATGTATTTAATTTTTAGTGACATATATTAATTGTACCTACTAATATGATGCTTTGTGATATTTCTGTACATGCAGGCCATGTGGATTAACTGAATCCAACCTTTCTTTCCACACCTCTCTTCTCACACACATACACATACACTCACACACTAGGCAACCTCTCATATCACTGTCATACATTCAGTTCTAATTGGTTTTGTTTTTTGCTCAAGTTTCCACATAGAGCCCACGATGTACAGTACTTATACTACTCTGCCTGGTTTCTTTCGTTTAAAATAATGCCTCCAGTTCAATTCTTTTTGTTTGTTGGTTTATGCCTTTGTGTTTTGAGTCAAGGGTCTCACTCTGTAGTCCAGGTTGGTCTTGAGCTCATTATGTACCTCAGGCTGGCCTCAAACTCACAACAATCCTCCTGTCTCAGCCTCCCCAGTTCTGGATTACAGGCATGCTCCACCACCACACTTGGCTTGTGTGATGCTGAGAGGAATTTAGCTTAGGGACTTGGACTTGCTATGAAACCATTCTAACTGCTGAGCTACGTCCACCCCAGTCCAAGTTCAACTCTCGAAGATAAAAATCCATTTAGGAGTCAACAACTGAGTTTATAAAAGGCCTGGTTTTGGTGTTAAGGTCACTAGTTCTAGACTCTGCTTCATAAATTACACATTATATAACTATTTCATAATTGAAAAAATAAAAGCATAATGATGTTTAATTATAATAAGACAACTTATTGATTTAATATGTTTCAGAAATTTTTAAATAGTTTATTCTTTATGCCTTCAAGCTTAATTATTGTCCACTAGGCTGTAATCTCCAGCGGTTGGAGGCTGAGGCAATGTCAAGTCTAATTTGAGCAATTTAGTTAGGGTTTATAGGCAAAGAAAAAAAAAGGCAGGGGATGTAACTCAATGAAAAGGGTCTATGTCCAATTCTCAGTAGGACAGGTAGAAACAGTGATAGATGAAAGATAGATGGATAGACAGATAAGCGATCACTTTTAAAATATTGTTCATTATATCAAAGTAGCAGAAATCTCATCTACCTCGTGCTTATGCACATAGTGGCACCTCTATAAATACTCTAGAGAATGTTTGCCGAATCAGGAGTAAATGAACGAAGACTATAGAAATAAAGAAAAGAAGAAAGAACATTAAGAAACATTTTTGTTTGGAGGAAATTCATTGGGTTCAAGTTATTGAACAGCTTTTTGACAACGATCCTGGAAAAAATCTAAGCCATGAGTTTAGGCTGGTCCCCTCTAATTCCTAGGTGCTACAGTTACAGGTGTATCTAAACATTTAATGGTCTAACTGGGCAGTTCGTGAAAGTACTGTGCATGAGTGAGTGGCCAGGAAGAATAAGTGACCACTGACAAACCAGATCTGCTTTTCCCACCACATTTGTGTCCCACCCTTTGTCCTCTTGCCTCAATGTCAGAAAGAACATGGGACTGGAAGTGAAATAGAGAGTTAAGGTCAAGTTGTATATTCTGTGACTTTGTACTTTTAAAAACATTGCATAGTCCATTGAAAAATAAAACTTTAAACTATTCTTTTTGGTTCAGAGGGTTTGTTTTTTCCCCCTGAGACCCTGAGAGATAAGCCATTCACACCTCAAACCTTCTCAATTCCTTTTCCTTTTTCAACATTTCCTCTATGAACATTCTTCTATGGGAAATCTAACTATCTCTAAAATCTACCTATAGATTGGCATATTTTAGTAACTAAATTCTAAGTTGGAAACAAAAAATTTCCTTGATTTTTCATTGTCAATTATGATACCTATTATGACTTCTATTATGACATTACACCTTAATCATGATATTGCAGATGCAAAAGGTTAGGGTTATGAAAGTTCATAAAATTTTCTCCTTTAGCTAATCTTCACTGAATATTTTCTAAATGCCAAGAATTTGGCTTATCACTTAACCTTCTAGGCGAAGTTGTTGAGAGTTTATATTATAAAATGTGGGTTAGATTTTTTATCTAATTTTTTAAAAAGTCTTCCAAATTAAAATAGTAATGACAAGCAATTTATTTAATGAGTTCATACTTTGGGCAGCTTCTCAGCAGGGAAAAGGAGATTCATGCAAAGAAAGTGTTGGAAGAAATTATTGACGTGTCAACTTACAAGGTGTGATAGTCAAACTCCTTGGGAAGCCGCCAGTGCAAACACAGAGCTGAGAAATGAGAGAAACACAGGACAAGGGAATCCAGTTTGTGGTGTTTATAAATCATCACCCCATGGCTCAGAGCCGGAGGAAAATAGATTTAGAAAATCTGTGGAGAGAATGCTAGGATACAATATGTTTTGATCTTGAACCTAAAATCATAAAACTATGATGATTTATAAACTTGATGCAGATGTAAACACTAAAAGAATTTTCTAGAAGCCTGCTGTTTTCTAATTTTGTACTTAAGGACTTAAGAAAGTTAGAAAAACATCACATTTAGCATTTTGTTTTCTAATCTAGGCCAACTAGAGCCATTGTCACACAAAATCTGCCTGATTAATGCATTCAAGTCTTCAAAATAATTTTTTACAATATAATTGGAATGAGATAGGGGTCATTTTGCACTAATTTAACCCAAGCTGGACCCCTGTCCAAAGAAGTCTTTTTTAAGGATATTTTCCATTACTTGGTAATGTCTTAAACCTAATTTTAACATAAGCAAGAGTGTGCACATATAAGAGGCTCAAATTTGACTTCACTATTGAACTAATAGAGATCTACAAAAACCTCAATATTCTAGTTGTAGCAAAATCTCTTCAGAGAGGATATTAGTATTTCTGAAATACTCAGGTGATTGTCATAAACATTCGAAGTTGAGATAGTTGATGTAATACAGGGTTTTTCACCCCCAACACAATTGATATGAGGGCAAAACAGTCCACTGTTTTAAGAGGCTGTCCTAAGCATTGGATGATGCTCAACTTAAATACCAAGACCACTCTACACTACAGTATGAAACAAAAATACTGTTAGACATTGTCAAACATCTATTGAGGGAAAATTAGCACCACTTGAAAAACAATGGCCTAGGAGAGATAAAGTCACACAAAAATCCTTCTACAATGGGATTTAGGCTTTCCCTAATGATTACTTTTCTCAAGAATTTGAGGTATTCTTTATGTAAAATCTGAGAAAAATGTTTCTAAAGTAAATGAAGCCCCTGGAATATCCCAGTTACTATAAAATGTATTTTGTTTCAGATTTTCAGTTATTAAGGAAACCTCTAGTGATAATTTTGAGTCCTGGATATTTAGAAATGTATACATTTTTTCATCTTGGCAAAAGAAAAAATCATTCTAGAAATAGACAGCATTTTTACAATGATTGTGACGTTAAAAGTCCAGATTTATCCCAATAAAAAACTCTGCTGGACTCAGAGAAGAGGCATCAAGATATGGCCACTGCAGCCCATTTTTGGGGTGAGAAGCTGAGCTAAAAGTGATGATTTGAGTGGTGACGTGAGTGGTGCAGAAGATTAAATATGTTAAATATCTCATGGTTTCTTTGATAAGGGAAACCGAGCATACAGGCATTCTGTAGAACCAAATGGGTGTGATAGGAGTTTCAATGGGGTGGTGTGGGAGTGCCAAAATGGGGAGGGGAAGGAATTGTAATACTGATGGGATATATATATATATATATATATATATATATATATATATATATATAATCATACAAAATTCTCAAGTTCTTTATAAGTATTATATATCACATTTATATATTAATAAAAATAGTGGTGGGGGTGGTGGCATTGTCCAGAATAAATTCCTAAGCTACACAGCTTAAGACATCAGGGTTATCTCAGTTGGAGACTACATATTTTTATGAAGACTTATACTTTAAATTGTCTTCAATCTGTACTCAGGGGTGGAAACACTGAGTCATATGGTAATCCTTTGCTTAACATTTATAGTTTTTCAAAGCAGATACATCACAATGAAATTTTTCCAGCCACAGAGGAGGCATCCATTTCTTCGCCCTCCCAGTCTCACTGCGCGTTTTGGTACCCCTTTGTGGTTCTGAATCCCTTCCCTCTAGTGACTTATGATATTGAGCGTCTTTTTATATATTAACTGGCTATTCAAAAATCTTCGGAATCATTTGCCTTTTAAAAAAAATTTGGATTCCTTATCTTTTTTCTCTAAATTGCAGGTATTTACTCTAAAAGTTCTAACTAAATATGATTCAATAGTTTTTGCATCCTTTTTGTTTGTTTTGGTATTGGATTTGATCTGATCTGACCTCCAACTACTGTTGCTCCTTCAGGGTCGGCCTCCTAAGTGCTAGGGCAAGTGCCATCATACTCAATTCATTTTATGCTTTTGAGGGTCTCCTGAGAAGAATTAGTCTTTTTTTCTATTTTGATAAAAGTTGATATATTTATGATTATTTTAATGTTATATATTCCATATTCAAATTTAATGCTCTAATTTTCCCTCTAAGCTTTGCCTTAGCTATATCCCACCTCTTTCAATACATTTTTTCTTTTCTTTTTATGATACAGGGTCTCACTCTGTAGCCCAGTATGGTCCTGAAGTCACTTGGGATCGCAGGCTGGCCTTATACTCACAGCAATCTTGCTGTCTCAGCCTTCTGAGTGCTGGGATTACAATCGTGTGTCACCACAACCCACTTTATGTGATGCCGGAATCAAACTCAGGGCCTTGCACTAGTAAAGCAAACACTTTAGCCACTGTGCCATTTTTCCAGACCCTCTTTTCATCCACTGTATACTCCATTCACTCATTTTCAAACATCTTCTAATTTATCTTTTATAATTTTGTTCCTTGATGATTTAGGAACTCTATAATTTCTACTGATTTCTAAATTTCCATTTCAGATTGCCAATAACATTTCCTTTTGTTGAAGAGCCCCTCTTGTACTAATTAAATAACTTTAAATGAACTTGTTTAGGGTACAGCATATGCTTTATCCCATTACTATTCTTCATGCACTTGTATGCGTTCTATTACTGTTGAATACCATATGACCTTTAGCCTTTTTTTGGTGTAATTCTACTTTTTTATATCTGTATAGATGTCTTCCTAGTTGCGTATGTTATTGAAAGTGGGCTGTTCAAAGTTATGTAACCATATCATTTGAGACTCATTTCTTATTTCTACTGTGGTTTGTTCTGGAATGTCCCTCAACAGCCTCACGTTTGGAAGGTGGTTCAATCAGGTGGGTTAATCCACAAATTTCCTGTGCTGCTGGGTGGTGGAGACGTGCCCTGAGGTGTAGACCACTGCAGCATGACCCAGAGGAGCAGATCCCTGGAACGTGACTCAGGAAAAATATCTGCTAATTCCACCCTTCATCTTGGCTTTCTTGGCTTCTTGGCTTGGCATGCTGTGAACAACTTCTCTCCAATGAGTCCCCCTCCCCCCTCCAAAAAAAAAAAAAAAAAAAAAACAAAGCTACTACCATTGCGCTCTGCTTGTGAATTGACTGTGACCTTCAGAAACTGTGGGCTAAAATAAGCCTTTCATCGCTTAAGTTGGGATTGTCCGCTATTTAGCTCCAGCAATGAAAAACTAATTTTTAAACCTAAATAATTTCCTTATAAAATGGCATATACTTGAGGGTCTTTTCTTCTTTTTTTATTTTTTTTGACATTTTCTGACTTTGGATCATGCAGAAGTGCAGTATGAAACTTAATGAATTTTATATTTAAAGCATTACAACAGTAAAAGACACATTGGGATGAGTCCCTCTCACAGTACCCCCTTCTCTTAGAATGCACTTAATCTCAACATTACCAATTTCTGAAGCAGTTTTACAAGTCCGTTTTGATAAATGTCTGGCTGCATTGTTGTGGCTGAACAGGTGACTTTGGATCTTAAATCAACTCAAAATGTTGAGGTTTCATGGTCATTTTAATTTTGAGGAAAAAATAAGAGTTGCATGGTGTCAAATTTGGTAAAAAAAAAAAAAAAAAAAAAAAAAAAACTGGTGTGGACATACCACAGTATACAGAGGAACCTTTGTCTGTTGGCTGTCACTTGGCAGCGGCCTTCACGATGTTTTTAATTACACCTTTAAAAACCCACAAAACTGTCATAAAAATCTTTAAATGTCAAACTTGTCCTATTTTGTTCATATCTCCTGGGTCATTTATACTTAGCTTAATTAGTAATGGCTAGGATTTATATTGCCATTTTAAGAGCTCTTTTCTTTATGTCCAAATATATTTTATTCTTTTAGTATATTATGGTCGTTATTTTGGTTGGTATTCTGCAGTAAATCTTGGTTCTCTTGTGGACTAGTTTTTAAAGTTAGAATATTTTCTTTTTAAATATTTTCATTTGCTTGGGACTTAATATTAATATCATAACCTAAAAGTTTTAGTTTAATATGAACATAATTTCAGCAATGCACTTTACACATTGCGGCCAAAGAATTCAACATTGTTGCGTTTCTTTCTATCTTCTTTTTTGCTATTATGAGACGTTGCACTTTTACACACTATTAAAATAATTAAAGCAATATTGTAACTAATGCATTGCACATACACATTTTTTCTTAAATCAGGTAAGTTGAAGAAGACCTTACAGATATATTCATGGACATTCAATATGGCTGTTTATTTTTGCATTTAGCTTTTTTTTTTTTTTTTTTTTTTTGAGACAAGATCTCATTTTGTAACTCTGGCTGGTCCTAAACTCACTGGGGTAGCCCAGGCTGGCCCTGGACTCAAGGCATTCCACCTGTCCCAGCCTCCTGAGTCCTGGGATTACAGGCATGAGCCTTCACTCGCAGCTTTATGTGGTGCTGGAGAGTCGAACTCAGAGCCTTGTGCTTTCCAGGCAAGTTTTTCAACAGCCATGACATTTGTCCAACCCTCAGTACATTTTTTTTTTTTCATATTTGCTTTGTGGCTATTTTACCAGTGTTCTTTATTCATTTTGCATATTTACATTACTGCTCAACTTTTCTTTTTTTCCTGGTAGACTCCAGAACATCTTCATTTCTTTCTAGTTTTTGACAGACAGCTTTACTGGATGCAATATTCTTCACTTACAGTCTTTTCCCTTCAGATTTTGATCATTCCACCACTTTTATGGCTTCTAATGTTTAATTAGGTACTAATCAACCTAGATTGCTTTTAAGAGCCTTCTTTTGTCATTACTGGCAGTCCGTTCCGGATATGTCTTTGTGTGGCTCTCTTCAGCTTATCAGACTTGAGGTCTGTGGAGCTCTAGGATATGTGTAATCATGATTTGCATTACATTTGTGGCTTCTTCTAGCATGATATTTCCCAATTATTTTTGCCCCTTCTCTTTCTTCCCACTGTCAGGAATTTCAAATCTGCATATTTTGATGACAAGTCTTTGGAGGCTGTTCCAAAGATTCATTGCTCCTTATTTTTTGATCTACATTTCAATCTTTGTTCTGCATATTTCATAGTTTAGCTTCGGGCTTGTCATTCTTTCTTCTTTTTGATCAAATCCACTGCTGCAACAATCTAGTGAGTTGCTTTTGTTTACACATCCAAAGTGTACATTTGGGTTTTTGTTTCAATTTCAATCATTTTTATCCATATTTCCTATTGGACAAGAGAACATTCTCACATTTTCCATGAATTTCGAGACATAGACACCATTAGCTATTCAAAAAAAAATCACATTTTTAAATTATGCAATTAACCCTGTTTATCTCTTGCAGTTTAAGCTTCCTCGGATATTTTAAATTGGCTTATCTCCTTTTTTGTATAGTGTACTGATCTGTTTGTTTTCTACTTCATTGCATATTTGATAAGTTTAATTGATATAAATATAGCTTGATATGAATATAGCTTAGTAAGTCTTCAAAGTAGATTCCCCACCTCACTTCTCAAAAGGAAGTGTTGTTATTGCTGCTGGCAAAGAAATTCTCCTTTTAGATGAATTCGGAAAAGGAGGCCACTAATGTACTGCTGGGAGCCATGCTCATTTTAGGTGGAATATTTGTGAAGTTTTCTGCTAGGTAAGTCTTAAAAATTTTTCTGCAAGTTAACTATGTAATGAGCAGAATGGGAGTAAAAGCTCTTTCTCTTATTTCTGTTACGGTATTCACCAACATGCCCCTCAGTGGATCACCATGAGGTTCGGTATGCAGCCTTATTCACCATGGTCTGCAGAGTGTAGACACCAGAAATGAGGGAAGCCTACTCATTGACATTCTTGTCTGGCTAAGAAATGAATTTACAACATATATTTGGAGTATTCCAGGCTTGCTAAAATCGTAACTGCTGACCCCTTTATGTGGCTAAGGTGTTATGCGGAAGGAGATGAACTTGGAGGCAATGAAAATACCAATGCGGACCATTGGTTTGATGAACATCATGTGAAGCTGAGTAATTTAAAGGTTTGCTACATTAAGGATGATGTTGTAGTAAACTCAACCAATGACTGGCTGTGCTTTGATAAACAAATCATTTGTGAGCATTAGTTCTATTGAAGAAAGATTTGGAAATCTTCAATAAAAAGTATCCCATAAGACTGGCATATAGCTCAGCAAGAGAGGCCTTGCATAGCTTGCATGAGGCTCTGACTTTAATCCCATCATTAAAATAAATGCAGTTGCACACGTGCATTTGAAAATACAGCAGCTTGCCTGACCGGTAGAATTTCACTCTTTTTTTATTCTGTGCTCCCAGTGGTGTGAAAGGAAGAGGGAAACGGCATGGCAACTGAGAACACATGTGGCTAAAATGAAAAGAGAGCGACAAGGGACGCTGAAAACTTCCACTCTCAAGTTATGGCAATATTAGTACAATGAGCTTACTGACCATATTTGAGTGGGAACTTCTGGACCTTAAGTTGCATGCAAAACCATCACCTCCCATATGTGTACATTATGTATATTGGGTAACTGTGTAGGACCAGTGACAGCTAAATCCTAAGACTTGTGGAAGGATGGCATATGGAAAGTGAAAGGCATTGTGATTGGCTGAGTGCTGACTAGATTATTCTTCGTAAGACAAGTTTCCAGCTGAAGGTGATCAATGAGCTAAGTTAGAAAGTTAAATATATCAATTACTCTTTTTAAAGAACTGCCTATATTTTGCATCTGTATGTAGGGCGGAAGAGGAAGCGACGCCACGATGAGTATTTGTGATCAAGAGAGAGAGAGAGATTGAGAGAGAGAGTGTTTTAGGAGATCATGTTTTTTTTTTTTTAATTTTCCCCTAAGCCCCTCTTAAGTATGGTATCCTATTTTCTCAGAAAATTATATAATCAGTTGTCAAAAGGTTTAGGTTCTCTGCAGACTTACAGCTACTTTGAAACCACAGCTAGACAGGTGGAAATCTTGAAGACAAGATTAAAAGAAAGGGCCGTCATTTCATCAAACACAAATAATATGAGGAAAGAAAATGGGCACAAGAACTTTCACACTATATTTAGATACATTTAATATTGTTATTTCATTTCAGAAAAAATGATTTTTAAATGTTAAAATAAATATTGCCTAGAATGTAATTCTTAAGAAGCTATATAAGAATTTTGCCCTGGAAGTAAAAAAAAAAAAAAAAAAAAAAAAAAAAAAAAAAAAAAAAAAAAAAAAAAAAAAAAAAAAAAAAAAAAAAAAAAAAAAAAAAAAAAAAAAAAAAAAAAAAAAAAAAAAAAAAAAAAAAAAAAAAAAAAAAAAAAAAAAAAAAAAAAAAAAAAAAAAAAAAAAAAAAAAAAGAGTCTGTAAGAATTATTTTAACATTTTATTTCAGTGAAGGGGGAATAAAAACGAGACAATAACAAAAAGAAAGAAAACAAAAAACAAATATAAAATAAACAAACTCACCAATCCAACAAATCAAGAGACTAAAAGGGAACTAGTTCAAGCGATTCACATTCTTTTTTAATGTAAAAGAAAAAACAAGTGCAGAAGATCTGGGAAAACAGAAACAATGCATTCTCCAAAACCTTGAGGATTCAGAAAGAGACCTAGAGAAAAAAAGTGAAGGGAGACAGAGAGAGACATAGATGCCTGAAGGATCGCTGGACTCTGTCTGATTATAGAGGCGTTATAGAAGAGTAGGTAAAATTATTTTAAATACAACTCATTTTTTGCAACATTGTTGCTTAGAGATATTATAGCATAATAGTACTGCTGTACATTAGGGTCAGGAAGACCGAATTGGAATCCTGCTTTTTTTTCTCATTTATAAATAAATATCTGAATTTAGGCAAATTATTTTTTTGTCATCATGCTACCCACCACCCTTGCCCAGTGCACATACATCATTCTGAATTTTAGATTTTATAAGAAAGAATTTTGTGGATCAACTACCTCAGAGGGGTATTAAAAAACCTACCTGGTATAACAACACAGCATAAGGGTAAGATTAATAATTGATGAATGCACTTTCCCACAGCAGGAATTTTTTCTTATTTATTATTTCCATCATTATTCTGTAAGTATTTGAGTGACAGGTATTCTCTCATCTCTCTCTCTCTCTCTCTCTCTCTCTCTCTCTCTCTCTCTCTCTAGTGATCTTGCTTAAGCATCTAGAGCAAGACGTACCACAGAGTAAAGTACCTTGGCAATAAAATATATTTGGTAAATGAATTAGCAGAAGGGAGATTGAATTAAGCTCCCTTTACAGGATAGTAGACTGGATTAAGACAAAATACACTAAAATCACATGATTGCTTTGTTTGGTTGCCATTTTCAAGAATCTGTACTGAGACTTTTATGGCACTAAAACCTTTGACATTTGGTTTATTGATTTAAAAAATCTCCATTTTATGATTTAGAGGGCATGCATGTGTAAGGAACATTTTGTGCAAAGACACTTGAAGATTTTTGTTTGCAATTCCATGTAAACCTTTATTTTCAGTTGCCCACCTCTTGTTGCATTCACCTGCCTTTTGCTAAAGAGTTAGATAGACATACTTCCCGGACAATGGCTTTTTAGATAAATTCAAATTAATTCTCTCCGGAATGGGCCTAGATTTCTTTTTATTGAGTCATGTATCTAATAGATATGGTACCAGATAAGGCCCAAATAAAATATTCTTACAAATCACTGCATATTGACTCACGAGGGAAGTCAATTTGGATCTACTAAGCAAGTGGAGGTTTGAAGGTTGAAGAGGCAGTGCAGGGCCTCTGGATACTGCAGTGCTTTTCCAAGAGCCCACCTGGAAGGGAGATTAAATTAAACTCCCTTTGGAGGAAATTAAGCATCCTTAAGACTCAAAATGTGTGGGAATATTAGGAGGGAGGTCTAATCTTAAACCCCATTTAAAGAACATTAGCCCCAACCCTTGAGTGCATGTTTCCAAAC
Organism: Ctenodactylus gundi; assembly: GCA_004027205.1. Lineage (NCBI taxonomy): Eukaryota > Metazoa > Chordata > Mammalia > Rodentia > Ctenodactylidae > Ctenodactylus > Ctenodactylus gundi. The sequence goes on along the minus strand of PVKB01000179.1, from coordinate 474,248 downwards.
GTGAAGCACAGGATTTTCTGCTAATGAAGGCAACAGCTTCAAGCAGAGGTCATCTCAGATCAGCAGGAGCAGGACAGGAGGTTCCTTTCCCATCCCAAACAGGCAGCTTGTGCTTGTGATACGGCTCCCAGGCTGGCTAGACTGCCATCTGCACGGGATGCTTGCACGAAGGAATTACAGAAGGGAGTGAAAATCTCATTACTCAACGCTTCCCTGTTTTCTCAAGATGTGAAAAATGCCAAGGAATCTTGTTCTTTGTCACAATGCTGAGGCACTCTTGACTCAGGCAGTGGACAAGAGAAAGACAAACGCGCACGGAGACGGTTATTGAGCACACTGGTTGTTGAGGTATTTTTGCTTTCTGGTCTGAGAGCATGGATGAACGTCTTGTGACTCGTGAGGGAAGGCGAATGTAGCGTAGTAACATCTAAAGCAAATATTCTCTGTTGGAAAAAAAAAATAGACCCAGCCTTTATTATCACGGTGATTGTCATGAAGATTCAGTGATTTAAGAAGTAAAAGTGAGATATTTAAAATGAAAAATATGAGTCCTTCCACTGGATAAAGAGCTGCTCTTTCCATCACGGAGAGAGAAAAATCTTGCAAATCTTGAGGGCAAGAATAGTCACTTTGTAGACCACAACGGTGTGTGTGTACATGTGTGCATGTGTGCTTGTGTGTGTGTGTGTTTGTGTGTGTGAAGGGAGTAGAGAGAAACAGAGAGAGAGACAGACAGACTGACTGACAAAGAAAGGAAATGTATTTAAACAACAATGCTACATGTAAATCTATGAAGACATTTTGCAAGTCCCAAATTAATAATTTCCATTGCACATTAATTTGTGTTTAATGAGCTCTAGGCACCAGAAAAATTTCAGTGTCTTACTCCCCTGTGTTTGAGTGAGATGCTTGTAAATTCATTTTGCCTTATGGATAATATGGATGTCAGGGGGGAATTTTTCTTTTTTTTTTGACTATGGTGGGTCTTCCATTCAAAATTTCAATGCCTCTCTGATTTTATGGGCTGTGAAATGCAGCTCCCACAGTCGCTTCCTGATTCTCAGTCTCGCTTGTGCTACGAGTCCACAGTCTCTGGTGAATATGAAAGAATATACTTTAAAGCAATACAGCTATCTGGCCTTAAATTAAAAAAAAAAATTTTTTTTTCTTAAGCTTTTATTCATAAACCTTGCACTTCTCTTCTCCCTAGATGTAAGTACCATTTGTGGAATATTTACAATGTGCCAGGCAGCATGCTGGAATCTACAAAATTATCCCTCTAAATTGGTACAGCTCAAAGCAGCAGTTATTTTGAGCCTTAACTTACAAAGGAAGGGTGAAGGATTTAAATAAGAGCTGTGAAGAGGCAGATCTTGGGTACAAACTCCGCTCTGTCTCCTTTATCTATACAAAGCTGCTCAATCTTACAGTAAAATTTGGTTTAGAGTTCCATACTCTAAATTAATTTCATTTTCTCTCTCTCTCTCTCTCTCTCTCTCTCTCTCTCTCTCTCTCTCTCTCTATATATATATATATAGTATGTATAATTTCATTCTCTCTCTCTCTCTCTCTCTCTCTCTATATATATATATATATAGTATGTATAAATTATACATTACATATAAAATCATAATTTATGATGGCTACACCTTGAACTCTCATAATTTTCTGAAAAAAACAACCACCAAGGTAAATTCGTGAACAAATTCATTTGTGACTATAGAAGAGTTATTAGTACCAAAATTTTTCTTTGCAGCAGAAAGCCCATATAACCCCCCATTAATTCTTATTGCAATTAATGTAAAAAATGCAGTGTTACTATTAATGAATGTAATTATATACTGTAGATAACTAAACTCTATCATTATACTAATGAGATATAAAACATTTCTTGAGCAAGAAGAAACACTGTAGTGGCTTAATGTTGGATTATAGTACTTCACAGTTACTGGAGATGGTCACAATGTTTGTGATCTATCTGAGCAGTTTTGCACAAAATAAAGGGGTTTATAAATGACTAAATTCGGTATTAAAACTGCAGCATAGCACAGTATACTGTACAGACACTTATCTCAAAATGCTAAATTATAAGAAAAAAGATAAAGAATCCTCTAAAAATCCTCTAAAGAATCATCTAAGGTTAAGTACCTGTGGGTAGTTCAGGTTAGTCTTAAAGTCACCAGCTCACTATGTAGTCCTGGTTGGCCTTCAACTCACAACAATTCTCCTGCCTCAGGCTCCTGAGTCCTGGGATTACAAGTGTGCCCTGCCACACCCACATTATGTGGTGTTGGGGAAATGAACTGTCAACCCTAAGTTAGCTCAATAGCTTCTTCTCTCTGTTAAGGCACATATATATCTTTCCTTAGGAAATGGTCTGAGAGACTGACCTCTTTGATCATTCCTATCTCATTTCAGGGACAGTCTTATTTCAGATCTGTCACATTTAGTTCATGTCCCCCAAAGCCTCATACATTTGGATGTTACAGCTTATCTATGGATTTCACAAGCTGTGAGGAGAGGGCAGGATTGGGAGGTGCAGGTTACTGAGAGTGTGGCCTGAAAGCGTATACTCTTGCCCCTACTCCTCCCCAATGCCAAGTCTTTTCTCTTTCAATGCTGTGAGCAACTCTTTCCACCCTGAGCCTTGCACCATGCTTCCACTGTCTACCAACCACTGAAGGACTGAGATCTCTAAAATATGAACTGAAATAAGCCTTTACTCCCTCAAGTGGATGCTGGGTATTGTGCCCCAGCCATGAGAAAGTGACTATGGCGGCTCATGTGCACCACTGGATTTCTACACCAAAACTGGGTTTTCAGAGAAGCATCCCAGACGCTCTATCTGATGCTCTATTTCATGTTTTTTTTAGCGGTATTTTAGTTTATTGTTCATGTATTATCTGTTACTGACGTTTGAATGAAGTCGTTTAGTGGTGGCAGAAGCCATGCTGCTGACATGAGCCCTTTAGTACTATGGCTACAACAGAATATAATATTCTAATAATTCAAAATTTTAGTTTAGAAAGAATGAGTAGACCGGAATTCATGTCTTCTTATTACAAATGAGAAAACATTGCCGCACCAATCTGACACCATCATTTTTCCACAATCTCTTCTGGATACAACCTCTATGCAATTCTCCCACTATGTCAAGGATTTTGAGCCTACACTTACTTATCACCACTTCAGTTTTCAATCACTAACGTATCTTTATTTAATTATTTATTCCCAATAACACAGAACATGACCTGGCATGTTTAATATTTAAAGAAACAGATTTTTCAGTGTGTTTCTCTGATTCTACATAACAGTATAACTGTTTTCTTAAGAAATTTGCTTTTAAACGTGAGCTAAGAATTGAGTTTATCTTGTTCCCTGTATCATAAGCTCACATTTATTTTTTCTTTTAACTGCTTGGTTTGGCTGACTTCAGTTGATCCCACCCACTTTGTTTCCCTGCTAGGTTGCTGATGATGGTCAGTCACCAAGGTCAAATCCAATGGGTGTTCTCTTTGTGCGTCTCACTAAACAACTCAGCTCCTTTAGCCAATCTCTTTGATTAGGACATCTCTTCCCTTGTTCTCCAGGACAGCATTTTCTTTTAATTTTTCTTCTTGATCTCTTTAATCATTTTTATTCTGTTGTCCCATATTTGCACTTAACTTTTACTCTTTTCAGTTTTATAACTAGGATTTCTTTTACCTTCTTAATTACACTCTACTTTTATTATTAAACACTTCTTCTAGTAGGTGAGATCAAGTCCAGGCTCACAGTTTCTGAAAAGTATGAGATGATATTTTGTTATCACCTAAGTCAGAAATGTAAAAGGCAGTGAAACATCTGAATTCTTTTCTTTGAGTGGATTTTAGAGTTGCAAATTCAAATTTCTCTAAACGTGTTTACAGAACGAAGGTTAAGCCAGATCATTTTGGAAATCGTGTTTTTAAATCTGTCTATATAATAGGTGTAATGACAAGCCTGGGCAACATAACCATTTTTTTTCAAATTTTTCAGAGATAATGGTGAAAAAAATTAGTTTTCTTGAAGTGATGATAAAGTGGGCCGAGTCCATGGAAATCACTGGATATCTGGATTCTATTTCAAAGTAGACCTTGATGAACTAGCTGACAGAACAAGGACACTGACTTTTGCAAAATCCCATTGATGCAAATGAGATCGTATTTTTGGCCCTTCTCAAAATGTTACCTGCGGGCAATTCACCTATAGCGGGTGCATTTCAGGCTTTGTAATCAGAAAAAGAATTATTTTGATGCAGTGATTTATGTTTCTTTTTCTTAATTTGAAGAATGATAAAAACATTGCACCGATTTTATTGATGTTTTTTGCAAATTTATGGCAATGTTATCCAGTAATACCAAACCAAATTGAGAGTCCAACATGGTTCTTACTTTCATTGTTCTGTTTTGGTCTTACTTTTGGCCTTTTTGCTACCAATAAAAATAGCTCTCATTTAAATTTCTAGCGATCATTTATTCTTGATTTCCTGTCAAATGAAAAGTATTATCGAGTAAATTTGTGTGCTTTAGAATCATGTCCCCTCTTCCTGCCTCTCCATCACTGTGTTCATACATGTGTAGTTATGAGCTCATTCCACCATCCTCGTGTCTTTCATTGGAGACACCATCCATTTTCTTTCAGGACACGATCTACACATCCATTTTCTCTACGTGTCACTACCAGTAGGACAGTACTGATTTATTCTTACCTATGGAGGCAATACTGATGAAACACACAGCAGGTGATGAAAAGTGTATGTGTCAGTTACCCAGATACAAACCCTATAAAAGTGCAAGTTTGTATTTCCATGTCCAGAAGGTCAGCCAAGTAGCTTAAAATGTCATTCCAAAATAATTTGGGAGTCCAAAGTGGAATCAAATTAAAGGGTCAAAGCAAGACATCAAAGAGTATTAGTCTATGAGTGGAGATGGGAAGCAAGTGGATCTTGAACATTTTCAATGTGGTACTTTCAAAATTACCACTGCTCTTTAGTAACTAGTGTGTGTGTGTGTGTGTGTGTGTGTGTGTGTGTGTGTGTGTGTGTGTGTGTGTGTGTGTGTCTGTGAAGATCAAGAGAAATCTATCTTCAAGTATGATCCTATGGTCAACATTTGTGCTTGCAAATGTGCTAGTTGGACAGGTGAGTCAATTCCAAATCTCTTAGGTCTGTGTAATTTACCATATTCTCCCTTTAATTGAGTAGAAGGATTTGACAAGGTTGGATTGTCATGATAAGCAGGTTGCCTGCAGTGAGACAATTTGATTTGCTGACCCAACTCGGGAGTCTCTATTCTAATATGCAACACTTTTCTCCACATAAAAAGCTATCTTGAAGGCATCTTCATCACTGTTTTAAAGCATATTTGTTAGTCTGCTTATAATTCCTCATTGAGGAATAGTGTTGAATGTGTGTCATCTTTCAAAGTCTTCAACATTGGGTAATAAAAGAGAACGATTATTTTTTCAAATGACTACAAAGCCACCATTAAATTATAAAGTTCACAGAATAGTCTCCATCCTTCACTGTTGCCAGAATGGTTACAAGTGCAAATGTAGAAATGATATGGACCCAATATAAGAATGAAAGTTCATACTTGGCTAGTATTCCATTAATTCAGTACTATCCTTGGAGGAGCATCTCAAAGAGCAGAGGCAGAAAAGCAGTGGTGTAGAAATGTCAAGCTCACTGCCAAAGTTCATAAGACTGATAATTTATTCAGGTTTTCAAAGGTGAATCACACACTAAGTAGGAAAACTTTTATGATACCTGAATTCATATGGACAGCCTTTCTGATATGATAAGCCAGATTCTATGAATGAAAACCCCATGTTCTTTATACACAGAAATAATTATTAAAATTGTCTTTTTCTTGTATTCAGACAACATCAAAATTATCTTTCCATCCTCTTTTTTGGGGGAGTCACAGAATTTCTTTGGTCATACTTACATGTTCACCTTTTCAAAGCAGTTAACATCTTTTTCTTCTCCAAAATGCGATCCTTTAAGAACTGTTTCCTGTATTTGCAGAGATCTCACATTGTTGCTTGTCAGTTTTCCTGTAACTGCTGCCCAGCTCCTGATGGCTCATATCAGGCCTCTGTGCCCACACAACCATCACTGCTGCCATGTGACTGCCTCCCGTACCTTATCAGGATCTTTAGTTACATCACTTAATTATCTTCAAGTGCTGAATTAACACCTCCAATCAACTCTGTGTGAGCGAAGTCTGGAGGTATTTCACGCTCTTAGCCCCAACTTCACTGACCACAAAGGTATGCATAGCATAGACGGTAAGTGAACACATGATGGTTTTCTTTTTTTCTAAAATGTTTCTGTGGAACCAGGATCTCATTAAGTCAGTAAGTCACCCAAGCTGGGCTCAAAATTGAAATCCTCCCGCCTTATCCTCCTCGAGTGCTGAGACTGCAGGTATGAACCACCACCGTCGTGCATTCCACCAGCATGTGACAATATCTTAGAAAGACTCCCTGGAGAGGGAAAGAAGCAAATGTGTTGTGATTGTACCCATCCACTTCTTAAAATTCCTCAAATTTTCTACTGGTTCCAGTAGAGATGCTCTAATTCTATTTCATAAAATGCATTTATCTGGGAAGATGGAATTAGCATTTAGTTAAATCTTCCTAATTAAATCCACTTGAGGACCTCTGGGATAAACAACATAAATAAATTTATTTTCCATTACATTTTCTAAGAGCTTTTAGTTTGTGAATTGGATGGTGACCTCTAAGAGGACCTAGGAATAGTCCAGGCATTTCATCAAATGTGAATATATCAGAAAAGCTAAGGCTTTTGGTAGAGCACTTTCACAGTGATACGATTTCCAGTTCCCCTGAGCACCACAGTTCCATAAGAGAAGCTCTAATTTTTGTTCACATTATTTAGTAGACATGAACACCACCCATCCTCAATCTAAAGTTTCTCCTTGTCAGTTTCTTTTAAATGTAACTTATATTACTTGCTTTTTCTTTATTTTCAGGTGTTCTTCCATTTATTTATTAGTTCTTCCACTTATTATTTATTAAGTGCAGACAATTGAGTTATTATTCTAAGGTGAGCGAAACATAACCTTCCTTGGATATGTACCCAAAATATACAGTTTCATGAATGTTTTCAGTTAATAAAGCTGATCCTGTGTCAAAAATCTCACTATTTTTCTTTATTATCGGTTGACAATATTTTCAAAATGGATACATTTTGGACTCCACCCTTTTACTTTGTTACTTCCAGCTGCCCTGTACTATTTATGATTATTTCCAAGTGCACTTAGTAATTATGCAGTGAATAGAATCACCATCTTCTCCTTCAAATGTAGATGCATACAGTGTGCTCAGTATTTCATCACAAAACAAACTGCACGATGTACCATAGCATTGGGAGTGTTTGCTTATGAATCACTTCATGTACTAATTAATATGAGTTCTATTCCCTGAGGAAGCATTGTTAAATCACAGAAGGCATGCAGTGTGTAAAAATTCCTGTTTTTAGGACTCTCACCAAAATTTGAATGCATTCACCTTTCCATACCTGTCTCACCTTCTGAAAATGATAGCTTGTCACTTCCAATTTACATTTTTAAAAGTCAAAAAAGAGTTCGGTTTTGGGTTTGGAGAGTGGAATTTGAATTTGCACATGAAACTGAAGTTCCGTAGACTTTTTTCTTGTTTGCTTCTTATTGTTTGTTTTGGTGCCTTTTATTTATTTCCTACAGTTTAGAGTAAGTTTTCCAACCTGGTAATACGAAGTGGCATTTCCCTTCTTATCTTTTAGCCGGTTTTACTTTTTTATAAAAGAATGGAGCTCAACAAAAAAAGAAATTAAACTTAAAAAGTAAACATGAGCTAGTCACAAGATTCAGTTATAATTTTGACTAAAATGGAATGGAAATTTCAGGTGAAGGTTTTTATATTTATTTACTTATTTAAGAGGCAGAGTCACACTCTGCAGTTCAGGTTAGTTCTGATCTCACTATGTGGCCCAGTCTGGCCTTGGACTAAGGACAATCTGCCTGCCTCGGCCTCCCAAGTACTGGGATTGCAGACATGTCCCACCATGCTCAGTTTATGTGGTTCTGGGGAGCCGAACTTGGATACTTGGGTCTTGCATAGTGCTTGAGAGACAAATGCTTTAATTGCTATGCTATTCCTCCAGCCCTAGATGAAGGTTTTTAAATGACATCTTTAATTTTTAATTGCTATCACTCAGGTTTAGCTGCCTTGTGGAAATATGTGCCCGGTGGAAAGCCTGTGAACACAGTCTGTTAGCATTTCTGGTGTGTGCTGATATACTCAACAATAATGAAACATTTGCCCCTTTTCCCCATAAGTCTCTAAATCTGCATAGTAGAATCATAGTAGAAGCTCTGAAGACATTTCTAATTCTTATTCCTAAGCCAAAATATGAGAAAAATATTTTTATTGTCACCTCAAAGGAATATGCCTTATAACACTTTATTATTTGCTGTAAAATTTGTATAGATTATCTTTTATTAAACTGAGACAATTCTGTGCTTCCTACTTAGTTTTCTGCGGGGTTCTTATCATAAGCAGTTTATAAATACTATTCAAAATTTAAAAATATAATCCCTGTATTATAATGTAATATATCTCAGAATTCTTGGAGTGGGGTTGTTGCTCAGTATAAAAGCCTTGTGTTCAGTCCCTGGTTTAAAAAAAAAAAAGCATCCTCTGAAGTGTTCATGCCACACTTAATGTCTGATTATAGATTAACTATGACAATAGGTTACATGTCTAGAATGAAGCATGTTGAAATGACACCTATTACTTATTTATATGCTACCACTTTTCACTGGTAATAAAACAAATGGGTCTGCATTGTTCTGTTCTTTGTTTACCCTTGTCAGCTTTTATCATACTTACTATGTCTTCTTCAGACACGTTAAATCTTCCTGCCCCCCTGGTGTGCACTTTATGTCTCCTCTGTTTGTACTCTCCCTCTCAGACTGAGTTGTTGAATCCTTAACTTTTTCTTCAAGGCATGGTAAAAGTGAACTTATCCCTGAACTTGTAGCCCAGTAAGCGTTTGATTCAGTACTAACTTGAAAGTACTAAAACATATACAAATAAAAACATGATAGAACTTTTAAAAAATTAAGTATCCATGTCAAATTATCACAGCAAACCACAGAATGCTTCCTCGGCAATATGTCTAATTGGTATACAAAGCTATATGTGACTGCGCCTTCCTTTTTGTTAAGCATAGATAAATGTTTCAGGATATTGTTTTCTGATTTTCATTAAAAAATCTTTCCAGTAAGTGAATCCTTTATATCATTCCCAAGAATGAATTCACTTACTATAGCCTGTACTGTTGTTTTAATTCCAGAAAGTTATCAAATAAGATGGCGCTTAATTTTCCCAAGACAAATCACGTATCTTTGACCCTTAAAGACTCAGATATTAATGTACAGAAGAATCAAAGCATGGTAACATGTTTGGGATGATCCCTGAGATGTTTAATTTTATGTGTCGACTTTACTAGATCACAAGGTGCTCAGAATAAACGTTATTTCCCGGTTTCTCTATCAAATATTTCTGTATGATCTTAGTATTCAAATAAATAACCTCAATATACAGTCTTAAACAATGTAAGTGAGCATTATTCAATCTATTAACTACAAATAGATCTCTTAAAAGACAATTCCTTGAGGCTGAAAGTATAATGTGATCAGAACATTAGCCTAGCCCATCACCAAATACATAAATGGCCACATGAAGTAGTGTATGCCTGTAGTCCCAGCACTTGGAAGGCTGAGTAAGGAATATTGCCTTTTTTTGAGGCCAGCTTGGACTACATGATGAGTTCAGGACCAGCCTGAACTATACAGCAAGATTCTGTCTCAAAAAAAAAGAAAGAAAGAAAAGAAAAGAAAAGAAAAAGAACCCCTTCTTTCTCTGTGCCATGCACACACATACACATATGCACACAAAAATAGAATATATATGTAAGCATAATTGACTGGTTCTATTTCTCTAAAGAATGTAAACACTGTGGTCTATCTTATCCAATCTAGAAATTTGTACAAGATTAAGATAAGCGTTATCTTTTCCTATTGAGGATGATTAGGAAAGTGGGTTGTCAGCTTTTGGTATTTGAATCTACTCTGTCTCCTCAATCTTTGAAAATGGATTTATCATCCCCTTGGTCATTTAAGCAAAAAGAAAAAAAAAAAGAAACTTTTGAAATGTTAAAATTCCGTCTTTTCTTCATTTTGTATATTGACTATTTGCATATTAAATTTGCATACAGAGTACACCTGCAACTATATTGAGCACACTACCACCGTCTCATATCTCATGGCCATGTTTGATTTCTTTAATTTCTGTAATTACTCAATAGGCATGTCCAGTTCATTTCTAACCTCATAAAGCCAATAGTTTTCCACTTAGGTTTTCTACCAGGCCACCTCTCTGCCTTTAGATGCTGTCAGTTGTTTCCTCTTTCCTATTCGGTACATCTGGTTTCTCATTCAGTGGACACAGATCTGGGTAGTATGGTCGCTGATCAGCTCGGCGTGTTTCATTGCAAGTCTTTCTCCCTCACCCACTCTGACCTAGACCTCATTTCTATCAACTGTATGTGCGATGGTTTAATACAAAAGAACAACTCGAGGGCTGGGGGACCATTAACTCAGGGATTAATCTGTTGTCGTAGCAAACACAAAACCCGGAATTCAATTCCCCAGCATCACATAGCTGGGCACCGTGGTGCACTCCTTTAATTCCAGCACTCAGGAAACCAAGGCAGGAGGTTTGCTGAGAGTTCATGGCCAGCCGGTACAATAAAGTCAGCTCAGGATCAGCCTCATCTACAAAGTGAGCTGCTATCTCTAAAAGAGAGAAAAAAAAGACTAAAGTGGCCTGTTCTTATTATAAAGTCTGCAAACAAATATTACTCAGTCCATTCTATGTGACATCCCCCACTTCTTGTGCATGTCTCTATGCTTGACCATGCCACTTTTCTTTTACTTCTCCTTATTCATCTTTCTCACACCCCACCCAGAGTCTGAAGTCACAGAATCTCTGCTGTTCTCTTCCCTACTACTTTCCTGCCATTTTACAAATTTCTCAGTGAATATTTGTTAAATTATTAAATTTTGGAGAGTTTAACCATGCAATATCATGTTTTGAGAAACCTTAACGCTCAAATCTATTGACGAATCCCCAGCCTCGCCATTGCCATTCGTTAGCAAGTCCTGGGAAGTGACAGCCTGGTCCTCTGACACACTGGATCTGTCAGGACTTTCCTTCTATGATTCCTTCCAGCCTGACCTGGGGCAGCTCCCCATATCTTGGTAGGCTTGGATCTCCTCAAACAATTGACTTCTTACCTCTTTTCCCATGTAATCAACTTTGGTCTTTTTTTGTTTGACTGTTTGTTTATATTACCTAGAACAGTTTGTCCACTTGTCCCCCATGATTTTGAGAAAAGGAGCATGTTACACATATCTTTTGTCTCACAATCATATGTACAAAGAACACACTTTTCAGAAAGGAATTATTTTGTTAGGAAGAACGTTACAAGTTTATTTGCAGTATGGTTACGTGTCACTCTAATTTTAAATCTAGAGTATTTGCTTACATATTCAACAATCAGACTTGACAAATATGGAGGGAATATCAAAATTTAGTGGTTCGATTAAAGAAAACCTATAAAATCAATAGCGAAAATTGTACTGAAGGGATTCCATACACGAGAAAGAAGTCATCCTTATCTGAGATTCACAAAAATGTTCTGTTTAATCTTAGACAATCGTGAAAATCTTGCTCATACTTGTGGGGTCACAGGGTGGCCCTGGATACCTCTGCATGTAAAAAAGTTTGTGAAAGGATTAAAAACTGTCGTTAGTGACCTCTCATTTTCTTTTGTAGTGCTGGCCTCTGAGTTCACTGAAGTCACTGTTTTTCATGGTCTTTTTCTTCAGGCAGCATCCTGTGATATTCCTCCTAGCAACCCTCTTCTGTAATCTGTGAATAATAATAGAGATATCTATTACCTATTAGCAGAGGCACCCATTAGAGAAAATACTTGCATTCAAGATGTGAATCTGATGGTGGTATGCAACTTAAATCTGAAAATATAGTCCCAAGAGGCACCAATACTTCCAGCAAATGTCTGCTGTTTGAGGTCTAGAGAAAACTTCTATAGAAAAAAAGGTGGGACACATACACAGAAGAAATTAGAATTTCACAACCTCACAAATGACCCAAAAAACTGGAGTTCACCTCCCATCCCTTTCATTTATTAGCTGTGTTACTTAATCCTGTAAAATTCCTTAAGAATTTTCTGATTTTCTTTTGCCTTTTCCAGCCAAGTTGTCATTAATTTATGCAATTTTGAAGTGTCCTGGACCATCTGATTTCTGCATCTTTCGGAGTGGCTAGGTGTGCCATTAATTCATACAGGTGGTGAAAAAGGGAAAAGGAAAGCAAGCAAGCAAGCAAGCAAGCAAGCAAGCAAGCAAGCAAGCAAGAAAGAAAGAAAGAAAGAAAGAAAGAAAGAAAGAAAGAAAGAAAAAAGAAAGAAGAAAGAAAGAAAGAAAGAAAGAAAGAAATTTCCCATGATTCTTCCTTGAGTCTTGCCAGTTGGAGTCACTTGCTTCCTCCTCAAGGACCCCAAAGCACCATTTGTATCCCCTTTCTCTCTCCTATTTTCACATGTCTCACACTGTCATTACATAGAGAATACTTTAGTGGAAAGATAAGTGTCAGACCACCTTAAGTCTAAACCACACCAAAATATTATTTGACCATAGATAAAGAATGTTTCAACAATTAGTTCATCTGTGATTAATTAGCTTCATTATATCAATAAGGGAAATCATTTTAAGGTGCTATCACAGTTAAATGTCACGTCAATTTTGTAGCTTAATTCTTGCAATGTTACATGATTAATCAATTTCATTGACAAAATTCTTGTATCATGATCCATCGAGACCAAAGGATTTTTAATTGAATATTTCCTGCAATACTGGTGCATGTCCAAAACAATAGGATTGCCATATCTCACATATGAACATATTATTTAACCTATAAATGTGTGGACTATAAATAACAAAAATAAATAGGAAATTTAATTATAGGCAATGAGTACAACATCTCCTGCCATTATGATAAAGGGTAGTCACCACAATGGCAAACATCATACCAAATATTGGCCAACTGAGTAACATTGCAAAAAAAATTAAACCGCAAAGATAACTATACTGGAATTGAGAAAGCATAGTATATATAGAAAAACATTTTCTACGAAATAAATTCTACAATTATTTTCTCCACAATAAAAGAATAAGGCAAAACATCTAAATTCAGATTCATGATTCATTGCATTTTAATCCCCAGTGTTACAAAATATTTTTTTCACCAATAAAATTTTCATTTAAAAACTTAGTCTTTAGTCAAATTGCATTCAAATTCATAATTAGAATCAGGAGACAAAGCCAGAATTCTGACTTTTTGGTAATATTTGAGATTATAAAATAAAGTTTATAAACAATTACCTTCAGCAACTTAATTGTTTTTATGTATATGTGTATATCTGTATGAGTATATATGTATAAATGCATAAACATGTATGCATATTTTTAATGTTGATATTCATGCTTAAATTGTGCACTTGAACTGCTTTTATACGGATGCCCACTGTTACCTTATCTTTTCAACTGACAATGATGGGATTTCAGTCATGCTCAGCCTTTCCGACAGTGCCAGTGATGGGATTTTTTGAAATCTTATTACTGGTTGCACTGCCTTGATCTCAGATGGAACTTTCAATCAAAAAGGCAATCAGAAGGTTATACATTCGTGAGATTCCCTGCAAAGCCAGTGATCGCATAATACAACTTGTTGGAAGGGAGTACTTGCCTCCAGTCCTTATGTGGCTATAAAGAGTAATTGGGTACTTAGCTCTCAGCACCCGCCTTTCCTCCTGCAAAATGCAGCATAGCCCAGCATTATGTGCAGTCTCAGTATGGAATCCGGCTGCTCCTAGGAGATTTCTACATCTCACGCAGAGACTTGTCTTTCTTTAAACATATGATTAAGCAAACTTTCCCAAAGACACATCCGTCCATTTTCTAAGCATGCTTGCTTCGCTGGTAGTGCTGCTGAATCTAAACTTTATTTCGTATACATGTGTACACTCACTCATACATTCTCTATAAAAACATTTTCATGGTAAAGTTGATATCCTAGAAATCACAATTCTATGAAGCAAGGGTAATACATTAATTTAATGTATGGCATATTTTAATCAACCTATCATAAATTATTTTTCCATGTGTAATAAATTCAATCATAAAAATTACTGTAAGGTACAGCCTCTCCATACTCTATAATAAAGGCGTATGAAAGTTGAAGGGATATCTTTATAATTTGGCTTGAAAATTAATAGATATCATGGACAGAGAATGAAAAGATCCCATTTGGCGTCCATTTACCCAACGGTCACCATCAGTTCCTCAAACAGGAACCTTGAACTGGGAGATGGGCAGAAGGAAGGAAGGAATGTCTCCAACTTAATAATTCTTCAGTACACAGAGATCTCATGGGCAAAGACACATTTCAAATTTGGGTTAAAGTTCATGCTTGGGAAACATAAACAGCCACAAACACATTAAAATGCCTTTGGAGTGAAGAAGTATATGTAAAGAATGACTACACGCATATACATAAGATATGTGGGTATGTCAATATTAAACAGAAAATAATGAGCAGTCATAAAAATCACCTTAAGAAAAATTTTAAAATAGTATTTAAGTAGACCATGGCTTGTGTAAATTCTACAAACCCCATTGATCATTTTTTTTGGGCGGGTAGTCCTGGTAAGTCTGTTACTAAAGTAAAAGCCTCAATCCAATTGAGAGTTCCTCAAATGTGTACTTAAATTCAAGATACTCTACAAGTTATGCTCCTGTTATTTTGGGCTACTGTAAACACAATCTTGTTCTCTCTATCCATTACTACAAAATCTGAAATGGGATTTTATCCACAAAATACTAAACTGGTAATGGCAATGAAAATTAATACAGTATGCATGTTTTCAATTGTTTTTTTCAAATTTTTTCTTGGGCAAAGTAAATTTTGAGACACACTTTGGACAACTGATATACCAGATATTATTTCCTACTAACAGAGTTCTTCAGTTAAAGATTCTTATTGGTTACTGACATTGGAGGATAGAGTTGTTATAATCTTAAAAAAAATGTGACATTTCTGTTAGGCGTGCTTGTATTATCTGTTACTCTTCACTCTAAAGTAAATATAAATATGCCTGTTGTACAAAAGATGAATTTAAAAATTACCTTGGACTAGAATGTGGAAGATAGTTGGAACACTTCTATTGAGTATAAGCCTAATTATTTTAATAATTCACACTTAATAAGCTCTTAATTTAGGACATATACTAACATGGTGTGTATAAAAATCACTTTGGTCTACTTCTTTAACTTCCAGAAAAAAACGTTCAGTGTGCCAGTGGGATAAGCATATAAGCAGAAAAGCAGAATTAGTGTTAGGCAACATAGACTCAAGAAAGAATGATAAGACCAATGAATCACTATTTATTTACGAAACAATCATTTGTTTCCACCAAAATGGTGGCTGCTTCCATAAACTGTTGCCTTTAGTGATCTACTCAGTTCCATGCTTTTCCCAGGCAGCCCTGAGCCAGTGACTGAGCTAACATATGGCCACACCCTAACGATCTTACCCAACATCTTATTCTAAAGGACAATCTTTTATTCCAGAACTCCCTAATACACGGGCAGATCTGCATTTCAGTTTAAGGGTGTCTTGCCAAAATCTGCTCTCTGATCTCTTCATTTTTACAAGGCTTAGATCTAAAATCTTATTTGAAGGCTCTCTCTCTCTACCTGATACTGCAGGTGTCTTTTATCTTCTATTCCTGGACTTCCTCAACACCTGCTCCCTAGAAGCACCCAAATGACACAGCTTGACTAGCTTTTAGGTTCTCCACATTGCTTTTATGTCTTTGTCGGTGTCTTGCTATCTGATCATTAGCGAGCCATTTCTCTACTCTAGTTCTTTATAGTAAAGACTCTTACACATAAAAGTAGGCCATTGGGATGGTTTGGTGGAACATTCTAGAATTTCAGTTAGCAAAAGTTTTGTTAGTAGGTCTTCATTTGGCTGGAAAAAATGATGACAACAAAGATATTTATAAAAATATATTTCACAAAGTAGGAAACAATACAGGAGTTTCTCTGAATACAATATATGGAGTAAATAAACAATATTGCATTAAAGCAAAGTAGAAAATTAAAATGATCTGCATGTATACTTGAGTTTTATCATACATTTTCTACTCCTACATGGCAGGTTTGCATTACAAATAAAATATGTTCACATCTTCTAGTGCTGCTCTTTTTTGTAGCATAAGTCATCTTGCGTATTGTCATGATCGGGGACAGAAATGCTAAAAACATAAGCAGTGAAAGTATGTACAAATGGGTTCCTGCTCTAAAATGGTTGGGGCAACTTGAAGCATCATTTTTGGGGCAGGACATTATGGAGGTATCTAAAAGTCTAGAGTTTAAATATTCACATGAATCAATATATTTTCGAATGCTTGTGCTTGTAGTAAAAACACCAAGTACTAGGATTATGAACAAAATAGAAAAGAGTCCAAAAGTTTCTCTGGGCAAATGCTGTTCCTGCCATCACCAGTCACAATAACACTTTCTACTCTAAAGAGACTATTAGCTCTCTTTTTGAGACTATTGCCTGCCATACTTATCTCATCAAAATGTACATGTATTAAACATTCATTGTATATATATATATATTTATATAAAACAATCTAAAGGATTATTAATGGACATAATTTAGGGGTTTTTTTCCATATAGTCCCTTAATCTATATAGATTAACAACTTAATAAATAAAAGCATTAATGGACATCAATAAAATATTTATTTTGAGAATTAAACAAATAAATTCACGCGATAGCAATAAAACCATCTGTCTCTTATGTAGTCCACTGTAGGATACAGTTTATCTTTGTGTCCTTGTGGAAGAAGATGAGGTGGAAGGAACGAGGAATCCTGCTTCTAGAAACGAGTTTGCTTGTATTGGATTTCTCTCCTCCCACCATGAGTTGGCAAACCCCACCCTGGAATGGATTACGAACGTGTGAATATTTTAAGGCTTGACACAATATTTAAAGATGCTATTCAGTCTCTGCTGAGTGGGGCCAACAATTATGTACAATGTGTGGTCACCGTACCGTATAATCTAGGAGGCCTCTCAAATCTCCAAAAAGTCATAATGTACAGCAGACCGAGTATTGCTTTATCATTTGTGACGGGATCCTTATTGGTGAAGGGGAAAAAACCATTTTGCATTCATAAAAATCCTTGCAGAAGACACATATCAGCAGCAGATTTCTTTGCAGGTCCATTTTTTTTTTTTCTAAGAAAGCACCTTTTAATTTTGATTTTATCCACTTTTTAAACCATTTGTCTAAGGATTAACTAGGATCCCAATCTTTGTCTGTGGTGGTCAGGTAAATATGAAATATCCAAAGACTTCTAGACACTCCACATACTTAATTCACACTCCACAAGATTTATAACCTCCTAATATAAACTTTTTTATTTTTTTATTTTTTTGGTTCAACATTAAAATGTAGTTGAGTTAATAGATGATTGGTGCTAAACTCGCCTCTAAAACAAATAGCCACATTGGTTGTATCTAAGGGAAGTGACCCTAGAATATTACAGAATGCTCAGTTAGTTCCATTGGTTTATTTATAATCCACTGTCAAGTTTCTTTGTCACTTTCACCAACAGAGTAGAGTTCACCCAGTCTCTTAAAGCGGGGACCCCAGTCACTGAGGTAGTCAAAATTCTGGTCTGAGTCTGATGTGGTGGACTCCAAGGAGCTGAGGGAGCCAGCCACAGACCCTCGGCCTTCATAGCCGTAAATCTGTATGGAGTCATATGGTGGGGCCGTGGGGTCACTATCTGCCTCATGCAGCCTCACATTTATAAATTCATCGACATCAACACCATTTGGGACTGGAGCAAGCCCTTGCCTTGGCATAAACTGCAAATCTGGTTTAATATCCTTACGGGGTAAAAATCCATTAATTCCATCTGGATTTTGTAAAGTGGCAATGTCAAAAGCCTCTGTGTCCTCCTCTCCGCCTCCTTCGTCGTCGTAGCGAATGATGTTTTCTCGAACGTCTTCGTCATCCTTGATAATCAACGGCTCATTTTTATGTCTCCGCAGAGTCACAAACAGCACCACAATGACTGCAGGAAAATAGTACCAAATAACAGTTAGCCAAAGGAGCATACCGTTTTACCGGTAACCCACCATAGATGCTAAGACAAAGGGAGATTTTAAGAAACTTGTAATCGTGCATCTTTATTAGGGAATTATAATAAACTCCTTTCTGGAGTAGGAGCGCTAAATTTTGTGTAAATGCTAATACAGAATACTCCTATTTCTTTTGAATGCTGGTGCGGCTGAGTTAAATGGGCTGGTTTGCATTCAGTCGTGGTGAAGACTCATTTTGTACTGGCATCGTTATTACAGCGAGTGGTCTTTAAGGGAAACGGTACAGGTAGCATGAGTAATGATGAGGAGCTCAGGCAGATCATGTCACATTGTTAGCTCCTTGTCTCTCGTTTAGTAACAAAAAGTAGACTACATCCTATTTGGCATAGTTTGCATCTTCCAATTCTTCAGGGACTTCTACAATTATTACTTTGTTTCCTCCATAGAACCAGTAAATGTCAAATTTTTATAGGATACTTCCTTGTATAGTTTGAAGGCTGGCACCCCTGCGCATAGAGGTAGGTCAGATGGTGGGGAAAGGGGAATGAAACATACATCTAGCTATTCAGACCAACCAAATAAAATTTTGAGTATCGAAATAAGGTAACAGTGAAGTGATGTTTAATTCTGGGCACTGACTAAGTAAGAGAGATGCAGGTAGAAAAGTGCTAATTTACACTATCCTAAAGGTATTTTCTTCTTAATGAGCAAGAAAAAAAAAACTGCTGTTTATCTATCATCTGATTATATTCTTATAATCAGATTATTTAAAGAGAAGCATTGTGGAAACTCTCCTTCAACTCGTAATTTTCATTTGAGTTTGATGTTAATACTAACTAAAAGATCTATGAAATAAGAATGTCAGAGGAAAATGAATATATTTTTCTGTCTGTTTTCTTTTTAATCTCACTAAACTTTGAAATCTATTGGACTCAGTAACCTAACCTATACATTGTTTAGATACACAAGTTTTGTGGGCATATGAAAGCCTTCTATTTCAGTAAAATGATATACATCAAAAGATCTAGTGATCTTCTTATAATAGATTCATGTACAGTTTCTTTTTAGATACAGAAAGGGCTACCCAAATTTTCATCACTATTGTATATTTTTCTTTCTTGCTTGCTTTGTTTCTCTTTCTTTCTTTCTTTCTTTCTTTCTTTCTTTCTTTCTTTCTTTTGTCCTTATACTATAAAAGACCTGAGTATCTTTCTAATAAGCCATGTACTATCAGGTCCCTTTCTGTCTCCACTTTCCTTTAGTGAGTTCAGAGTGCAGTAAAGAGATTCTTCTTTTGCAAAAGAATGCCACTTCCTGGCCAGGTAAGAGTTTTCTTGTGTGCAGTCATTTATGAACCAGAAAAATTGTAATCTCTGTTTTATGAAGGAAATACATACCCAGTAGCAAAATGATGCATGCTAATATGGCAATTAAGGCGCCCATACTGAGTCCAATTGGCAGGACGTATGCTTCGACATTGCAAGACTGGACAACACCCTCATTGCTGCAGCCACAGACCCTGATGGTCAGCGTGCTCGTGCTGCTGAGAGGAGGATTCCCACTGTCGCTGATTACGATTGGTAAAAGATACACTTCTTGCTTCTGGCGGTTAAATCCATTATGCTTTGCCAAAATGCTGAGGGAATTATCTGAAACAAAGTGAAAATTACAATAATTTGCATCATTTAAAAACACCTGCCCAAACAACATGTGGTTTTCTCATTCATAAATTCTCTGCAAATATTAAGACTGTCCCATCTCTATAGGACCACCCAGGTTCTCTCCACTTTTCACCTTTGCACTGTTCAAGTTGAGATATGGCAGAATATCCATATCATAGCCGGAAAAATGAGTGGAACCTCATGGTGGAACAATGGAGTTTTGCTGTCATTTCATAAATACAAAAGGTTGATTTTATAAAAATAATCCAGAAGTGTCCTTTCAGAATATACACATGGTCTCAAGTCTCGAAAAATCCGTAAGTAGTTTAATTTGTTCTCATTTAGCTTAATAATGCACTGAACAAAGTTGTCTGCATGGGATGTCAACCATATTTGAAAAAAAAATTCCTTGAGAAGCTCTGTATTAAAGGCAAACTCTACATCAATACGACATGCAGAATGATGTACTTTGTTGACTTCCATAAGGATGTCAAGAAAAAAACCTACTCTTGCCCTAGATGTCAGTGCTAGATACTAACATATAGCAAAAGCCTCACCTACTGATAATTAGAGAAGCTTCACTGCAGGCAGTAAGGTTCTGTAGGCAAAAATGCACAGTGCCAGCAATGCAGGTAAGTTAAAGTGAGAAGTCCTAAGAACTGGTGATTGATTTTGCATATCAGTCCACTAAAGGGAGAGAAGGTTTATTGGAACATATTATGAGGCAAATGTATATAAAAATATTTTAAAAAATTGTATGAGATACAGCTAAGACAGGGAACAGTGGAAAATTTGAAGTTAGCATGTCCATTTTAAGAAGCAGAGTGACCTAAAATAATAATTTAGTTTTCTATCACAAGATATGAGAAAAAGAATAGCAAAGTAAACAATGGATTCACAACAGAATAAAAGGAAAAGTAAAGGTTAGGCAAAAAATAATGAAATATAAAATGAGAAAACAAGTCTAATACACGAAGTACTTTCTGTATGGTCATATATTCTCTATAAACACATTTATTCCTTTATTTCCAAACACTTTTGCTTCAAATTGTCTATTATTTTACTATATTAATCACAATCTCCAATACAATTTTGAGCACAAAAATTCTCAACATAACAATTTGTAGTGAACTTTCCTGGATTTTTTTTTCTGTTTTTTTTTTTTTTGAAGTAAAGAGCTTTTAGCTTTGAGAATTTAGTAATGTATGATCACTGCTCCTGTTTCTTATATTAATGAAGTCAATTTATTTTTGGACATGCAAATAGACAATATGATCTACTAATGAATTGTTAGAGGAAAAATTATGACGTTTTCTAAGACTAGTAATGCATAAGATAAGTGGAAAAAAAGAAACATAACTGAGACCCATAGGGAAATACTACGTGAATAAAGTATTTTTCTTGATGATGGGTATGCAGTTTTCCAAAAGATAAATATGCATTTTGATAGGATCATTTCTAAGAAATGCCAAAGTCACACCAGTTGGCATTTCCTAAGAAGCGCTAGCATCCAGCCAAAGATTATCCTGGCCAGCCTCAAACCACAGTACTTCCAAAGCAGATGTCACATTGTTTTCTTTTTGGCTAAGAAATAAAGGATATATAACGAGCAAAGAACAAACCAGATGAACAAATATTTTCAAGAACATAGGCTCAGTTTCAGAGAGCATAGTACAATATGTCATTATGTAGAATTTTCCTTTTAGATTCTGAAAATGGATTACAAATACAAATATTTATTTTTACTCTTAGTTTTTGTAATTTTGTTTTCCCAAATAATTTGTTGCCATTTGACTAGGAGTTATAAAACAAAATCAGTCAGGCTTCTTAACATTAATCTCTTAAAGTGTTTATGAAAAAAGTTTATAGTAAATATAAAAACAAAATAGTTAAGATTGAACTAGGTGTGTGAACTAGATCATGTCCTGACTGGTAATTTCTCTCCCTCTCCTTGTCTTAACTCCAGTTGTGATTATTCATACCTCCTTTCACCTACACTAAAATGTTATTTCTTTGTGGATAATATTCCTAAACCGTTGTCCCTAATATCTCCAGGCACAATAGTTTATGATCTTATGACAATAATTGTGCTTTTGTTAAGATGGTATTATAATGAAATGATGGCATAAGCAAGATGTGATCTACATTGGAACTCAAAAATCTGCTAGGTAACTTTCAAACGACATGTAACCAATGCAAGAGGCATAATGTGTTTTCAGCATATACTTGATGAATAAAGAAATGAGTGAGTAATCAGAAGCCATATTTTATGCATCTCATTTTCATTTCTCTTTACGAAGCTCAATAGAGAAGTTTATGACTGGTTCTAGATAAATCAGAGTTCAATTTCAGACTACTGGAAAGGCTATATAGCCTAGAGTTGTATATGGAAATTTAAGAGAAATATTGATGGATTCTGAGCCTTTCTCTGGGTCTGCCTCATATCGTAAAATGTGAGCAATAAACTGTGGGTTCTTAGGTGAAAATAGAGAAGGCTCAGAGAGGAAGAAACTTGTCCTAAAATATTGGAAAAGCTAGCATGTGAAGAGGTGTATACCACTTTTCTCATTTACTGGCTGAAATTGGAAACCTGACTTCTGTATTCAGAGACAATCACCCAGAATTAGTATCTATTATGTTTGTTCCAGGAAACATTTATTCTTTTGTTATTAATACCCACTGATTTAATAATTTCAAAATAAAATTTTAAAGGTATTATTTCACCTAATACTGATATTCATAAAAAACTGTTCCCTTTAGTAAATCCGATAGTGTGTCTAATGAACTCACCTAAGTTTTTCTCTCCAAAGTCTATAAATCCCGCTCTCACCACATTTGGACATTTAGCCATTAAGGAAGTGAACAAGTTTAAGAGAACTGGTAAGGACCCAAGCCTTAATTCTGTAGTGGGGAATCGAACTCAGATACTTAGCTCTTGGTAGGCAAGCACTTTAACCACTGAGGTATTCCTTCAGCCCAGGATTAATATTCTTGTAAAAGATAATGAGTATCTAGCACCTCTCTTCGTTCCTGTGTGCACGGAAAGAATTGCTTATGTGAGTGCACAGTGACAAGACAGCTTCCTACAAGTGAAAAAAGAGGTTTCACAAATTCTAACATGCAGAACTCTGACACTGGATTTCTGGCCTATGAGAAATCAATAAATCTCCATTATTTCAGCCATCTAGTCCCGAACATTCCGTTATAGTAACTCAAACAGACTAACAGAGAATTATAATCAGTAATTGAACATATGAAAATTTTTAAAAGATAGACTGTGCTGTTCTATTTCTTATATCTCATTTGTGCTATTTGTCCCACAAAATCAATCTACCACTCCTTTCTTTTCTTCCTTCAATACTTCATTTCTTCCCTTTTCCCTTCCTTTATTCATTCATTCTTTGCTTTCTTACTTCCTTTCCGTGTTCCTTTTTTTGTAGTTTTCATCAAAAAAGAACCTCCATTATGTAAAAATTCCATGTTCTTTTTAAATTGTGTGTATTTTTAAGTAACATAAAGTAAGAAAATAGCAAACTTCCTATTTGTTTCTGTGGTTAATCTTTTGTTCCCCTGATGCAGACACTTTACTTTGGGCAAGGTTTTATTTGCTTAAAATCATGGAACTAGGACTTTTGACTGGCTTTTTAAAGGTGGGGAAATGAACCAGGATCCAGAGTTAATGAAGGGACTTGCCAGACATATATTTATAACAGAATAAACAGATGAAGAAAAGATAAGTAGATATTATGCTTTTCTTGAGAAATGTCTCTTGATATTTGACTTGCAAATTAATTCAGATTTTCTTGGTCAAGTTAAACAGAAGAAAAATGATAAGAAGGTCAAAATAAAGAAAAAATGGCCCTATGTTTAGTAGATTCATGTTTAATTAAGCTTGAATTGGGTTGTTGGGTGTTTATTTTTTTAAAAAAGGCCTAGCAAAGCAATAAAAATCTGATCCACAAGCTTTCAATGTATTAAAATATGTATATATAGTCTTCAATACCCAGAAATAGGAAGCAAATATATTCACTTTTTTAAATATTCTTTTATTCCAAACACTGAATCTGGTTGGAAACAAACACACCATAATGAGGCAATAAAAATTAATTCTTAGTGAAGCCTGTCTCCTCCAGCACCATTATAACTTTCTGCATTATTCATCGAAAGTGTATCAAAATATTAAACCTTTCACAAACAACTAGATATTCTGGGATATCTAATTAGATCATTTGCTGGTATCTCATTCTTTTTCCCTTTCCTTTTCTCTTTGCAATGTCCATCAGGCTACCTGGTGTCAAGATCTCAATGATTATTTGAATACTGAGTCATTGCCAAATATTTTCATACATAATAATAAAATCTACCTAGCCATAAATATTGCTAAATGTTCTCTTGATTTGAAAAAAAAAAAGCAAAACAAATATCTTCACCCATTCTGTTGGATTTCCTTGATTAACTCAAAATTTAATGTTTAGTGAACAGTTTACAATTACATGTAGAGTGAATTAGCACTTTGAAACACCGAAAAACACTGTATAGATTCTTTATGCATTTAACTCTTTAGCACTAGATCTCTCTAAGTACCAAGATAGTTGTCATTTTCAATTAGATGTAGAGTGGGCTGTAAGTTTCAGTATAGAAACTCTAAGTTTCAGCAAGTAGCCTATGAATTTCAAGCAGTTCCTCAGGAAATTCTAAGGGCGTAACTTACTGTCACTAAATTACGCAAAAAGATTATTTTTACATCATACGCAGTTGGTGTTCAAAGAACCATGTCTGTGGAATGTGATGCTTACTATTTTCATCTATTGCTTGCAACGTGTGGTATTATGGTATGTGGCAGAAGAGTAGAACAATGATCTGAGTGGAGACTCTCCCCTCCAACTATGAATGCGACCTGACTTAGAAAAGGACCATTTCAGAGAGTAAAATTTAAAATCTTGAGATGTGGCATTCAAGTGGGATTACTTAATAGGTTCTCAATAAAATAAGTTTGATATAAGACAGAGGGAAACGTGACAGAGGGAAAAGGAAGAGGCAATGTAACTGTAGAGGGGGGCATTGGCATGTCATGGTCACAAGCAAGAGAACATCTCCAGTCAGCAAGATCAAAAGAGTCAGAGAAAAGAGTCTTTCTCTGAGAGTCTGCAGGGAGCCAGGTCATGCTGATTGCTAGTTTTGAGGTTCCTGCCCTCTTGAAATCAAGATGGTGTTGTTTTACGCCGCTCAGATAGTGGCACTGTGTCATGGCTGCCCTAGTGAGCGAGTATACTCACCAAATCTGATTAAGTATAGTTAGGATTCACAGAGGCAGAGCACAGCATTTTTATTCTCATTTTACATCTGAGGACCAAGGTGCTCAGAGGACAAAGTGACACACCCAAAGTCCCTCACCAGGACGGTTAAAATTACAACCAAGTCCAAAGCAGTTTCGCAATATTTTTGTCACATGAATGAAAATTATCGTAGATGTGAGGAAATACAGGTTCTGAGAAAGTTGCAGTAACACAGGCAAGAAAAATGAAAATGTATAGCGGGAGATTTTTCCATGTTGTGACACATTTAGTAGACATAAGAAAGTGAACTGATCAAGGTCACGGATGGACAAGAGCAGAATATTTGTAGAGGGATTAAAAATACATCTGAGACAGGTGTACTAGCACATCTCAGCTACTTGGGAGGAAGAAGCAGGGGGATCACAAGGCCAGCCTGGGAAACTTAGTGAGACCCGAACTACAAAAAAAGCAGCAAAGACAAGGGATGCAACTCAGTACACCCTCAATTTGATTCCCAGCTTTCTCTCTCTATATATGGATAAAATGATAAATAGATAACAGACAGATAGAATTCTAATGAAAGATCTTATGCCTTGAATTTGAACATAACACGGCCATGTATAACAGTTTCACAACATAACCTAATCTGACATTATAAAACCAAAATAATAAAGTCATTTTGAGTCATGGAGTTACAGTTTTTGGTGCCAGAGAGAAATATTAATATTTTAAAAAATCCAAGTTCCATGTTAAATGCAATCACACAGCCAACTCTTAGAAGCTTGATAATTTTCCCCGTGTACTTTCCCAGTATCCTTGCCCTTACTAAAAAAATCCTCCATATTCCTTTTAAATGTCCCTATTTTTCAGAGAATAAAGTAAAGCTCTCTCTGTCCAGGCACTAGGAAGCTTGATAAAGATTTAAATTACCTTCTCCTTGCCAGAGAAAGACATGTGTTACCTGTCTCACAAAAGTGAAAACTAGACCATGAACCAATTACATTTCATTTGAATGGAAATTTAAAACTTGTATAAATATCAACGGATCTGGAAAGAAGATTTTAACTACTTGAATTTATGATGAAATATAAAAAAATCAGTTTTAGCATATAAGCTCCTTAGGGAAGACAAGAAAAGAAAACAAATATTAAAGCCTTTAGTAGAATTTCTGGGGAAGTTTTCCAAAAATAATAGTTTTAAAACCTGAAGATAGGAAGGCTCCTGTTATTAGGACATTGGCTTCTGTACAATGTATCCATTGATCGAGTAGATTCCTCTAAATATTTAAGAAGCTAAGAGTCATAAGTTAATTCAGTCTGACCTGGAGCTGATAAACTCATGCTAATTAACAGATTTAATATAATGAACAGTTGGGCAAGAGACAAAATGCTTTAAAATAATATTTTAAGAGAAGTACACATTGCACAAAAGATTCTAATACACTTAAATACCAAGAAAGATGACGATATATAAGGCAGTAGCTAAGCTCAATTATTATCACTTTAATCTGAAAGAGGTTAGTATCCCTGGAATCATCAGCCTGTTAGATCATACGACAAACCCCATCTGTTGCATTGACATATACAACAATGAGACAACAAATATCTCATCAGGCAAGGCACCAAATTTGGTCCAAATCTACTGTTCCTTGCTGTTATTCACGCCTCCTTGTTAATTTCCTTCAAGTTATGTTGACACAATTAATTCTGCCCTTAATTATTTAGCACCTACTGTTTACAACACATTACTGACAAAGACTTTCTTAGCACATGTCTTACTTACTGGGGTGCAAAACAGCGGAGCCCACTGTTTTGCTGTTCCTCCAACTGTAAGACCCTTGGATGTGGAGATTTTCATCTCAAGATGTGTGTAATAGAGCATTCTTCAGGTGCTTATATGCTTCTGTTATAAAATGTCAAGTAATTAATTCTGAATTAAAGATGAATATCTAAGTACATGGTAAATATGTGATTGCAATCTCAAGGAAGTCTGAAAGAGCAAAAGTGAGAGGGAGAACTACACTCATCGAAGATCAGGCTGTGGCTGTGCTATTGTTTGTCATTCTGCCACTTTCTGTGTCCTGGGGCTAACGGCGTCATGTGTCTCAAGTTTAAACTCTCATCAAAGACGAATGAGGCAAGACCTCAAGGAAGCGGTGACTGTGGGGTGGGAGGAAAATGCCACAAGTAAACGAAATCCTGTCTGTCCCTCATTTTCTTGTGCCTCTCATATTTCTGTGTTCTCTCGTCATCCCTTATTTTTTCTCTCACATCATTATAAAATTTAGATCTGAGTCCCAGACTATTTCTTGGTAAAATTTCAGCCTATTGCCTCTTCTGTGTATAGTTTGTCTGTGTCCCCTCCAATCCTGCATGCAGCAAAACTAAACAATCAAAAATGGAGCTAATCTTTGGTGTCTGTTCCTTCCCATCTCTAAATGCCACTTACACAAAGTGTAACAAGAGAAGGGTACTTCAATAATTTTGCATTTGTCATTGTATTTAGTTTTAAAATGAAGAATTAATAAATATAAATACGTGTACATAGGCTATGACTTTGTATCCCATTAACCTTTGCAATACATACAATTATTTTTACTAATTAAAAATGTAATCAGTTCTTGTATTCTGGATTCTGAAATAGATGGTCCATCTTGGTACTCCAAATTTTAAGGCTATTGAATTACCACTTGAATTTGAGCAATTATTCCCCACAGAAAAGCCAAGTAAACAGTGTATTCAAAAACTTAAAAATACCTGAGTATGCTCAAAACACTTATTGTTGGATTTCACCCTTAATTAACTAAGTAAAATTTTGTTTAGATAGAGTTCCTGGTCATCTACTTTCCATATGAAGTTTATTTGCATAAAAATATCCCAGGGTGCTTTGGACCCATTGCACTCTGGTCCATTTCTTCCTCAGGTGTTAGCAGTGGTTAATGATTTGGTCTGGGCTGCCAGGGGCTTCACTAGGGAAGCTGCAATGCTATGGATTGTGGGATCCACCAGGGGAAGCAGCTGATGGCCATTTTCCTGCATAATTCCTTCTTTTCCTAGTTTAGTGGTGAAATAGCAGCTAAAAAGGGAGGGAAATGATGCAAGGAAATGTGGCATCCCACCGTGAGCTGGAGTCCAGTGTTTGTCCTTGAATCATTTTAAAGTTTAATATGTTATATTAAAACAGCTTGGCTAAACATATATCTCTGGGCAGAAGCCTTAATATACAGGGGAGCCAAGAAGACAGAAGGCGGTTATGTAGATAAAATTATCATTCAAGCAGTGGTCACATTATCATTCCTTCCAGGTTGCAGAGAGTGCAGAAAGTGAATCTTAAAATCCACTCTCTTTCTGGCATTGGAAATGGTACTGCTTGGATGATACAAAAATGACTTTATATTAAAGGTTAAAATGATTTGCTTTTCCTCAAATTCACCCCCAAACTAACAGATTGAAATACAGATGGAAAGAGCAGAAAAAAAATTTTTTTTGAGGAAAAGCAAGATACCTGTGTAGGTCACTCTTGCGATTGAAATTGAAATCACCTTGAACTCATTCAAATTCTTTATATTGAAAATATAATCTGATAAATACTCTATTGTTAATTCACTATAGAGAAATCTGAATACATTTTGAAGTCATGCATGATTTCATTTTAATACTTTCTTATAAAATAAATGGAATTTTTGAATGAGTCAAGTTTTTAAAAAATATTCTGAAGATGATATTTGATTTTATAGGCTTATCATTCCAAGTTGACAAAAAACGTGGTTGTTTTCTGGCCCTAGACACTAACTTCAAGGACCCTGCCACCATGTGAGACACATTTTGGAATTTTAAGAGCTGTGTTAAATGAGTTGATAGGAGCTCAGGGAATTTGCCTCTTTTCTGATCTTTTGATTTGTAAATGATGTTTCATTTGTTTTCGGACTTCTGTTTCAGAGTCCTTCTGAATACAATATTACATAATCCACAGATTCTCAAGACATTCAGAACTGTGTTTTTAACTCGATTTCATTACTAACCTTCTTGCATTTTAAAATTATTCATCTAAGGTCAGCAGGTATTCTTAATTATTAACTAAGGAAATGAAGGTCAGAAATTCTTTGAGAAACAAATGTGCCAGCTCATTGAGTGTGTTTATACAGGATCTTTCATGAGGAAAATGTTTAATGAAATATAAAATATCAGCATATATTAGAATTATATAGTCAGCTAGTTTAGTTTTGACATAAAACTTGAAGGCTTTTAAGAATGTTTGGATACTCTACTTTCATTCTTTACAATAAAGTATATTTCTCTCTCTCTCTCTCTCTCTCTCTATATATATATATATATATATATATATATATATGCAGATTAATATGTTTGTGTATTTATGCATACACACACGCGCACACACATATGTTTGGAAACAATAAGATTCCAAGATTCATACTGAAGAACTCAAATTCCCATAGTCATACTTAAGAATATGAGATTTGTGTGCTAGCCCAATGAAATATAGAATAGTAATCGTTTAATAGTTTCTAAGTAAGTACTCCACCAAAGCTTTTTTTAACCCATCATTCAATGGTTTGGGTGATATAGAAAGTCATTTAAAATTATCTTAATGCAAGGCAAGCTCATGTGAACCACTTCCTAAAGACACCTTGAAATAAGAATTAAGAATGTCAGAAAAATGCTCCAGTTTTGAATGCTGTTTAGAAACTATCCAGAGATAATCACTGCGTGATGAATCTTCTCATTTTTTTTTCTGAGAAACGATGTATTTGCTTTAAAGTCATCTTACTTCTTTTTTTTTTTTTTTGTCACTGTGACTCAGTACCTGACATCCACAACGTAGGGAGGAAAGATTTATTGTAGCTTAGAGTTTCAGAAGGTCACAGTCCATTCAGGGGTGGGTGGCTGGCAAATGACAGAATCACATGGTGGGGCCTCAACTAGAGCCAAAGTCAGAGCCAGTGCTCCGGGAGACAGAGTTCCTCCCAGAAACACATCACGACTGAGGCAAGCCTGGGAGGAAGGGCGAAACAAGCACATGCCCCTCTGGGTCGACCCCCAAGCACCTGCTCCTTCCAGCCAGTCCCCAGGTCCCAACACTATACCATATCCGTAGGAACATGAGGCTTTTGAGGG
Organism: Ctenodactylus gundi; assembly: GCA_004027205.1. Lineage (NCBI taxonomy): Eukaryota > Metazoa > Chordata > Mammalia > Rodentia > Ctenodactylidae > Ctenodactylus > Ctenodactylus gundi. The sequence continues at coordinate 443,814 of PVKB01000179.1, read as the reverse complement.
ACACTTCAGATTCAAACCACCACAAGAGTCAAACTGGGAAATCGACTTATATACATATAGTCTCCTAATTATGTTCACCTCCCCTTCTCCTCCTTGCCCTCTTGAGCTCCTAATTCTTGTACATCCCCCACAGTAAAGTGTTAAGGAATACACGATTTTCCCTCTTATCTAAATCTCGAAGGCTTTGGAAAGCTCGTGGTAATTGTAATCATTTCATAATTTTCTATTTATTTATTCGTCCCACAGCCTTTTTCTTCCTCCCACAGATATATGTATCTCTGTAATACTCTAATTCTAAAAGGAACCTTTGGAGCATTCTCTAGAAAATATTATTCATGTCACTTCAAGATGTATGTCAATCATCTATGAAGAGCTTGCTTTTTTTTCTTTGAAATGATCACATTTAGGTCAATTCTTTTTTTAATTGTGAATCAAAGTTTTACTAAGATGACTATATAACAATTCCCCTTATAAATTTCGTGATATTTATATCTTTCAGCGATCCTACGTTCAAACTTTATTATTACTTTCATTTCACTGTGTATTTTTGAGCAAATAAAACAAATATAACATATATATACAACCCGTTTCAAACTATCACCAAAGAATCTTCAATGTCATCCACTAGACTTACTGTTTCTCATCTATAAAAACAATGGGGCACATTCTACAATTTGTCAATGAGTTTTGTTGACAAAACACCTCTTTTCGACATTTCTTAACAATACCATATCATGTAATTTTAAAACTCGCAATTTAAACAAAGCCTGATCAGAAAATGAGTCTTTCTGAGATGAAGAGATAGAAATGTTTGTATGGGATCAATTTTTAGAAGAGAAATTGCTGGCAATTTATAGTGATTGCTAAAGAAAAGGCAGGCCACTATATTGAAAAAAAAAGAGAAACATGAGAAATATTACTAAAGTTCTTGACTCTGACTACTAAGTTACACATACACTCACCAAAAGTCCTCGAAGAGTAACTACTGGAGATCAAGCACTAGTTTGAAACTATAAACTGAACGACTCTCACCCTTATTACAGGGTTTGACTATTTTCTTATTCTAACCACTCAGAATGGAAAGATCTCAGAGAATGCATATGATATTCACTAGAGAAACCAGACAGATCTACCATAAAAAATAGAAATAAACTAACACTAGCATAAAGGTTACTCTAGAGCTGCGATCATGTGCTTCTCCAAAAATAAGACTCAAATTAATGGTAGCCTGAAATTTTAAAATATTAGCAAACAAAACTCTCAAAGCATTAAGAGCTACAATAAAACCCAGGTACCTGACAACAGCCTCATGTGCTACACTAACGTACAATCACAAAACATGTAGTAGACACAAAGTAGGCAAACCAGAGTCAACAGAAAAACCTATCAACCGGAGGGGGGGGGGGGAACAACTAGAGATGATGGTTGACAAAACACTCAAAGGTTTGAAGAGATACGCACAAATGCAAATGCAAATATTTAAAGAAAGAACAAATGCAATGGTATTCTTAAGTCAAATGCATGTTCTGAAGATAACTTTTATAATAGAACTTAAAATCAGAATGTATGTGAAATTTTAGCTAATATACCTCGAATGCATCGAGAAACGTAGAAGAATAGCTTGTGAACGTGGATATTGCAATGGCAACTATCCAGATGAAATAAATGAGAATGGAGACCCGCCCCCCAAAAAATCAAAGCAAACCTCAGTGACCTGTGACACAAAGTCAAGTGGTCCCATGAATTTGCAGTAAAAGACCCAGCAGGAAAACTGGAGAGGCAGGGAAAAAAATGAAAAGTTTTGTCATCAAGAAACCTATACTTCTAATAGATAGGAAACTAATAGAAAAGAAAATATTCCACACCTGAAATGCAAATCCAAACCAAGAAACTATATATTAGACATGAGGTACTATTACAATGGGCAGGGGCAGACTTTGTTAACTTAATACAAAGTACTTTAAATCTTAGATGAATAGTAATTCTCATATTAGAGAGCTATCATTGGTGAATTAACATTAAATGAGACACAAAACAATCTAATAATATCTCCTCAAAAAGGGCAATTCGAGTGATGAAAAACAGTAATAAGAGAATAGAATGAACTAAGAATGTGAGTTTCAGTTGGTAGAACTGAAGCTGAGAATGGCAAATATACTTAAATAAAAAATAGACAAAAAGCCCTCAAATAACGATGCAAACATCCTGCGAGTGGACTGAGAGAACCAGAAAGGTGGTAAGTACAAAAAGTCGTCCCACGTCTTATCAATCACTCAATTATAAAATTATACAGAGCAATTAATAAGTAAAAACGAAAGAAAAATAATTTATAAATGTATCTGGGAAACTAACCACAAAATGGAGAGATTATTTTAATATTCTAAAATAAATCTTAGAACAATGACTATTTTGACACTGATATTCACAAAATGATATTTCATAATAACAAAAAGGTCAATTCAACCAGAGGACAGACATGCTGTAAAAATGACATTAATATCTTGTGGCGATTCTGCTTGGAATACTGCTTTTTTTTTTTCCTTTAACTCTGAAAATGATCAGATTAATAGAACAAAACAGTGTGGTCAACAGTAGAATGTTAAAAATGTCATAAAACTTCAACATCTACAAACAGAAAGAATTTTTCTCAGCTAAATGCAAGTCACCTGTTAGAAATCTTTCAGTTACTATTGTATTTAGCTTTAAAAGACAATATTCTTTCCTAAACATTACCGACTACATTGTGTCCTCCCCTTGATCTTCCACATTCTGCTGCAGATGCTAGTAAGAAAAATATAAGTTGGGAAGAAGGTATAGAGGGGAAGAAACATCTAAATTACCATTACTCATTAGCGAATACCAAAATGATGATCAAGATATGGTACATTTTCAACACTGCAGAGTTCCCACCTTTTTTCTGCTACATGTACATACATAAGATTATGTGCAAAGAAGTCTGAGGAACCATCTGTCTGAGGTCCCCTACTTCTGTACGAATTGCAAAAACCCTTATCCTTATGCCACACAATTGTAATTCCAAAATCTTTCCACTAAAGCAGATATTAATATTGATTTCTTCACTTTTAATCACTTCCCATAAGCTAGAGATGACTTATAAGTTGATAGAAATGAGCTACTTCATTTTGAAATGTGAATTTTTTTACATAAATCTGGCATAATGACTTAGAATTTCAAGATTTTATCTAAGCAACAGTATTGCTTAATTAATGTTTTTGCCTGATTCAAGTGCAAAAAATTGAACTGTACTCTTAACTTCTTTTCCTCCACTTTATTTATGTGTGTGTGTGTGTGTGTGTGTGTGTGTGTGTGTGTGTGTGTGTGTGTGTAATACATAATGTTTACCTTGAAGTTGAGTATTTTGTGAATATATATATCACGTCAAAATTACAAACCCTTTTCCCTCTCCCTTTTCGACCCTCCCACGTTGTCTCTCACCCCACAAGTTACCACTATCCCACCATTTAGTTCTATGAATTGCCTGTATTCTGGGTTTCTCATATTAGAAAAATCATTCAATATTTAACCTTTTTTGAGCATGATGGTCTCAAGTTGCATCCATTTACCTACAAAAGCCTCAGACCTATCTGTCTTTATAGACAAATAGTATTTCATTGTACATATGCAACAATTTATGTATCCATTGGTCTGTTGATGGGTATTTCTGTTTCTTCCACATTTTACTTATTGTTAGTTGTGCTGCTTTGAACATGGGTATACATATATCTCTGTTATTCCTCTTTTGGAATTTTGGAAAAAATTCCTAGAAGAGGTATTGCTGGATCAAAGGTAATATTTATCTTCTGACTCTTGAGGAATTTCCATAGTGTCCTTCACAGTGGTTGTACCAGTCTACAATCCCCCATCAGTGTAAGAGGGTTCCTTGTTCCCCACAGTCTCACCAGAATTGACAGCTGTTAAAGTTCCTGATATAACCTGCTCTCTCTGGTGTTAGATGATGTCTGAGTGATGTTTTGATTGGCATTTCTTCTTTTCCCATTTTATTGATATGTATAAGTGCCAAGTTTAGAGTTCACGTTGATCTTGAGCATTTTGTGCACATACATATCCTGGCAAGGTCACAAGACCTTCCCCTCTCTCCTTTCCACCCAGCCTTTACCCACCCCCCCACCCCACCTCCAGTTTCCATTATTTTCCACTTTAACTTCAGTGAGATAATTGTGATCTGGATTTCTTATATCAGAGAAACCACTCTGGGTTTCACCTTCTGCTTCTGACTCACTTCACTAAGTATGATGGTCTCAAGTTTCCTCCATTCTCAAAAGAGTTAAAAACAACACATAACAGAGATACTTATATGCCCTTTTTCATAGCAGCACAACTAACAGCTAAAATATGGAAGATATCAAAATACCCATCAACAAATCAATGATTTACATTTCTTTAATGGCTAAACATATTGCTCATCGTGTTAGGGTTCTTTAGTCTCCAGGTTTGCTTTGATCAGTGGAATGGGAGTGGAAGGGATTGGTACCACTTCTAGCCCGAACACTTAATAAAAGCAGCTTCCTATATTCCACTTTTTTCTTGGTAAAGTCATCATAAGTAAATGTTGAGGTGATGTCTAAATCTCTGGATATCTACAAAAAAAATCATAATTCTCAGACCCTGGTTACTGCTGAATTCCCTCAAAATGCAACAACTAGCAAGAAACAACGTCTGTTCTATTGAGACTTATTGGGTTTGTCATGTTTATAATCATTCAGAGCCCCAAAACCGCGTTTGCAACCATTGTCAAACTTCTGAGTTAAGACATGATCATGAAAATCAGCATGTAAATTGAATAAATATTGCCCCATTCTATTATCATAATATTAGATTTTATTAAAAATTTGCAATAGCTGCCAATAAAGTGATTCTTTTGAAAATATTTATGCACACATCATACAATTAAAATACCAGTCAAGATGCTAAGTCATTTGTCTGTATCATAAAATTAAAATTTAAGAGACATATTTCTTCTCAGATAATCCGTGCATATTTTTAAAATAAGATGTGATCTATAACCTCTTTTTCAAATTATGTCCATTTGTTGACATTCTAATTCTTTTGGAACTATATTAATACATAAAATTTCATCAACTACAGTATTTCTTGGTCATATAAATTCTAAATCATCTAGCATCAGATGATGGCTCTAATTCCTTTTATTCTTGAGCTGCTGGAATTCTACTTAAGTGACTCCAGTGTGTCCCTGAACTTATTTAGAGATAATAGGCACATGACTTCATTGCTATCTGTGACATAGCTAAGTCACAAAAACTAAAGTTCTGCATAATATCCAGTTGATAGCCCTCTCCTAGTGCCATTGCTTGTTTTTCTTAATTCTGTGTTTCAACTCCTACACAAATAAGCTCTCTTTGCTACATCCAGAGATGGGTTTTTAGCATCATCACACATCTACAAACACTTCAAAGATGACCCGTTACTCTAATAAAGTTGTTACAATATCTGGCAAGCACACCATATCTTTTCTGTGGTTTCCGTAAAAAACATCAGTCTTTAGTCTTAGAGAAAGCTACATTTGGGAAACATTATACACATTGGCAATTGATAGAAGTCAGTAATGTGGGGCATCATCTACGATAAATTGTTGTATCCGACTGTCTAAGTTATTTTTCATTGCTGTGATCCAATACCCAACATCCACAAATTTAGGAAAGGGAAGGTTTATTTTAGCTCACAGTTTCAAAAGATCACAGTCCATTCAGGGGTGGCCAGCAGCAATCGAAGTACGTAGCAGAGACAGAGGTGAAGGCAGCTTCTTACAACATCACAAACAGGAAGGCCACTTGAGACTGGTCCTAGTCCTAGTCCTAGTCCAAGGAAGGCAGGTTATATATCCTTCCAGGTCTCCTCCCAGTGATGAGCCCCTCCTGGATCCAGGTGTAAGGTGTGGCCGCTACACACCTTTAGTCCTAACTTACTTGCCTTTAATCCTAATTTACAGGCTTTTAATCAAAATTTACACAGCTGTAATCCACCCCTCCAGACTAGGCCTCAATCTACCAACAGCACACGGTTCCATAGACAATCCATTAACATTTAAATACATGAGACTTTTGGGGGACATTCCAGAGCAAAACCACAATACCTACCAATGCTGTTACTGCCACAAAACCATTCTGCTATCCTCCCTATTTCTTTGGAAAATACAATAATTTATGATGAGTGTGATATGTGCTGTGTGCTTTTGTACTTTCATCTTCTGGATAAATTCTTTATCATTCTTTACACTGTATCCTAATTTTTTTTCTCTAAGGGATTTGACTTTGTGGGTAAAAACAAGAATATTTTCTATATTTATAAATGGACAAATCACCACCGGACCTTTTCCTTGTCTCACTACCCTTCATTCTCTTTTCCCCTTCTTTCTCTTACGTACTCAGTGGGTACCTATCACATATACAATTTAAAAGTGTTGATACAATCTCATAATTTGTTTGTCCCCCTGCTCCCCTGTAAAAGGTAATTCTATAAACTAAGAGTATTCATTCTTTTGTTATCCTTTTTCTTTTTCTTTTCTCTTTTTTTTTGAGAAAGGGTCTTGCTCTGGCCTCTATTATCCTTCATTGCTCTTGTATCATAAACAGTCCCTAAGACAGAGATTTGCATCCGTGCGTACTTGTGGCTGAGTGCCAAAAAGTGTGTCACTCTGGGAATAATATGAATGCAAGGTAAAAGGTAATAGAAATGAGAATCGCAATGCATGTTGGAGCTATAAGCCATCCCTGCAAGCCCACTAAAGTGACTATATATTTGTTGTAAATGCAATAAAAAACATTGATAAAACATAAAGGCATTGGAAAATTTTTCTTTAGCTTTTAAAACTGCAAAACAATGTACTCATATTGGAAAATACTGACAGTTTCTTAAAATGGTCAACATGCCTTTACCAAACACCAAATTATTTTATTTTTAGATATCGACTCCCCTTCCAAATGAAAATATGTCCACACAGGGAGCCATACATAAATATTTTTAGAAGCATTTTCCACAATGATAAAAAATTAAAATAATCCAAATGCCCATCAGCTGGTGTAGGAATAGACTAGATGTGGCATATACGTACCGCGGAGCGCTGCTCAGCAGGGAACAAAATCCTGACACCATCCACAGTTTGACAGAATGAACCTCAACACCACACTAAGGGACACGGGATAGGCATGAAGACCTAGATTGTGAAATATCATTCGTATAAAAATCCCAATAAAGACAAAGGGGTAGAAACAGAAAGTAGTTTGTTAGTTTCCTGTCACAAGGGCTGTGAACAGGGACACTGGGTGGCACTCAACGCATGGTCCTTTTCTTTCCTTCGTTCGTTCGTTTGTTCCTTCCTTCTTTTCTTTCTTTCTTTCTTTCTTTCTTTCTTTCTTTCTTTCTTTCTTTCTTTCTTCCTTTCTTCCTTTTTTCTTTTTTTTTTTTTGAGAGAGGGTCTCTGTCGTGCCTGGCTGGTCTGAACTCTCAACGTAGCGCAGGCTGGCCAGGGATTTACGTCAGTCCTGCTGCCATAGTAACAGAACTACCTAAACGTTTAAATGTTCCCTTCACCATCCGCACTGCCATATTATCTTAGATCATGGACATTTGAGAGTTAGAGCATAGAGTAGGTAGCACAAAATCCATATCCCGTATCTATTAAGAGTCTTAAAAAGGAGACGTATCTTCTTTATATTTTAGTACTTTCCATTTCTAATTAAAAATAACATAAAATTACTGTTTTCTTAATGAACTCCCACTGCATCTGATCAGTAAACATTAATGAGCTGTTACATTCCCACAAAAATTATTTACCATCTAAATGACTTTTATAACAGTGAAATAATGTCACTCTTTTCGGAATATTGGCCTAGATTTTGGTTTTTACAAAGCCTGTCTCCTCCAAAGTGTGGAGATTATAGGCATAGGCATGCACCACCATGTCCGATTGATGTGGTGCTGGGGAATTGAACTCAGGACCTTGTACTTGCTAGACAAGCAATTTAATCATTGTGCCATTCCTCCAGTAATGGAATTTCTAAAATTAGATTTGGATGGCAGTCACATGGCTCTAAGTTCATCATCATTAAATTGCATCTTCAGAAGAAAATATTCTAAAATTGTGAATTATATTTCTAAAAGCTACATAAAAATTTTAGGGGAGCTCTTTTGATGTTTTGTATTAGTATTTACAGAGGAAACTTTGTGCTGTAAAAGAATAGTCATAAAATCGAGATCATGACCCTGTGGCCCATCTATAGAATGTTCTTGGAACAATCTTGTGTGTGAGTTGTCTGTTGACAATGGCTGGCATCTCAGAGAGCTTCATATGGCAATCTGGATGTGGTCAGTACTCACAAATCCTTGAAAAAGACATAGAAATCCTCATTGAATAGCTGGGTAAATAATCTTTCCAAGTAAAGAAGGATAAGTTCCTGAAAATAGTCCATATTTTTTAAAAGTTAAGCAACTCAATAAGCAGATTATACTTTTTAACTTACCATTCTATACTAGAAGAGGTTTTTAATTTTTTTCTCTTCTTTGTAAAAAAGCAATTCAATGCCAATCTTCTGAAAAAAGTGACATTATTTCACTGTTATAAAAATCATTTAAGATGGTAAAGAATTTTTTGTGGGCATTTAACAGCTCATTAATTTTTACTGACCAGATCCAATTGGAATTTATTAAGAAAACAGCAATTTTATGTTGTTTTTAATTAGGAATGGAAAGTTCTAAAAATAATAAACATGCATCTGATTTTTAAGACTCTTAAAAGATGTGGGATGTGGATTTTCTACTAATTACTCCATGATCTAACTTTTAAATGCCCATGATCCAAGATAATTTGGCAGAGACCAAAAGCAGTGTGGAAACTGATGGCGATATTTAAGTATTTAGGTATTTTTGTTACCATATATTCACACCTAAATATTCTATTGCCCTATAAAATAATATTATTGTTTTCTCTTAGAGTAATGACAATTAAAACGTCCAGTTTATGACACTTACTGATGTTTTCTTTGACTGATCTCCCTCCTTCCTCAGCCCTCATTTTAAAGAGAAAAGATCTTAAATGTGCAAGTATTTTGCTTACCTAACCTAATTTTTCCATCCTCAATTCTTTTCTTTCCTCTTTTCTTTCTTTCTTTCTTTCTTTCTTTCTTTCTTTCTTTCTTTCTTTCTCTTTCTCTTTCCTTCTTTTTCTTTCTTTCCTGATCTGCTTGCTTGTTTTTCTTTCTTTGTTCTTTCCTTCTTCCTCATCCCTTCACTCCTCCTCTTCCCCCTCTTCCTTTCCTCTTCCTCCTTGTCCTCCTTGTCCTCCTCCCTCTTCTTCTGCTCCTGACTGGACCCCCAAACCTTCACACTGAGATACATCCCTAGACCATTTCTTAGTTGTGATTTTCAAACAAGATCTCCCTTTGTCACTAAATTGTTCACAACAGCTGCATCTTGCTACCTTCCTGATTCTGCCTTTCAAAGTGCTACCATCACAGGCCTGCCACAGGCTCTTCTACTTACCTTTCTTTTGTTTAAATACTTATTCCTATCCTAAACTCGATGGAGCATTTGTAACAATCCTGTTTGATTCGAAACTCTGACTGCCTATCCATTTACAGGTTACAATCAGCAGTTTGCTAGTGACAATTAAAAAGTGAAACAAAATGATGCTGTTTACAATCTCCTCTAGTAAATAGTTCTACTTTGAAATATCACAATTTTATTAGCAAAATGTAGTTCAATTAACACAGAACCTAACTAAAACATAATAAAATATATATGGATGAATGATATTTTACCTGAGAGATAGCCAAGCTATTATTTTTTGCAGTTTCCCTTGGGCTTTGTCTCTCAGGAGAAAAACAAATGGACAGCTGAGGCCATCAGTACCAGGAACAGAAATGTAAAGAATGAATAATTTGGACAAAATTTATCCTGATGTCATGAAAATAAACTAAAAATAATGAAAGCATTTCTGAAGGCATGATGTTAATTCTTTGAATAATTTTCTAAACAGAGTATTTTGTGCATGTATAGGGCTTTGTGGTCACGAATTTCTGGATATCTTCCCAATAGAATATAATTAATAAAAAACATTCTGAAATATGCTTGAAATGTGCATTGCTCAGCTATAATTTCTGTATGAAGGTATTATTGCAGTCACTGACAGATAACCATAAGAAAAGAGAGAACCGGGTTTAGTTAGGTCTAGAAAAGATACCAAGAGCACCAAACCAAGAGATCTTGGAAGACATTGTTCTCAGAGCATTAGGGTACCCTTGAATCTTCTGTGTTTAACATACATGATTCCTGTCATTGTCATTTTCTGCCTCTGTATTTTTCAGTCTTTTCTCTTCCATACTGCAAGATTTGGTAAACATGATATGAGCAATGGTTCCATGAGACTAACTATCAAAAGAGAATTTAAAAGGTTGTGATTGATCTTGCACTGTTGTTGTGCCAAGGCTAAAAACCTATGTTCAAAAATAGAACCAAAACCTACCAACAAGTTATTTTTATTTTTAATTTTTAGTTGGTAATACAGACTAATGTATTTCATCCTGGTAGATTCACACATAATTATAGTATACTTTGTTTTCTAGGCCCCACCACTCCCTGTCCAGTTCTCCCCCCTTACAGTCACATTTTGGGGTGGGGCCAACATTTTATTTGTCTGTGTAAGTGAATAAAACTACATAAAAGAATTTTATTTTGCAATGAAATGCTAAAGTTTGTGGAGGTCTATATAACCCAATTCTTCATTTTTTTTTTAAATTCTTACTCTTCTAATCACCAACCAGTAATTCAGACTAATTCTGAAAATGTTGCCACGAACTGCACAGATACAGCAATAGAAAGGTGCAGATGTTCCCGTGGGGTCTAAAATGAGGTGGAGGACATAATAAAATAACAACAGTAACACAAGCTGTAATCGCATATGTGTTTCATCACTTAGAGTTATTATATGTTCTGTATATAAATTTAGGTTTATACCGTAAGGCTGTATCAAGGAGCCCTAACAATCAACCTGAGCCTAACCATCACTGCCACAATGTTCTTCCTTGGACAATGCTCATTCTAAAACATTCCTGATCTTCCAGCACTCTGTTCTCTACTGCAAGAGATGCTCACCTGACAGCTCTTGTGCTCTCAGCAGTACGAAAGTATGAGGCCACAGGGAAGCACTGGATGGGATTGAGAGCAGGAGGAAAAAGAGGCAGACACACTACTGTCCCACTTCAGTGGCATTTCTAGACGCAGCTGAGCCTCCTGAATCATGTAAGCTTGTCTTTCTTTCTTTTGGTCTCTTGGGATTTTAAAGTTTCTATTGAATTCCAGACAATTGTTCCTCTTGCCTCTTATGTTTTATTTATTTATTTATTTATTTATTTATTTATTTATTTATTTGCTTTGCATGTTGCTTTGCTTTTTTCCGGTGCTGGGGACCAAACTCAGTACCACAGGCAGTCTAGGGCAAGTGCCACATGCTAGAGCTGCACCTGCAGCTACTTCTCTCTCTCTCTCTCTCTCTCTCTCTCTCTCTCTCTCTGTGTGTGTGTGTGTGTGTGTGTGTATCTCAGTCTCTGCCGCTATGTCTCTGCCTCTGTCTCTCTCTGTCTGTCTCTCTGTCTGCTCAGAAATAGTAGTAACTTCCGATATGCAATGCTCAGGTTGCTCCCCTGTCCCACGAATAACTTTTCAGAACATTTTCCTGTTGTTGCCATTTGTTTGCACTGAATTTCTGGTCTTAAAAGTTGTGTGTGGTTTTTGTTTTCTTGGTAGTTCCTTAGTAAGCTCATTATTTTTTAGTTTGCCCCTGTTATTTTGAAAAAGAACTATCTATAAAGAATCAAGAACTTTCAACTTGGGAGTGAAAGAATAGCAAGTAAAAATATTTACAGTGAAGTGTAAGAGGAGGTGAAAACTATCAAAATATTAGAGCAGATGTGAACACCAAAGAGAAGTAGAGAAATCACGGCCTCTCAGTGACGTGTGAGTACCTCGGAGACAAAGGAGTAGTCCATCGTTCCAGTGTCTGGGTGGGAACAGGGGATGAGTGGGAATCTCATCCTGAGTGAGAGAAATCTATGAGAAAATTTTCAACATGATAAAGAAAGCAAACCGGAACCTTTCCTTTGGCCATGCCCAGCTTCCACAAGAATTTTGAAACCATGTTGATTTCCTTTTTACATAAACTGGACATATTACTGTCACTTATAGAAAAATAATGAGAATGATGTGGCAGTCTGTGCAAAGTTTTTAACACAGCTCAGATAGAAGATAATCATCAATTCGCTATGTTATTATTGTTGTGATCATCATTACTATTGTCTTTTATCATTTTCTAAAGGCAAGGCCACCTTCCCCAAGAGATGGATGTGTCTTGTTCTACTTGCAATTTTCTTTTAGATGACTGTTGGCTGTTATGGCAAAACCAGAAGTATGAAATCAAAGAACAACTTGCTCTTTCACCAAGAATAAAACCACTCTAATTAAACACTACTGTGTACATGGGAGTTAGAAGGTAGCTGCCTTTGATGGCAAGGGTCCTCAATTTAAATATCTTCATAGCAGTTGGTCCAAAGGTTATGGATTATTGTTAACCTGATTTAAATATCTTTATTGCTAATGACTCAAACGCTAAGCCCATGTTAAAGCATTTATGTCTGTGGAAAGAATAAATTTTCTAATCTACCCAGTTTATTTAACCTAAGGAAATTAAATAACTGTGAGGTTGTCCATCTTATATACAACTGACGTGAAAAGTTTTATTCACATTGAGATAATTTTGTGTTATTGAATCTAGTTTTTTTACAAAAGAAGTTTTAAAGACCTATATGTACACATAATACTCTGTTTTGATAATTGTTCAAATAATTAACATTATTTCCTTAGGAATGCTTTCATTCTTTTCAATTTAATTCCATGACATCAGGATAATTTTTGCTCAAATTATTCATTTTTTAAATTGCTAAGTAATAGGTCATATATAAAGGCACTGTTGCTGGTATGGTTGGCCTCGGATGTCCATTTATTTTTTTCTAGAAGACAAAAGCCAACGGGAAACTAAAAATTCGCTTTCTCATTCCAAAGTCCTTATTTTAAAAAGCAGCAGTTGGTTGTGTTCAAGTGTTTCTTTTTAAGTGCCCCTTATCTGGTTCTTTTAATTCTGGTACACTCTCTTTAACATTTGTAGATCATTAGGTATCCCCACTGTGTAACCTTCCACCTACCTACCTCAGGTCTGCCACTGCCTTTGACTGGCTTTTAAGCTAAGCAGAAAGATCGGGTCTTTAATCATATTAAAGATGCTGCAGTGAAATTGTTATCTATGCTGGAAATGCTACTTGGGTAAAGAAAGGAAAGATTTTTAATTGGATGTCTTGCAGCTAGAAACTTTGACAGGGATGGGGTTTGATACACACACACACACACACACACACACACACACACACACACACACAGACACTTTAGGTTAGGCAACATTTATTTGGAAAATGCAGGGACATTTCTACATGTTGCAAATGTCCTTTTGGAATTTGAAAACAAAATCTATGCTTAGCCAAATGATATTTGAAACAAACAGGAATAAATGTTCCTTAACAGAGACTAGGTATTTTTGACAGGTTTTATAAAGCATCCTATAGACCAACTCTCCAAATCCTGAACAATACAACTGTATGCAAATTATATAATTTCCTCTACTTCAGCATTATATATCATAAAGTGATGCTGAAACACTTTATAAAGATAGTAATAAAGTAAATGAACCTTTGAGCTGTATCCATAATGTATTAATTTTAACCTACCTTCCCCTTTCCTTTAATACTACAATAAAAGGTGATGAAATATGATTTTGAAAGACAACTGGAAATGACTTGTCTTGACTCCAATCCTAAGCCAAACAGAGTCATAAAGTCTACTGAGTTCATAAAACCAAGCTTTAGCTTAATATGCACTTCATTTATTAAGATACAGATTTTATTTGATAATCCCCAGTATAGATGGGGGTACAAGGGTTGCAGTATACTCATTTATACAGTGGGACTCTGAGATTTAGACATTTAGTGTTATTTTCTAAAATACTTTTTTTTCCCCCTTTGGCAGCAGCACCAGTAATCTGAGGTTCCCGATACCATAGCCTATTCTCATGAATTTTACAACATAATGAAGATTTTAATGATTGTAATAGAGTTGATATCAATTTAAACAACCTGCAAGATGATATCATAACATAACAAGTCTTTCCATGAACACACCAATTTTCCCCATAAGATCTTCCCTATAAGAAACACTTAGTAGACCACAGACTTAAATTATGCATTCTGGTTGTAGACTAATTAGATTTGAACTTGGGTTTACGTACACCAAGTAAATGGAAAGTCACAGAATTATTGTTTAATTCAGTTTTTATCATCTTGAAAATGGAGAAAATGGCAGTTCTAGCTACGTACATTCCAGTGATTTTTATTTAAGGCCCACAATCTACAATTGTGCTGAGTTCTATCCAAGCTGCATTTCATTCAGCTATTACATACATTTTGTATTATACACTATTTCTATTGTTTTCCCCTAACTTATGATCAGAAAAAAAAAATCTGTCAGGCTGGAGGAACAGCACAGTGATTAAAGCAGTTGCTTAGCAAGCGCGAGGCCCTGAGTGTGATTACCTTGTAACACATCAACTGGGCATGGTAGTTCATGTCTGTAATCCAAGTATTCCAAAGGCTGAGGCAAGAGGATTGCCATGAGATGAGTCCAAGGCTAACCTGGACTACAGAACGGGTTCCAGACAGATCTAGGTTACAAAGCAAGATGATGTCGGGGGGTGGGGGGGGGGGGAGAAAAGAAAAGAAAAAAGAAAAGAAAAGAAAAAAAAGAAAGAAAAGAAAAACGATCTGCCTTCATTGGTAAATGAGGACCCTGAGAACGAAAGAAATGAATTAACTTGCCCTGTACACGGGGACATGGAGAAGACAACTTATCTGTGTCGCTCAGTTTGTAGAACTTGGGCTCTGCACACTGTGATCTCTCGTCCCGAAGGAACTTCGGAGTAGCTTGGATCAGCAGTGAGAGAAGCAATGGGACACCACCACTTTGTGTTTGCTCCTTTGTTTGATTGTGCCATATGCCAGTGCCACCACTGTCAACGCATCCTCTCTAGAGATGTAGCCCATTTCTATTTCAGTGGTCCTTTGTGATTCACAACGCTCTAACTATGGAAGCCCATGTCTTCTAGAAATTCTAATCAAAATTCTTCACCTGTGAATATGGACTCAAAATGTGGACAGGGGCAATTTTCTCAAGACCCAGCGCCGTGCAGGGGGCAAAGTTCAGCTATAATGCATTTTTATTTTTCAAAAAGAGTGCAGAAGGAAGAGCTTTTCTTCTTTCAAGAGAGCTTCGTTTTCATGTTATGAGTGGGCCACTGAGCAGTTGGAGAAAAGGCAACACACTCACTGCGTGGGACAACCTCAGTTATTTCTATCCCCACAGCGGTTTGGGTTTCTGCAGAATTATCCCATAAGATGACAGTGGGGCTGTGAAAATTTGAACTGCCTGAAGTCTCCCTCATTCTCTCACCAGTTAGGGATTACTTTCTATTGAGGGACTTCAGATTGATTAAGAAAATATGAGTCGTTTAAAAATAAAGATACATTTTTCTCTTTTTGCCTCTAGTGGGTAAGCCACTGTCAACATCTCCTCTGATGCTGTTTATCTTCTTTAAAGTGAAGTTTGAAGAAGTACAATACAACCTGAATACTTTGGTTGCAATATGCCTATTTTCAACCAAATCCTTCTATAGGTAGAGTACGATTTTTAAAGGGCGGTGAATTACTTTTTTGGGCTAATTGTTTATGGTGAATGTGTGTGTGTGTGTGTGTGTGTGTGTGTGTGTGTGTGTGTTTGCATGTGTGTGTGTTCACATATGTATGTTGAGGGGACTGAACCCAAGACTTACACATGTTAAACCTGCATTTTACCCATGAATTTTATCTCCAACTCAATGCTTCGTTTTAACTCCAGGTACTGTCAACCTCTTTTACACACAAGGCACACATTTAAATTATGCCGTATAAAAAACTTTAACATATAGAAATCAAGAGGCGGTGAATATAATGGGAGGTGAAAAGGGGAAACTACGCTGAAATCTTGACAGACCCTTTCAAGTTGCTTCAAGGCATGACATTACGATCCTTCACTTCCTTAACAGTTTGAGATTTGGCATCTTTCTGGCATACAAATGTCTTACGTGAACTACTGAAAGTTCTAGAAGCAATGCAATTGGAGTTTGAATCTAAGCTCTTCTGCAATCTTGGGAAAATGTCACTTTGCTCAAGTCTCTACACTCAAAATGAAAAAAAAAAATCTCCTTTCAAGATTGTTTTAAGATTAAAATGAGATACAATTATAAAGTAACATGTTTTGGGGTCATGGCCTTAGTGGTAGCCCATGTCTTCCCCAAACCCTAATTGTTCCCCTCAGTTATCTTCACTCCCATTTTCTCACACAGACAGGGAACCCTACCTTCGCCACTTAGCTACCATGCATTACCTATGCGTCATTAGAGCAACTGCTTAATCTCAGCATGACTGAGCCTTAAGTTCTACAGCCGTATGATAAGGTCCACAATAACGCCCCCTCTGGGACTCTGTGGGGGAAACAAGAAATGAGCGGAGAGCACAGTTACTCCTTGCTATGCCAACACGCAGTTATTACTATGTGGATTGTGACTACAGAACCTTTCAAACTTTCACGGTGGTAGTTGTAGCCAGGTATTTAAGGCAGGAAAACATTTATTAAAATCTTCTGAAGATCTTTGTAACATAAACCAGAATATTTTAGGATCTTGTACTGATATGCTCTTGCCAGCTATAGCCTGAATTTTAGGGAGTTTTACTAAATTGCAGAAGGTCAAGTCACTAATGAATGTTACAGCTGGAATTCAGCGATCTAGCCATAGTTTACTTCTTACTATTTATTTTATTTTTGAGATAAGAACTTTCTCTGTAGTTGAGCCTGAACTACACACTCTATGGCCTGGCACTCACAGCAATCCTCCTGACTCAGCTTCCTGAGTTCTGGGTTTACAGGCAAGTGCCACCAGGGCCAATTACTACTTAGTGCTGTGGATGGAAGCTGGGGCTTTCACTTTTTAGGCGAGTGTTCTAATCGCTAAGCTATGACCCCAGGCCCCGGGTGTAACTTAAAAGCATCTACTTCCCACTGCCTCTCCCTTTATAATGTCATGTTAGTTGAACAGTTAACATTGTGATCACAAGTCTGTATTTAAAGCTCCGTTCCCAAAATGTGATGTACTGCAAGATGAACTGGAGCAAGTAAGGGTACTGGTCATATGACGAAAAGTGTGAATCTTAAGGCATTTATATTGATATTTTAAAATAATGTGATATCCATATTTTTGAAGATGATCAAGTTGACTAGGTCAAGAAGGTCCCTGGAGCAGCTGTTTATCTCCTGGAAGCATGATTGAAAAGAAAGTACAAAGTTAAATTCTAAAGGTTAAGTATGTGTCCCTCTCGCCTTCAAGGTTGAGTTTTTATTGATCACGATTTCAATTCTGTTACTACTCCTGGCTTTCTGAAACCCTAGAATAACTGGGCACCTTTGTGGCAACATGGTACTGCTTGCTAAATGAGTTTTCTTACACAAAGATAATGCTTAATTTTCCCTTTTGTATTAGTCCTTCTATTCTGTATGAGAAAAACAAGAGCTGAAAAAATATCATTTTATCAATATGCATAAAAAGATCCTCGGAGTTAGGTCAGTGTTTGCAGAAATGAAAATGTGAAATATTTATGCCCTTTCGATGCATATGCACACTTTTACAGTAGTTAGTGGTCAAACATTTGAAATAAATCTCTTAACTTTCTAGTATTTTCACATAGTTTTTTTTTTCCTGTGCCAAGGAACAAATTCATCTACAGGACAAGATACAGATTCTTTTATTGTCCCATTTAAGAAAATGTAGAGATAAGATGAGTTAATGTATATAATTCAAAACTGGAATCTTTGGGATTGTTTTTCATAACAAGGAGAGTTTATTATGTATAGGTATGTACTTTTTCAAGGTTTATTTCAGTATATAGAATCATGATCAAGATTATCTCCTTTTTAATTTGCAACATAAGCTCTGTGCTTACACACAATCTCCATTGGTATTTCTTATTGAGCATAGCTACCAGCCTACTCCCCACATAACAGTCAAGTAGTACCAATGAGTTCTCTTTATATTTGTGTCTAGCTATGCAGCCACACCCGGGCCTTTGTTTTGGATAAGGTTCATTTTTCCTTGCCTGGATCAATCATCGTCTTTTGCTAAGCACACCAGACAGCCCTCGGGAAGTTCCTTCAGGTTGCAGTATCAGAACACTTTCTTGGTGCTACTTTGACACTCTGTGAGTGCTCTTCTCATGGTCCTAGTCATTAATTTTCGAGAACTTTAATAAAGAGGGCAAAGGACTGCATGCTTACCTGTGGCACGCCTGGCTCAGTGGCTGAGCTCAGCATCTCTATTTATGTCACCCAGCTTATTTGTATGCATATTTCTACATCTTCTTTCCTCTCCTAGTTTTGTACTCTTGGAGGACCACTAAGTGTTTTTCCCATCACATCATCTCTGTAAGACTTAGCTCATGATTGATTTTCTCTCTCCTAGAATTCTTCTTTCCCCACAAATGACCCAATCATGTTACGATACATTCATCTGTGATCATTTGTGCCTCTGAACATCACAAGGTTAGACAAGCCAATGGCTCCAGGGTACAGGAGGATCTCTAACAGCATCCTCGAAGATACGCACTGTGACATCAACTTATTGCTGCCATATCTGTCATAGCACCTTTCCATGATCCAGAGAAAGGTACCTTGGCTTTTATACCAGGTAAGTTCAGGTGCTTGAAAGAAAGTTAGTAATCTTTGAGCAATTGCTGGAAACATAGACGGAAGATTAGTAGAGACAAAAGTGGTGACAAAACTGCTATAGTAAACAAGCAAGATGAACAACTAAACTAATATGAGAACGATTGCCCAGATGTCTAGAGTAATATGAAAAAAGTATTGGAAGAAAGTATTCCACCAACTGTGGACTTTGGAAGGATAACTTCCAGGTAAAATGTTAGAAGTACTTATTAATTGCTTCCTACTAAAACCTGAGTAAAACATAGAAAAAGAGAGATGAGTAAAACAAAGCAATAAAAAAGAATAATTTAAGGAGCAGAGTTTAAGGAAATCCATAATATAGGGCTTGTTGAGTTAGAAAATAACAATTTTCCTTCAGGCTCTCTCTTTCAATTTAGTTAAAGAGTCTCACCATATGAAGTGCTTAGGACACAAGTCTGAAAGTCTGGCCCAGCTCCCAAGTCTCAGCTGTCACCTGCTTTGGTAAGGAGTTACTAAAGCACACTCTTGGTCATTGGTTCACATATTACAGTGAATATCTCCTTACCATAGAGGCACACATGAGTACACATGACAGGTGCTGAGACTCTCAAAGCATTTTTTGTCCTGTTTAAGAAGTTTTTCTATCCTTAGCGTGGTACAAAGATAAAAATGCAAGTGTGGGTAACCTTTCTTAAGACATCTAAAAAATTAAAGACCCACCACCAAGTTAATTTATGTATGTGCAAACAAATCAATTATTTTTTTTCTAAGAGTCTGAGTTGATGTTTTCATCGTCATTCAGCTGGTGGATTCCAGGTGCACAAAGTCACACCGTAAATGATGGTTAGACCCTTAGAAGTTAAGTCGTTGCTGCTGTTATTATTCTATAAAGTATGCATTAAATAAGCTTTGAATGCCAAAGTAGGTCCATGATGCCCCAGGGCCAGCCAAAAGAGAAGGATGCCAGGAAGGTATGATGTAAACACGTGGTATTAAGCCACCTCCACATTCTAAATATTTCTGGCACTGTTTCCTAAGACTTTTGGTTAAGTCATAGATGCAGCTACAAAAAAAGGTCAACTTTCACATGGTAACCCCTTACAGACATGGTCTCTATATGTTACAATTGAAACACTGAGCAGGAAATAAATAATAGCTTATATTATGTGACAGAATCTAGAAAATGTTTCATATCATTATCACATTTATTATTATGATAGATATTATTAACAAAACCACCTAGGCCTTATATAATAGCCCACATGGATTCTTATTTAGATGTATCATAAACTAAAACTCACGTTTATGCTTTATATATTTTTACCTTATTTTTCTTTTTACTCATTTCAAGCCATTTCTTGGCAGAAGGAAATCTTAGATATTAGGGGTTTCTTGGCAAGCCCACATAAACGCTGATAAGAGACATGTCAGTTTTGTCCTCAGAAGTACCTTCATGGAAGCAAGTTAGAAGGCTGTTGAGGGTGTTCATGCTATAGAGTGAATTCTATTGTGAGCGATATTCAATAATTTTCTCTGACATAAATTACAATACTAGCTAAATTTACATCTGGAAAGAAGCCTCTACTTCATCAGCTTTCAAACTTTATCATGAATAGTCATGTTGAGGTGGTGGAATTTGGGCATATCATGGATGATGGGCTGACAGGGGATACGCGGGACCCTTAGTACCCCTCTCTTCTATGTTTCAATTACGGAATCTTTATGTTTATAAGTTCTATTGTAATTAGAGAAGCTTTACAAGGGCAGCTTAAAGGCAGAATACTTTTACTTAAAAAAAAAGTAAACTACATGCTTTATTTTAACACCTGTGTAACTGGGACCTCTAGAGCTTGAGAGGAGAAACAAATTCCTAGAAGCTCTCAAAGACAGACTTGGAAATAGAGATGGAATTCTGTCTCTGTTCGTTTGCTTTCCTCTCCTCGCAGGCAAGGCTTGGCGGCTCTTAGTAGCTGAGAAGTGCCCAATCAGTTTTGAAATGCAAAAGATTCACTAAGCGCCTCTTAAGCACACTCGTACATACACACAAATCAGCTGAGTGTTTAAGGAATGCATTGCCATGGTATGTCTTGAAGATTGAGTAAATGGAAGAAAGTCAGTGTGGTTAATGAATGTTTGACTCGGGCCACCTTTGGACTAGATCGTGACTGTATTCAGCTTGATCCATTTAAACAACGATGTCTGAGAACAATGGATCATTTTTGAAATAAACTGCCTTGCTACAGCCGTGAGGTTCCTAGACAGCATCCGTGTCTCCTGAAATGTAAAGTTGAAAATTGCTGCTCTGGCTTAGTCACTAAAATGGTTTGATCAGCACTTCCTAGCAATATCTAGAAAAAAATTCAATTCACAGTCTAAAACCCTACTGCCCAAGTCTTAGAAATCAAAACTGGAATTTGAGTAAAGACTGATACAGCTTTCAGAGATTTTTTTTAACTGATTTATGAGAACCTAGTTGGGCAGGCACTGAAGTGTTTGTGGATGTTTCAAAATGACCTGTTTTTGATGAAGATCAACTTTTTGATCTATCAGCAGAAAAAAATGGATTGATAGCTGCTATCAAATTTGATAGCAGATTCTGGATATAAGAAAAGTTTTCTTGCCGTAAAATGTTAGCTGTCTGTCACTTACATTATATTGTGTCACATCTCACAATGACAGATTGCATTGTAATGCGATGTAAGTCACATAACCGACAATGGCAATTCATAACTTTCTGAACAGGACGATCATTCTTTACTGCCAAGCTTCCCAAGGGAACCCAAGGGATCTCTCTGCTGAGATCACACAGGTACTGATGTTACTGGTCCCTCTATGACTCTTGTTTATTCTTTATTTACCTGTCCTGGCTTTCTTTTGCAAGTAAACTTCATTCTTTCCTTCTGATTGCCATTAAAGACTACCAATCAAGTGGCTCTGGTGAGCAAAGAGGTCTTATCAGATTGACCCTTCAGGGTTTCAGAATGCTGTTAGCCTGAAGGAGGAAGGGAAGGTTTCAGAAGAATTTAAAAGTTGATGTCCCTTCAGGGAACCTGCAGACTCACGGCAAGAAGATAATCTATTCCCAGAAATCAGACAAGGGAGACCTCACTAGGATCACAAGATTTTCTGGAGAAATTTGAGCTGGTTTTCAGTGTCTACTCTTCCTAGGCCAGGGATCTTGTTCAGGGATGGACTCACACAATTGTACACAGTAGCTCTGAGAAAATTTCATCTCATAAATTCAGACAGTGGCTCAGATACGTCACATGTGCACTTCTTAGATATTGGCTATTTTCCCCAATAACTGATATGAAATAAAGAAAGTCACTTATTTGAAAACAAAAGTTATAATGAACAGACTGTGATCCAAGCAGGCCCTCTCTCAGGATCTTTTTTGTGCTGGATAGAATGTTTGCAGAACAGGCAAGCCAGCAGAAGACCAGCCAGTGAGAAATGAGAACAGACAGCATTGTGCAACATAAATTTGGCATGACACATATATGCGCAAAACACTCAACTTCAATGTAAACACCATGTATCATATATACACATATTAATAAAATAGGGAAACAAACATCCTTGGGGAGCCTAGATATGCAAAATTGACATTAACTTTTTGGAGTCTAGCTCTCTTTATCGTGCAGATAAATTTAAAAGGGTTTCTACCACTTAAAGTGATATGTTTTAGTAAAGATATTCCTTGCTCCAACCAGTTTTCTCTAAGAGAAAGCTCTTTTAAGTTACTTTAAAGGTATTCACTCATTTAACAATTTCATGCATTCTTTGATTACAGTAACCATTTATTGAATACATGTATAATTATTTATTATGCCTTACAATGCTTTCAGTTGTACCTCCCTGTAATCTTTTTTTTTTTTTTTTCCCCTAGTACTAGGGAACAAATCCCAAGCCTACACCTCAGACTATATTCTCAGTCATTCTTTTACATTTTGAGACAGGGGCTTGCTAAGTTATTCTTTTGCCCAGAAAAGGCTAAAACTTGTGATGCTTCTGACACAGGCCCCCAGAATACTAGGATTAGTGGAGTGCGCTACCAAATCCCCACTTGGATGTAACTCTTTTTAGAGAGAAATTTTACTAGAAATGATTTAACTTATCAAAGACCAGACAGAAAATGATGGTGTTCATAGACAGGACCAATATACACACAAGGACTTCCTCACATTCTAGGATTGTCTCTGTCACTACACACTCCCAATACTTCACCTGTGATGCTTTTTATGTATTATAAGCCTGAGAGAGACTAGAAGTGTGTGGTTTCACGGAAATAGGATTGCAACTGTGACAACTTATGCCTTTCTTCATTCATCCAAATTTTCTCCAGCTTAACATTTTTTTCTTTAAATTCTTGGCCTTTTAAGAGAACCAACTAACGAAATGCATGTATCGACACTGTTACACTCAAGAATAATGTAAACAGTCTTTTGCAAATCCAACATGTAATGGGCCTAAAGTTGTAAGGACACTAGAGTTAATCAAGAGCTTGCCTAGAAAATGCGTGCCCTGAGTTTGATTCCCCAGCACCACATAAACCAGGCATGGTGGTGGTGCACTCCTCTGATCCCAGTTTCTCTCTCTCTCTCTCTCTCTCTCTGTGTGTGTGTGTGTGTGTGTGTGTGTGTGTGTGTGTATGTGTGTGTAAAGGATCAGTTTCAGCATTGGTTTTTCTGAGATGCACTAGATCATTTGCTAGAATTTATCATCATCCTGGTGCCTTCATTTGGCCTTTTATTTCTTCTCTTCTAAGGAGACACATGTAGTTCATGCATCAAAGCTCCTCAGCTGGGTGACGCTTTGCGATTTAGGTTGCATTTCAGAGTAACGATTATTTAGCTGGTTTAATAGCTGGTTTAATGCATTATATTCTATCTTACCCAAAGTCAATTTTCTTTGTCCCTCTATTTGATTCATCTGGATTATGGTAAAGCCCCCTGCTGCTTTCCCCAAGTTCTGTTCCACTTGCACATCGTCATCACCTCCTGACAGAAGTACCCAGGTGAGTGACAGTTGTGGACGCCAAAAATCTATGTTCTGTACTTGATATTCCAATAAAGTATTTTAATGAGAATCTTACATAGCCAAATTTTGGATGTCAGATTCTCATTTTTCAATTCCAGCATGGGAAATTGTGCTTTTGAGAGTAATGAACAAGTAATTTTTTTGTTAATGGTTCTTCAATTATTTTCACAGGCATTCAAAGAAGGAATTAAGCTAGTGTGTAATATTATAGGAATAGCAACTGGCTTTGGAAATGGGCTTCTATTTATAGCTCACACTGTGTGCCTACAGTTGATCTCATTACATCATCGTTTCACACGGCATGCCTCTTGTACATCACTTCTTTTTTCTTCCCATTCTCATCAGAAACAAATGTGTGCTCCTCGGGATTACACACGGAAATAATGAGGATTTCCTATTTTTATTTGTTCATATTTTTGCCATTCTTAATAAAATATGTCTCGCCATTGAGATGAATTTATGTCCAAGTGTTAGCTTTCAGTAGAATGTTGCTTTTCTGTCTTTTGATTTCAAACCACAAAGATTGACCTCTTTATCACAAAGTGCCCTACTAAACTAATGTCTGAGTCTAGAGCTCCACTTGAGACACTGTCCTGTAGGAACATAGAATCTCTACAGGTAACCAGAAAAAGACACTATTTGTCCGGCTCAGGAATGTGATATCCTGTGTCCTGAGCTATACAAAATTTGAATTTCAAGTCATATTACTAAAATCTATATCAACAATGGCTGTTTGTAATCACTGTGATACAAAAGCCAATTTCCAGAAAAGATTACAAATTTTTATTTCCATTTAATATAACTATGTACTTTTTATTTGTAAATTAACAAGTATCTGTGTTCTTTTTTGCATTACAGCATTATGTGCATGATACTTGTTTTGTAGGACTACGATTGATAGAATTTTGATTGTTTTTCTTTCTTTTTCTAAGTTAATATTTTAGCCCCGATTATTAATGAGGCGGTCTTCTCCAATTCTGGAGGTCAGACAATATGTCTTAACATTGGAATAAAATAATACAGAATGAGCAATATATTAACAGAATA
This sequence comes from Ctenodactylus gundi, assembly GCA_004027205.1. Classification (NCBI taxonomy): domain Eukaryota; kingdom Metazoa; phylum Chordata; class Mammalia; order Rodentia; family Ctenodactylidae; genus Ctenodactylus; species Ctenodactylus gundi. The sequence goes on along the minus strand of PVKB01000179.1, from coordinate 418,806 downwards.
AATTTATTGTCTCTTTAAAGTTTCCAGACTTATTCATGAGATGTATTTGGTGCAATTTATTTTGGTGAGTTTAATTATTTAAAAGATATGGAAGAAGACAAAAACACTCACACAAGATCGGTTATTTAATTTTTGTGACGGATGGAGACTCTCTGTGAAGTGAAAGGGATACTGTGAGTCTTCCAAACAATATTCTAGAGGGTAAGTTTTCTTCAATTAGGAATCATTTTTTGATGTATTCTTTTTGTTTTATTGCTGCTGCTATTGTTTTTTAATCTGAATATTTCAAAATTTTACTGAGAATCCTTCCAAATGCTGAAGATAATTTAGTTATCTTTTTATTGTTTTGTTTCTAACATTTCATATATATATATATATATATATATATATATATATATATATATATAATCTTTTGCATGTCTTCATTACACTTAGGATAGAAAATTGTGCCAAGTTGAATCAGACACATTAGGCCAATACAGAAGTTGTTATTATTTTTCTAAGCTGGAAAATTCCATTATTTCTTCATGACTTGGTTTCATTGCAATGGATTGCAAAGGCCACTATGAACAATAGGCACCAGCAGTCTAGAATAATGTTCAGCACATGGTAAATATTAGCTAAATACTAGTCGTAATTGTTTTATACTGTAGAACCATGAAAGCTAGAAATTATCATTCCAGTTGTTTGGTTGTTTTTGTCCTTTCAAGTTCCAGCGCTTAACTCAATTTGTATTAATGCAGTCTTCTCCAAGGCTGAAAGGACTGTTAATAACCTACTACAGCTTGCTAGAGTGAAACTCACCCTCTGGAAACCATCAGATGCAGTATGAACACTCGGACTGAGCGAATGCTCTAGAGCTAAATTACACTATTTTAAAGGACACTAAGTACATATTGCGAGAGCACAACTTCGTTAGGTTGGTGGCCATGTCCTACATCAGGAAATTCATTCAACATATCTGAACATCAGCTTCCTCTTTAGTAATATACAGATAAAGGAATAGAATAGACACAGATAAATAGACTTCAAAAATTTTAACAAGAATTTTCTAACAATTTGCTCTATATGTCATTCAAATTAAGAGAGAGCACATCTGTCTCAAAACAACCCAAGTAAAATCATAACTGGGTATGTACATTTGCTTCTTGATCTTTATAATATTTTATGTTTTCAACAATAATTGTATCATCATCCATTTTAGAATTTATGCTCAGTTTAGGAATGGAGATTATTTATAATAATGTTAATATAGGAGATTTTTCTAATTTCTGCCTTACCAGATTCTAATGTGACCTTTATATAATTACCTGCATATATCTTAATTATTTAATTTCCTTTCTTAGTGATAAAAGGCACCAAATTTTAGATAATTTTATATTAAACATTTTGACAATTTCTTTGTTGAATTTTAACCTTTTAACTTTTAAGTGAAGTTTCATGTTAGTTTAGGTTTAAAAGTCTCAGAACCTGGCTAAAGTTGTGAAATTTTTCTTTTCTTTTAAATTTAAAACAAATCACTGACAAAATTGTTTCATATATATCAATAATATATATGATATGTGTCAAGCCAAGCTACCTCTCAGTGTCATTGTTGAGCTGTGTATATATGTAAAACCTCTTAAATATATAGAAAACGTTTGTTACTTTGCTAAAAATCAAGTGAAGATGCAGATATATCCAAAATAAAATTTTAAAATCTCATCCATTTTCTTTTGTACACCAAGAAAAATTTTATCATCATAGAGTTTATGGCTCTCCACAAAATATTTTATGGCAATTGTCCTTTAAAAAATAATACTTTTTCAATTTCTTCTTTTTTGTGAATTATTTGTATATCTAACTATTGTTCTTTTAATTTTTGCAGACTTTTTTAAACTTCTGCTTTTGAGGCTCTCTTTCTGAGCCATCGTCCTGACAAATCAAAAATGAATCAAGTAATTAAATTTCTACACTGAGTCTTTCTCCAGCCTTTGAAGATATTTAATCCTACCAAATCCTAAAATATTGGAACAATTGTTCTATGGTTATTGTGTTCTTTTAGTTTAAGAAGATAAGTATTTAATTTGTCTAGAATCCTACTCAAACCCGTTTAGGAAGAAAAAACACAAAGTTACAAAAAGTAATATTTTAATAACACTAACTCATATTTTAATATGGAGGAGGTTTGTCTAATGATCTTTTGGGTGAGGATCATTTCTACATGCATTCTTTGGATAATTGCTAAAGCAGGCAAAGGTTGTCAACTCCTACATCGATTAGTTCTGCCCTTGGCATTTATGGCGTGCTCATTTTGTTGTTCATCACAGCAATTTTGTTTTAATGTTGCAAATACTGCCTACTGTGGAAAGTTAAAACATTTATTAAGTACACTAAATACATTAATTGGACTGCCCTGAGCTTTGTCTGACTTTAGTGTTTAGGACTTTTCTTCTAATACTTCAGGTGTGCACATTTCAGATGTTAGAAGCGATGAACCTATAGCTTTCCAGATGCCATCCATTCATTTGAGATGGAAAGAGTCTGAAGTCCAGGGAAGAAAAATGGAATCATAGGGCGGAGCCAGCACTGACTGTCTGGCCAAACAAAGAGCGGGATATGTGGGCTTAGACTACCAAAGCACCGCGTCACGTTTTATTCAGGCCACTCTGTAAGAAAGAGTCACCGCAGAATAAGACAAACATACTGAAGGAACGGGGGGGGGGGGGGGGGGGGGGGGGGGGGGGGGGGGGGGGGGGAGAACTCCAGTAGGCGACCTACAAGGATTGCACAAAGCCAATGTGTAACACAGAGAAATTCAAGGAAAACAATTATTCTTGTTCTCTACAAAGTGCACTGGCATATTTATTTTGGTAGTGCCTTAGGAGAGAGAATTGGCAACGAGTAGAATATAAAACCCAAATCACACCCAGAAATCAAACGGATACTATTCTTTTAAAGCCAGGAAGTCCCCATAAATATTATACAATAAAAGTGAGCTAAAATCTGCATTTACTGACAGGCACCTGAATCACTGATACATAGGAACTGGGAAAGACATGAAATATATATAAAATGATTTGGATCAGAACTCTAACCAGTTCCAGCAAGCCAATAAAATCTGCTTATCACAGTGGCTCTTCTGGGACACAAATTACAGTGACATTTATGAATCACTACATATGTGGGAAGGGCTCAGCAACATTCTTTGAATCTGCCACTCTATGTGACTGGTTAATATGGTTCAACATACCACATCTGAGCTCCACCATGTTGGGACATTCATATAAAATCTGGAAGAAGAATTAACTCTCCATGATTATAGATGTATATCACCACTGTAATTGGCAAAACAACTAAAGATGAGATTAATAGAGTCAATGGAAACATAACTTCTCTTCAAGTCGAACAGGTCCAAGAGGGAGCTTCGTTAGTATGAAAGTGAGAACGAAGATTATGCTCCTCTCTCTTACATCATGGTATTTTGAAAACTAGACTATGAATGTCTCTACTATGTGACAAAAATACAGGGTAAATTAGAGTTTCTTCTCTGAGAAATCAAATTGGCTTTCAAAGCACGAGTTTTGGAAAGACCAAAAATACACTGCACTGAAGGGGATAAATGTATTTGGTTTATTCATGATTTTGGTACCCTCTAATCAGGACAGTGTCTGGCTCATGGTAGACCCTGCAAAAATTGGCACTGAATAGATGGACGAGTGTATATGGGAAGATCTGTTAGTAGTAATCTTAGAGACGTTGGAGGGTCCTGGCTCTCACTCATACCAGCCTAAGCAGTATGGCCATGCTGAGCACAGCAAGGAAAACCAGCTTCCCAACAGCTCTTAACCACTTCTTGTTCTATTCACAGCAAAGGGAACTTGGACTTGCGTTACTAAAACTCTTAGAAATTACCACGATAGAGAAAGGAGGGAGCAGGTGATGCACACATCAGAACAAGAAAACCGAAAAGGAATTTAAAAATGTAGCTAATTTGGCATGTTGGAGCAGACCACACAAGGGATACATGGGATGGAGAACACAGGTAGCCAAGCAAGCACATGCCTTCACATTCATTTTTTCACACAACTGAAACTCGGTGTTTAGCATTCATGACCTTTGATTTATGACCTAAAATTCTGTATCTAATATCTAAAACCTTAGCTACCTATTATGCTAAGATGCTCCTGTCATTCTACCAACTCTCAAATAGTCTACCTGCCAATATATGAAGACCTATATATACTCTATTCCTGTGGAAGTGTAAAAATTTGAGATGTTCTGCACTTTTATTTTTGAATTTGCTGCAATAGCAAGAGTTAAAAGTTAATATTAATACTCACTTAATTTGCTCAAATACTTCTTTTGCCCATTTATTTTTTTCTGTCTGATTTATCCAAGGGTGATAGGAGTACACATACTCATTCATTAGCCCAAAAGGGAAAGAACAAAAAATACAATATCTTGTCTCATGTTCCTTATTCATATTTTTACATCTTACATCGGGAGGAGTAAGAGACTCAGGAAATTTACAAGATTTTAGAATGAAGAGAAGAAGAGTTAAAGTCACTAGAATTCATTATCTCTGATTTCCCAGGTGATAATCTTAGCACAGTATCATTTTATTTCAACTTGACTTAAAGTAGAAGTTAATTATTTTGAAGAACATGCGAGGAAATGATATTTCTATCTTCCAGGTAAAGTTGGGATTGTTCGATTTTGTACAGGTTCTTGAAGATGATCTTCATAAGAGCTGATTCAATCTCTAATATTCCTGACTACGAAGTTTCTGTTCTTTTCTGATGTGTAAGTTTTTTCTTTTGTCCCTCATCCTAACTCATCCTGAATCAACACTGAGTGTTTATCCAAGGGACGGGTCCCTTCATGGTAGCCAAACTGTTTCTGTGCCTTCCCTATCCACCTCTTTAATAAATCGAAGAATCCTACTCAGTTGGTGTGCATTATTCAAGTCACATCCCAGACAGTATGGCATGTCTGCCTAATGTTGTGTCTGTAAAGTGATCAAATTAATTCAAAATGCAAACTTCTGTGCTGAAAGGAGACGAGATGATTGTCAACTACATTTAATACTTTTTTAGAAAGGGACGATTTGCATAGACTGACAACTCATTTTATTCCCACGTTCAGTTTAAATCCTCCATTGTGCTTTTCGAAGGACATCATGCTTGTTTCACAACAAAATCTCAGAACTACTTTTTCTGTCGGAAGGAAGTGATATATCAGTAAATATCATTTTTAATGAAACCAATAACAGATGTTGTACACAAAGACAGCAGATTAGAAAATATTTCTCTAAGTAGTTTCTTATATTCTTCCTGTTGCTCAACTGGTCCTATGTATTTTTTTATAGAAATGTGAGACATCATTGTCAAAGGAATGCCCTAGGACATCTTTTAAAAAATCAAAATAACAATGCGGTAACTAAGCCTGTACCTATTTACTTTCTTGTTTTCTCACTTTCAAAACTCTTCTCTATTAGAATGTTGTGTAAAGACCGGAAATGATTGCTAGGAAATTGGCAGAAAAACTGTTGCAATTCACAACTTTGAATTGCATTCCGTCAACCACACATATAAATCTATGCTTTGTATCTAAATTATATCTCAGCAGTCAGCGATCTCAGAACTAAATTGTCTCCTTATCACATACACCAAAAATAAATACTAAGGGCATTGTTAGATCTGACTGGAGTAATAATTTTAGGATTTTCAATATTTACAAAGGAAATTCTTCATTTCGGAAGGTACCCTTGCACTATCATTTTACAAAGAAAACACAGAAGACTGCAAAAATAACAAGAGGTTAAGTAAAGAAAAATCTTGCTTTCTGAACTCAACCCCACAGCCCTATACAACTTTGAAAGAAGTCCCGATCTCTTGTCTATTTTCTGTAGTTTGCACATTGCCCTTAATTACAGTTTGTGTGGCAAAATGAAACATAAATGGCTTTTTATCAACAGCACATTGCTGGAAGCATAAACAATAAATTATAAATTACTAAAGCAGAAGTCTTTGGATCACGAATGTATAATGCTGTTCTACATAGTTAGGGCCCATTGGGCTTCCTGTGTGATGCAAATTGTGTACTATTTTTTATGATTCACTGTTGAAATAAAATATCACGGATGAGAGGTGGAATTTATATGAAGGGATCCAGAGTCAATGTTTGGTACTCTGATTTTCATTGTGAGAAACTCCACTACGTGTTCAGGGTTGATAGCGCCGCCTCACTGGAAACAAACAGATAGGGGTATTAACTATTATACCCCTTTAAGTACACAAGAAGCATAGTTCCATGAGAAAGTCAATAGCAATGGGTCTGCTGTAGTAAAAGAGCAAGTGATCTTGTAAAGAACACTTGAAAAAATATTTAAATGGCATTTGGAAAGTCAGGCCCAGACAAAACCGTTTCCACAGAGTCAAGATTCCTACACTGGATATATCAGAATGGAAAACAATCTAACAGAGTAAATTATACAAAATGCAGAGAAATATGAGTTTTATTTTGTCAAAAGAATGTAAAAAAATTCTCCATACAAAACCTTAATCAGAGTTCCTGCAGTTATTGTTGTGATTGGTATCTTTCCATTTTTTTTTATCTTGCTCCAAGTTCTCTTTCTTTTTTAAAAATTCTTTGTCTATCATTCCTTTTAGGCTGCAATACATTACTGCATTATTGCCCACACAGATTTCTTGCACTGCGTTGTCGTGAGGATCAGCGTGTTAGCCCCTTTCAAAACCATTGTTCAACATCAAGTCTGCAGAATGAAATCTGCAAATATATGTGGTTGGATGTGTTGCTGCAGAGGATATGTAATTTCATGTGAAATTTAAGAATTACTAGATCTACAAAGAGGATCTTGTCCTTTTTATTGATGAGTGGTGATGAGTGGCTGTATCAAGAGGTGCCTGGACCCTAGTTTACAAATATATATCATGGCACACTCAAACATCAGGTAGACATTTTTGCTCTGCTTCCAGCATGAGGAACTGAAAGTTACAGTAATTTGACTAGAGGCAAACTGTACTATAAGGGATGTTTTTATGGGATGAGAGAGATATTCTCATCAAGTCAGGACTTTCACACTGATCTACATCCCAACCTTTTTCGTAAAATAATTTTTGATTGTGAGAAGGAGTGTTGCTCAGTCACTAAGTTGCCCAGGGTGGGCTTGAACATGGGATCTTCCTACCTCAGTCTCTCAAGTGCAAAGATTAAAAGTCTGCACAACAAAGCTTGATTAATGAATACTTTAATAAGCTTAAAATGATAAAATGTAATATGAAAGGAATGGGCTTTTCACTTGAGATAGAAGTTGCAAAGAGATAACACAAATTACTCTGTGAACAGATATCTATGTTAAAAACGTTGAGATAACACAAGGCATGTACATGCCCAACTTCTTGCCAACATCTACACTACTCAGATCAATTATCAAAATTGCCACTGTAGAGAGAACTTCTTACCACACAATTTCAGTCAACAAGAATATACTATAAAGAAGAAAGAAATTATATCATTATGCATGAAAATATTTCTTGCTGTGTTTTCTTCCTCTGTTTTTTTTTTTTTTATACACACAATTCCAGCATTTCAGAATAAACTACAAAGGCTGTGCACTAACAATTCCAATAGAATTTTCCCCCCACGATGTACAGGCTGGAGAAGAGCAAGTTTCTGCAACCTCAAATTTCCTGCAAGCAAGATTTTTCAGTATCTCTAAAAGGTCCATGTATCTTATTTGTCTCGTTATATTGAATTGTTGGGTACTTTCCACTTCCACACTTACAATGGAAGCCAATACTGAAATGTGGTCTGTAAACCTCTTTGTTCATAAATTCATCCACCTGGAACGGGAAACTGATGTCTAAGCTACCTAACTGAAATATTTAAGGAGCTATAATTTTTTGGTATGTACATGTCTTACAAATGGCTCATCATATTTTGACCCTTCTTTTTAACTTTCTCTTTTAGAAAGTTTTCTTCCTACTCTGATAGAAATATGATTTTCATATATTTAGGAGGTGACTTATTGGGAAATCACTCAACTGTATAGAATACAAGAGACAGCTCATTTCTTTCACGTCTTTCCTTTGATTCTGAATTAATCAGCTGAAAATTGCACTAGGACTAAACTCTATAGACAAGAAGAAAGACTGTGGTCATGCTGCAACAAAAGACATAGCTCCAAGTTCCTACAGAAAATGCCAAATACTGAAACCACTTACCTTGATGGTGAACTTAAGTAGGAAAGTAATTCATCAAAAAGTTATGGATTGGAATATATTGGTCAATCTCATACCTTTAACATTGTACTGACAGTATGGAACTTGTAACTCGTGATAATTTCAGTAGAGAAACATTTGCTCCTGACCATATTTCAAGTTCTTTTGCAAATTTTTAAAGTACTATTGTATCAATTTTTTCTTCATGCTGATATAAAATATACATTTGTTTAAAAATATTGTCAACTAGTTTTACATTTCTGATTGCTTTCATGGTCTCTCAGAAATGAATTGTCATCAGGCTTAATGGATATCTGGCTACCCACCTGCCTAGCTACCTAGATTTTGACAGGTCTTTTCATTGCTCCATTTTTTTCTGCACATCAAAAATACACAAGTTATCTTTTTAATATTTCCAAAGTTACTATTCAAATGGCAAAAAGCAGTGGTCTATGTAGTTATGTTCATAAATTTCTGATATCTGTTAAAAAACTACTGCATAGACTTTGCATATCTTTTCCAGAAATCTATGAATTCATGATTTATTCTTTGAGGAAATGTTAAATATTTGGACTCTAAATCCAAGATCATGGTAAACATATGTCCTACTTTCTAAAAGACAGCCTTGGTTTATGGTGTTTTCCAGACATAAATATAAACATCAAACCTTTTTGCTTAAAAAAAGAAGGCGTTCCAGTTGGAATAATAAATTATACTGACACGCTTTGAAAAACAAATGAATATGTAACTTAAAATATATGATTATGATACATAGAGTGTTCTTTCTATCTTAAATTATGTGTGCGTCCTTTTATTAAATTTTCAAATGAGAAAGACAAACTTATTGGATAAGTTAAAATCATAATTTTTATTTTCTAGGTTCAAAGTAAAGTAAACTATCTGCATGACTTTAAAAATATATTACATGGAATTTTTTTGAAATATCTGATGTGGCAGAAAGACTCCTTTTGTTTATTACTTCCTCCTTTCTGCCAGTTCCAAAAACTGGAAAAAATGCATTAATTTTCCAGTACAGAACTATTAAGTCATTTATAATATAGGTCAAAATTACACCTTCCCTGGTTCTGAAAAGTGCCTTCCTATTTGTTCAAACTTTTGTATACATGTAGTATGTTCCTGGATCACATCAATAACAAAAGTATCTTAAAATTATGAGATGAACAAGAAACATCAGGAGTTCTGAACATTTGAAACAGGAAAACATTTCTTTGTGGAGAATTTTGAAATTTAAATCATGTTACTTGCTAAAATAAATTAAGATGCTGATTATCTCCTGTCAAAATATGTGTGAACCGCATTTAGCCCCAGAGCTTCAGCTCAGCTGGTGGTTTCTGAAGGGCTTTTGACTTAAATTCTTATGAGTTCCAAAAAGATAGATCTTTGCAGAATTAACAGAGAGGGGAAAAAAAAAAACGGTGTTCTTGGATTAGAGCTCTTAGATAAGGGTGACTAAGAAACAAATACTCTGTTTTTGAATAATGAGAACAATATTTCCTCATTTCAGTATCTGTAACAGCGGAAGTCAGCTAAGTGAGTGATGTCTACAAACAATGAGTTTTTCATTTCCTTTCGTATGATGTCACCATACTTTCCAAAGCGTCTCAGAAGAATTAAGCAGCATTATGCTAAAAGTAAGGGCATAATAGAGTGAATCTGAGTTATAAAATGCCTTTTTAATTAAAAAATATGGTTTCTCGAAAATTACAATCTCTTTTGAATAGACAAAAGCAAATAATCCAAACAAAACATTGGTGTCACTCACCACATCTGACCCTTCTGATTAAATATAGCTTGTATATAAACAATTCAGAAAGTGAACAGTTGCTCATACTAAACAGTCTACAAGAATACTTATATTTTGTTGGTCATCAAAGGATAACTAAAATTATAAAATACATTAGAACAAATTAAAATAGAAAAAAATTGATAAATATACAAGAGTTTGAAAAACATAACATCCAGTGGATGTAAATTAAAAGCAATGTATGCCCTCATTTGGAAAATAAAAGAAAAAAATATGGTTAAATGTTCATTGAGACAGAATTCTCAACAAGTAATGTAATAGATTAAATATTTTCTGTGAGTGAAAGACTAAACAACACGATCAGTTAACAATAAAGTGTGTTGGCTCCGAAGAACTGTCCTTCAAGAAGGATTTTCTGATCTAATTGCTGTTATTAAAGTCAGAACAGACTTAAAACAAATACTTCAAATGTGTACCCACAAACCAGGCAGAATTAGAATAGATATTCCCTGCAGATTCAGTAAACATTCAATTAAAATCTGGCAACTACAATCGGCAAGACACTTCCTCCTCTGACCAAAATTTCTGAATCTCAAATTTCCTGAAAACTTTAACAAGAGTTAAATCTTCCTCTTCAATTTTAAAATAAGGTTATTAATGAGTTCCCTGGGATGAAATTAATTTTCACACAAATGTCATTTGTTCAAGTTTTCAACGCTAGAAAGGAGAAGTGATGTAATCACCATGCTATTTGGCTGATGAACTGGACTTCACCTGTTCATGGATGAAGAATAGATATTCTAAAAACATTTCTCTGCTGTTATCAAACTGCACCCCATTTTCCAAATTACAGTCTACCCTATTCCGTAAAGCTTACATATTTACCTTCATTTTTCTTGATGGTGAAATTTGGATTGTTGACCATTTCTGGAAGAAGACTGTATAGGAAATAATGTCCGTTTTTGGGGTCATCTTTGTCCATAGCACTTACTGTCTGAATGACCTGTAACATAAAACAGACATCCGCATCACTGGTCAAAGGAGAGGGCTCCGACTGCCTTTAAATGTTAGTGACACCCCTTTCGTGGTTCGCAACTTCAGCCCCGAGACTCTTTGTTCAGCTTTCTAAATCGTCATGGATGGTTTGTGCCAAGAAGACAAAGCAAAATTCATCACTTTAAAACCTCAGCTTTGATAAGTTGATGAAAATTAAGAGCATTACCTTTGTGTCCATTTGGTCTCTGTGGCTTGAAATAGCAAAGTTAAGTGTATTTGAAAATTCCACTGGGCAATTACAGGTTTCTTTCCAATTTGAGTATTTACGGGCATCTAGAATGAGATTTGGAATTGTTACAGTGATTGCAGTGTGGCTCTTGGGAGGATCTTGGAGGAAAAGGACTTAAATCTTCCATCCTCGCAACTCTTCTATCATTTGACTCATCAGGCTGAAAGTGTTTGCCAAATGGAGTGTTCCTAGGCACAAACATCACAGCAACGCACCTTCCTGATGAGCTGCATCTGTTCCCTCCCAGTAGTGAACACTGTTCTTAAAGCTAGTGGATAACGTATGCAAACAATGCTTTCAAGTGTATCCTGAGATGAATAAATTACAGGGATTAGAAGAATTGCCACTGTGGTGAGAACTGTTTGAATAGACCCAGTTACTTGGAATTGGTGACAACTGAATGAGTTATTTCATTCGCAAAGCTGCATTAACTCAGAGCTAAGTTGTTTCTTGAGATGACAGTGACTTATCTTAATTCATATTTATGATTCTGTGATATTACTTTCATATGAAACATTGGACAAGAACTAATACAGTGAAAAAAGTATAGCTTGTACTTCTATCCTAAATTACTACAGAATTATGTCTACAAAAATGCCTATCAAGCATTGGTAGTCAAGGTGACAGTAAATTTAGCATTACAAATTACAACAGTGAGATATTCTCAGGTTTATGAAATGTTGACAATTTAATGATGAGGCTGAATATATCATATCTTTTCAATATTTATGTCCCATTAAACTTTGCAAATTTCATTAAAGAGAAAAAACTGATCACTTCATTTTACAAAAAGGCTGCCATTGTCTTGTGAATTATGGCATAAACATATATAAAAACCACAATTTCAGGACTTTTACTAGCACATTGTACCAAGTATATAGTGCATGACTTGTAATCCACTGAAGTTAAAAATAATACCTCTTTGACTAGTAGTTCTCTGCTTTTAAAATTCAGCATATTTTTATATTATATTTGAGTTTTTAAACTTACTATTCTGTTTTGTTTTACAGCTATTTATAATCGTAATTAGTTTGAATGACAATATGATAACAAGCAGCGCAAATATAATTCATGGTTAAGAGAGTGAGCTAGTCTTTAATAAAAAAGATTCTGGAGTGAAACCGCTTTAATATAAATCTGACTGGTACTATTTTCTCTTTGTCTCACATTGAGGAAATTAACTCCTTCTGAAGATTATTTTCTTTTGTGTATAAAATACAGAGAAGGTGTATGCATTGATTACTGATATAAATTCATATAAATCTTTTGACACCGTGTCTTTACCCTACTAAACGTTCATTGGAGCAGTATTCATTACCATTATTATTGTTACTGTTTTTATTACAGTCATTGCTTCTTATTGATGACACAGCATACTGTACATCTAACAATGCTGAGTTGCTTGAAGTGAATGATACTATATTTAGCATAGCTAGACACACGAGATATCTGCCTTGATATTTAAGTGCAGACAGGCTGCGGTGTTCGTATTTCCATTTAAAAAGAAAGTACATATAAGAGAGCAAAAGGAGAAGATGTGAAAAATTGTTGACTAATTCAGACAACATGAATGTACAAATATTTATGAGGAAAACATGAATTGACGCTTCATTTGGAACAACTGTGTTGTATTTTCATATTGGAAAGTCGGGAGATGGCAAGAGTCTTCTTCTGAGTCTGTTTGTCAGCCTCTCCCTAGATGAGCCCAACCTTGTCTCCAAGGAACTTCTGTTCCAGTGTGCAGTGGTTACAGAAGTAATTCCAGGAGCACATAAGTGCATGTGAAGAGTAAAAACAAATGAAAAGATATGTTGGGGTTCTGGGGTAGAAATCAGTTACAATTCAATATATTTCCACAGTATACTTACTGGATAAAGTAACATCTTTCATACTGTTTCTAAGTTTTCTGCATGAAAACAGCTCTTACATGCTGATGAGTGCATCTCCGTGAGTGTCACCTGACTGGCTAAGGCAGGAGACCCAAAATAAAATAATGTAGCTTACTTGTGACAAAGAAGCATAACTACCTGTCATAACACTTCTCAGAAATTTGATCGGAATATCACACTGACATTTTGTGATATTCAGTCATGAGCTGAATATATTTTTTTCACCCCTTACGTAAGCCAGGGATTCATTCAATGTTCAACTATGTAAGCCTTAGCTCAAACTACCGGTCCACAAGTTCTTATAGAAGAAGCTAGAAATCTGGAAGTAAACTTCTGTGCAATTCTAAAGCCCACTCAAGTCCAACCACTACTGTGTCGAGTCAAGGGAAAACATGAGTGCTCAAAGGTGCCCTCAAACATCTGTATCAAAACAGTTTGTCAAACTTATGCCGACCTTGGTAGGTGATTCTTTGGGAAGAATGTAGTTAAAATAGGGACTCTTTAAATCGTCATCCAAATACCCTATACACTTGCTATGACAACGATTCTGGCCAAAACCTTATTTGACATTTTATTTTAATGCAGATAGACACAGTCTGGACAGCTTATCTAATTTTAGCTGAATGAAGGGTTTTGTGGCATTAAAATTCATTAAGGTACCCATATTAATAAGCTGAGATCTTCATTGGTGAAATAGCATCTGAAAATATTTAATTTTATGCAGTAGAAGAAAAAGAAGACAGAATTATTTGAGAAAGGGTGCCTCCAAGATCCGTGCTTTGGAGCTATGCTATATGGGCAGTGAATAGAACCAGGCAGTCCTCACCAACAGCTACCATGACATCAGGTGATTAAAAAAAAAAAACTAAACAAGTATTTCTAAGTAGAAATCTAAAATATTCTGGATATGTTATGGACTTTTAGCAATATGCATCAAATTTTCAGTTTAAATATTCTCTTTTCTTCTGGTAAAGTTAGGATGCAACTGAAACGTTTAATGCTTAATAATTTATAGAAAAATTTATTCACTCTTCAAGGGAAGGCTGCAAGCAAAATATATCTCTATCTGAATAAAACCGGAAACATATCTCAGATGTCAGAAGGAAGAAGCGAACTCAAAGATATGTTTGAATTTTGATGGGAACAGACTCAGCTACTTCTTGAAACCACACACTTAAAATCAAATAACCTCTCTAGGACATGATATTGAAAAAAAGAGAGAATTATATAAAGTGGCATGATTTTGATTTAAAAAGACATGATTTATATAGTTTACTTGTTACTCTGAATCTTAATTAATTGTATTAATAACAGTTCATGAAACATTATGTTGGACTATTTTACATTAATTCAATATATGTAGTGGTACTATGGTATCACTCCTGCCAATAATAATATTTATAAAACAAATAGCCAACAGATAATACATCTGATCTATTAATAAGCATAATAGCACCTTGAGATCTAGTAGAGCAAGAACCATGAGTCTTGCACAGATGGTTCATTGGTTTGTGATTAGGTGCCAGACATGGTAATGTGTGAGACTTTTCTCTCTTACTACTACTAGAATAATGTCTGGCACAGGGCAACCATTTTGAGATTATCAACTAAATTAATTAATAAATGGATAAATATATAATGGCAGATACACCTTCACATCATCATTAATCCCCACAATTCCTGGAGAAGGAAGCAGTAAGAGATTTATCAGAGTTGTAGTCTATCAAAAATATGTCTCTTCCTACATAATAGATGGTTACAAATTCCCTACAACTCTCTTTCCTAATATGCCATATTATCTAAAAAGTTTGTGCATAAATTATATTAAGCATAAGCACAAGTTAAGCATGAGATTTCAATGTTTCAGAGGATGGGTGATGGTGGTTTCTGTGTTTTTGCTGCTTGTGCCCTGTGTCTTAGCAGTGTGATATTTCCATATTGATTCATTGCCAAATGAGCATATAGAAGTCATAGCTCTAAGTGTGGCCAAGATGAGTAGGGCCCTTCTGTTTCAAACTTGTAATATTTTTTGCGACTTTGGAAATGGTGTC
The DNA here is from genome assembly GCA_004027205.1 of Ctenodactylus gundi. Lineage (NCBI taxonomy): Eukaryota > Metazoa > Chordata > Mammalia > Rodentia > Ctenodactylidae > Ctenodactylus > Ctenodactylus gundi. Next base: position 403,591 of record PVKB01000179.1, on the reverse strand, counting down.
TATTCTGGAGGAAAATTTGCCCACCTGTCAATTGAAACATATTATCAATTCCTCAGGTAAAGTTTAATATTCCATTTCTCAAACTCCTCCATAACTAGTATCAATCAAAAGATGATATAGCCAAAGTCACTAAAAAGAGGGGTACTCAAAGGTGAGTGCAAAAAGCATAGCATAATTATTGATTTTCTCCTAAATCTTCTATATTGCTAAATTATTATTATACCGAAATACAAATAATTATATCCTAGAACAGTAGTTTTCGACTTAAGAAACAAGAGCTGATCTACAAGTCAGTGTCACATTGCTCATATTCATAAATTTGAAGGTGATATTATGACATCATGTGAATTTACCTATATTTCCAAAAATACAATAAATAGTTCTTGAATACTATATCTGTACAAAATCTGGAGTTTGCCAGCTCATTCTGACTCTTAGAACTTGGCTAAATGGCATGTCTTATATATTTGTACATCACTGAACTCATCAATAGGAAACTATAGAATCCCCCATTCTCTTTTTTATTAACTCTTCAATAACTTTCACTCTTAGGGCAAAATTCATAGTTTTCCGTATTGCTCAGAAATATCAATTTCTTTTAATTTTACATTTTCTCCACCTTCTATTTCATTACCTCATAAGAATAGATTCTAATGTCACCTTAGGATTCCACATTTTATTTCTTAAACTGAAAATATTACCTATTGCTTATTTCCCAGAACAAGGTATTTTCCAACTGGGTCCCACAGGCACTAATTCTATACGTTTCTCTAACAAAAATCAAATACCATATAGCTTTGTGGAGTTTAATGTGTACTTAAAATTGCCAGGGAAACTTAAAGTTAGGCAAAACAAATAGAAATCAGTCTGATTTACTTTATTCAGTGTTTCTTAAGCTATTAGGTAGACATACAAATGGACTCACACACGTGCATAGACACAACACATATTCACACACACACACACTCACACACACACTCTCTCACACACACTCACCAAACTGCACCATACATTCTTGTGCCATGGAACAATTTTTTGTTTCCTCTCAGAAATTCACTTTTTAGTAATGCTATTCTCTAACTTCACCTTAGTCGTAAAGATCTGGAAGGCTCTTCAACCTCTTCATGAAGCTTTTGTGTCTACATATCAATAGCTTGCTGGTTACAGCACAACTATCATTCATTTCCACCCCCCCTTTCCAATAATGTACTAACTTTTCTGGCACGAACTTGAGTCCAGTGTGTGTGCCTGGCACAAAGCCTAGGCTTCACACCTTACTTTCTGAAGTCAATGTAACTTCCTTCACCAAGTATGTTTTTCACTATGGTATCTAGGAACAAATGCAACAAGCATAAACATGAGCCCACCTGTCTCTACAATAACTTCTTAATCAATAAATTACAGGTTAAGAAATAAAACAATTCTGAATCATCTAAAACTTTTTAAAAAATTATTTCCACCACTTTCTCTGTAGACTGCCAAAACAAATTAGATTAGAAGCCAGCATAAAATGTCTAACATTTGTAGACACATAGAATGTCGTAAATAGGCTACAAGCAAACAGTTGTTGAAAGACTTAGATAATAAGCAATCATTTATGCTGACCCAGTAAATTGAAAAAAAAAGAAACTAGCCCACAAATTCATATGGGAAAGAATAAAACAAGTCTTAATTCTTTCTTTCCTTACCCTTGAGAAGTAAAACTCTTACAAACATCACAGGAAGTTGTTCCGATACAGGGCAATAGATTGTGCGGTATTTGCTGACCCACTTAGGAATCATTTATAGTGTGCTGCTCCAAAGCAATTTATAAAAAAATGAAAAGAACAAATGCAAAATACAATACTAAGGAAATAGATTTGGATTTTTAGAATATAAAATGACTAAAATATACACATGCTAGATATATCTTACATCAGAACACTTGGGAGCAGAAATGTTTTGTGTTTAATTTGATTTTTTTTCTAATTTTACTTGTGTGTGCATGTGCATGTATGCATGCATGTGTGTGTGTGAATAGATAGATGAAAGGTAAATTATAGATAGATAAAGATAGATAGATAAATAGATAGATAGAAAGTTGGATAGCCATTTTGGAATTGCACATAAAACTTGGGGATAGGATCCAGTACTAAGCCAACAATTCATGTGAGCTTCGTGTAAATTTAATACATGAAGCCTGAAGTCAATTTTAAACAATATTTGGTTTGTTTGCATTTTTTATTTCTGACATAAAACCTGAGGTCAGATGTGAAGTATTCCAATGATTGCATCACGTTGGTGCTCGCACAGCTTTGAATTTTGAAGCATTTTCAATCTTACATTTTCAAATTAAGGGTTCTCAACTTGTAATTACTAATAATTAGAAATGTTTATAGGGCCTGTACATACATACACATTTCTATATTAATGTCTATCACCTAATAATTACTATGAGTGTTTAAAATAACAGAAGATATGGCTTAAAATCAAAACTTTTGAACAGTGTATTAGGTGTGACTCACATTTAGATTATTCTGGCCTTAAACTATATTCCATCCTACATTTTCTCATTGTGTTGAAATTTCATCTCAAAATCCAGGCTTCTGTTAATAATTCTCTGAAAATATATTGATACGTATGGTTTCTTCAAATGTCGTTTTACACATTTCATTAATTTACTTTCTCCGTAATCCACCCAAAATAAAGAGAAAATAGTATTTTATGTATGTTGTTGAGGCTATCAATCTTATTTATTTAAAAAATCAATTGTATCTCTCTTGTGGATGAAGAGAGATCATGAAAGATGTCTTCTGGCAGTAAAGCCAAAATTTAATCTATATTTACTAGTTTGAGAATGTTACAAAACACCATAATTTAATTTTATTGCATAATATTACTTAGAAAAAGATCCACAGAAACTGAAAAATAAGACAGCAAAAAAACTCATTCTGGTGTTTATCAAGGGATAATTACTTTTCATATGAATCTTCGTTTCTTTTGCTTTAAGGTTTCACAAGCTAATTTCATGTAAATTGTGTTACACATCCACTATTTCTTTTTCCTCTGAACCAATGTTGTGTCTTGACCAGAATACCAGAATCTCAGTCCTGTGAAGACACGTGTAACAGAAGCAACAGAATTTCAAAGTTCTCCTTCCCTGGGGAGCATCATGCCAGCTGGGGAACATCATGCCAGCCCAGCAAGTGCAAAGACCTTGCTGCCTTTCAAAGCTGACTTTCCACTGGTCTTGGCCTTAGGTAGCACCTGTAGTCTTTGAATCAGCCTCATATTCCATATCTGTGAAATGTGGTTGCCAAAAACAACCTCCCACGGTGGTGACGTCTGTATATATTATTTCCTTTACATAAGCAAGCATCTTTTTTAACTAGTTGACTTTTTCTTTTTAAATTATTGCCAACCTAGAGCAGGCTACCATGAGTTACCTAAGCATTACATAAGCACTCTTACGGCTTTATTGTGTGTCAGGGTGTGTGTGTGTGTGTGTGTGTGTGTGTGTGTGTGTGTGTGTGGTAGATCTTAGTCAAACATGAAACATCCTGTCTGATTTCCTTTTCGCTGATTACACTGTAGCCAGAAATGTCTTCAACTCTTTCAACAGACGGAGGTCTTTCTCCCCTTGGGTTTTTTTCTCTTGCCGAAGTTGTTGCTGACTAGAAGTCTTCTTTAATGCCTACTCTTTTCTCATTATTTTCTAGTGATGGCCTTCATGAAACCCACTTAAAAAGTAACTTCCTTTGACAACATTATTAGAACCTTGTGTTCTCTTTGTTGTCCTCACTCTATTTGCTTCAATGTGGATTTCAACCCAGTTTCCCAGGTTATTCATTCATTCCACTATTTTTCTAAACTATTTCCCTCATTAACCTCCCTCCGAAGACATAATTTTACCTTTTTGTTTTGCATCCCCAGATCCTACTACAATGCATATCATCTTGTAGGTGCACAATAAATTGTCCAATAAATAAATAATTGTTCATCTAGGGAGGTTTCAGTGTGTACACTGTGGTTTTGTGGGTAAAACAAATGTTTTTATGGTAAGAACTGAGAGATTAATTTTGACAAACTTGTAACTAGTGAATGAAATGGATTAAAATCATTTTGTAAATATTCTATAAGGATTACATTTTGAAAAAATAATAGATAGGTATGTCACCCAGAAGTGTGTGTGACTTATTTTCAAGTTGCAATGTTCCTATGATAAACTTTATGTTGCTGTAGTGTTGGTCAGAGATAAAAATATAAGATTCAAGAAAGCAAATCAAAAGAGATTGGCTTCTTTTGTTTTTCTTCTTTGTTTTAAATAAAAACGTGATTATTTGAGACTACACAGTAGATCTCAGCTAGTTATAGATGGGGGTAAATCTCAATTGGCTTTATTTGTAGTTAGAGGGGAGATCTTTTCTTCAGGCAGTCTGCCACCTAATTTTTAAACAATGAACATTATCCCAGGCTGAATAAGAAACCTTGACTCACACCTAGAAAGACAATCGCCTCAGCCTCTGAGCTGGAGTCCTCTGGAGTCAGTTCACCTAATTCCGTGAAAGGTAAACATGACCTCAGTGCCTGAGCTGAACTCCCCCTAAAGAGATAAGATGAAGACAAGGGGAAAAGAGTGACCTAAGCTGACACTACTCACTGCTGGTCCATGTTAATCTTTTATGTTTCCTTCTGAGTGTGGCTCTGTCCAGCATACTAAAAAAAGATACGCATTTCTCCACTTATGTTACCTGTGTGTCCTCCTGTTCAGCCAGATCATCATTCTCTGCAGGATAGAATCTGGTTTTTGCAGCTGATTTCTTTTTGGTACATGACAGAAGCTTTCCTTCTCTGATAGAACTCGTTCTGTGTTACGAAGTCTTTTCATTGAGATCCTTTCATTCTCCCCACAGAATTCAAGGAATTTTCCTTCACATCTGTCATTTTTAATTTACTTATGTGTTTACCAGAGACACTTTGATGATGCTTCTTGGAAGGATGGGGCCAAGTCTTGCCACAGAACAGGTGTTCAGTGGAAACGTACTGAATAAACCTATTAGCGTCTCAGACATACAAACTGGCAGACAAAACTTTTGCCTTCTAACTTTGGAATCTGCAATATATAGTCCCGTTTTGCTTTAGACATAAGAGAAAGAGAAGCACCGGTTGAGAATCTTCTTTGTGCGTCTCACTTAACAGAAAACCAAGGAATGTGTAGAAAACCATGTGAGGCCCTCATGAAATCAGAGTCTAGAGATGGACACGATGTGGTAGCTTTTGAGTTAAGTCATATTTCCTGTAAGTATGGGACATTGTTTTTAAGTAGACTTGAATAGCAATTCAAAAACACTCTATTAACATTTAATTATGCAACAGGATTATTTAAAAGGATACTGACCAAAAAGGATTTCGACTGATTTTGCGTAATGGTCTGTGACCCCACACTCCGTATGGTGGCTATGGTTTCTTACTTCGAGCAGCGGGCTGAGGGGAGGCCATCTGTTTTTCTTAAAATTCCTGAGAATGTGGTAGGAGCAAGTAAAATTTACAATTTTCCCTTCAAAGCAAGCCTGCTCCTTATGTAACACAGATGCATTATGAACAGAAATAAATGCGCAGAAAAGACGACACGATCTGCCTTTTGTTTTCCTCTTTTACATCGACGGTATTCAGATGTGTCTATGTCCATAGACAAGAATACATTGCAATAGATTTTCTGTGTTTATCTTACTGCCTTAACAGTTTAGGCAGGCTGAAATTTTTAATGGCTTGTCCTGAACTATTGCTAAAGATGTACACTTGTACCGTCGCCACAAAGCTGATTCCTTTTGAGTTTAGCCTTCAATCCAAAGCTTTCAGATGAACAACACATCTCCATGTCACCTGTTCTCCCTAACTGAGGCTACTGGGAAGCAGACATTCATTATTGAAGAACATTGAGATAACTACAGATTCAGACCTAACTCAGCCTTTGACATTTATGACAATGTGAACATCTGAGAATGGCAATTCTAACTTCCAAGTAAGTCTGCCACTGCACGGTATCGTTATGAGGGATGATGACATGTGTTCCTGTGTCAAACCACTATTTGGTGTGTATCAAAAATGCAAGTTTTGACAAGTATTTCATATAAAAATTGGATACATAAGCTCTAAGAGTGACCTAGAGAACATATAAGAAATCTAACTCGACTTCAGGCTGAACAATGACTTGCAATAAATCAGAAAGGTGGTCAAAACAACTATATGTGTCTCAACCAGTCAGCCGTATGTCCAAAGCTGGCACACACTGTCAAGGGGCTCATCCTCAAATATAGACTGACAATCTCCACCAAAAATGCCCAAAACATTCTGTAGATGATAATATGGTACAGTGGACACACACATGCCATAGTCATTGCTTCACAAAATGAGTCATTTGTTTCAATTTGATGTATCATAAAGCAATCAACATTTTTATTTTGTTCTTGCATGAAAATGTGAGGAAACAATGTATTTTTTCTGATAATAAGAACTGCTGAGAAATCATTAACAGCTTGGAAACATTCCAAATCCACAGGGTAAAACATTCAGATCCTAGAGAATCAGAAAGCATCCTGTCAATATCTCAAGTGAAGCCAATGTTGCAGTTCGGAAATATCAATGTCATTGACTCTCTGAACTTTTGTGATGATCTCTGCATGAGTAATGAAGTTCTATTTAAATTCCAAAGTACTTTAGAGGTTCTGTGTGATGAAAAACATCTGGCTTATATATGGGACTGGTCATAGAATCCCAGCAATCTTCTCGTCCACACAACCACCATATCCTTGAAACTGACCTGACATATTTTGATTAAAGTCTACCCACCAGTTCAATCCAGAAACTTATCTAAATGATATTTGCTGCTATATGTGTACACACACACACACACACACACACACACACACACACACATGCATACATGAACACACTCCAACCGCAAAGGATCATGGATTAGGGTGCTCAAAAATGTGTTACAGGGCACTTGCACATGATGGAATCAAGAAATATTTTGCTGCTAGAATACTATGAAAATAAAAAAAAATATGCTTTCTAAAATTGAAGGTTTTATTGAAGTTAAGATGTCTAAGTGCTTAAGATTATTCAATTTTAATAGGATTTTAGTTTTATTGTATGTGTGTGTGCAGGAGGAGATGTGTTATATTTTAACCCATGGAGGGAAACCTCGTCTTTTGGATCTAAGAGGAGTGTCTTGGTGAAAATGCCCACTGCTTTATGGGCAGGTAACACACTTGTCTTTCATAATAATTAAATAAAAACAAAAAGCTATTGTGCTATCTTTTCTTTAAGGGGAAAAAAAATGAACCCTAACTCTTGTCAGGTAAGCTACTTGGCAAATAGTAAGTTTAATTCCTAACACCCACATGAGGCACAAAAATAGTTGGATGAACAACTCCAGTGTCATGCTGTCAGCTGCTGTTTATTAAAATTAAAATGTCACCATCCAGAAATAAATTAGGAAGTTGAAAAATGATAAATTTCTTAAACATACAGTACTTTAGCACCCTGTTAAAATAAATACGTTACATTGTGATTTTGCAGAACGTTACATTGGCTAGTTCCATGTTGACAATCAGAATATAACAGGTTCTTGTTTCTGTTCGTCTTGATTTTTTTCACTCTTCCTCCCTCCCTTTGCCTTTCCCTTTTTCTGTCTTTTCCTTCCTTCCTTTCTTCCCCCTGATCTCCCTCCTTCTTCTTTTTCTGTCTTCCTAGCTTTGTCTTTTTTTTTCTTTCATTTTCTCTGTCTGCACTCTCCTTATCTATGGTACCTGAGGCAGATTAAAAAGAAATGTCCCACCAATACACAATTATTAAGTGCTTTGCATGCATGATTAAAGCATGCTGTCATTTTCATGTTTCATCTAAATAAATATACATATTTACATATTTCAATAATCCTATCCTGTAACCTTCTATGAACCATGGGACTTTGGGTCCACTGCTATTGTGCTAATTACACATTTAATAAAAAACAAAAATGCCCTCAACTTGAGCCTTCTACTTGCATCCTGTCATTTGGAGGTTAAAATTCAGGCCCATCCATTTCACACAATTTGAAATTGCCATCCACATCCAAATATATTTTTAGCTAGTGATTTGGCTCTGGGTTCATGGATCAGCAGGTTGTTCCTCTTTTAGGAGCCAATTTGGTCCTAAGTGGAAAAAGAATTAACATCTGAGGAGGAAAAAAATATTCCCTTCCTGTCCCCATTTGGATGTGCTTCCTGCTTGTGATTTGGCAGGTCATAAATGATGCAAACGCACACTCTAAGGCAGGTTAATTCAGTATGAGACAGTTGTACACAAACATATTCAGCATTAACAACATGGAGATATTTACTTGGCCGGGTTTTCCATTTTCACATAAAAATGCCTCATATTCGGATGCGAATTCAGGGGCGTTGTCATTGACATCCAGCACTTTAATAGCAACAGGTACACGTGATATCTGACTGTGGTTCCCTATGGGAAGGAAAAAATAACATCAGCATTGAGGGTATTTCACCACACCATTCAACTCAACTTTCCCTTCCTGTGCCTGCTTCCTTCCACTTCCCTTCATTTGAATGTCTCCCTCCGGGAGGGTGATGGAGTTTGACCGCTGTGGAAGGACCAAGAGCAAGTGCTTGGCTACTTTAGGAGAAATAAATAAATAAATAAATAAATAAATTAATAAGGCCTGCTTTATCATTCCAAACACCATTTGCTGGAGCTCAGCCCGAAAAGGCCCTATCTGAAAGAGGTTTCCCCAGTGAAGCAAGCTTTCTTTCATTGATTAAATTCATTATTTAACAGAAAAATGTCTTAGGCAACAAAGATGTAACCTTTTGTTTATGGTGGACAGAACACAAATCATTTTCAGATATCATTTGTTTGGCTGAACATAAATATACTTTTTTCACTAAAAAAAAAAAAAAAAAAAAAAAAAAAAAAAAAAAAAAAAAAAAAAAAAAAAAAAAAAAAAAAAAAAAAAAAAAAAAAAAAAAAAAAAAAAAAAAAAAAAAAAAAAAAAAAAAAAAAAAAAAAAAAAAAAACAGCATAAGGCCGTTACCAAATCATTCATTGAGAAGGGGGTCCTAAACATCACAAAAGGAATAAAATTAAATATGAGGAATCACATAAAATTTAGAAAGTTTAGGATTTATTCAAATTAACCTTGAGACATTTCTGGATAAGATCAACTAACTCTTTGAATATTTGATAAAGATTTCATCAGTGTGTGTAGATAATAATCTAGACTTCCCAAGTCAAATCTCATAGCAGACACACACCATATGATTCTTAATTCTTGGGTCATTTAATTAAGAAGAATTCCTCTGTACATGCACACGTACACTTAACACACATATATACAAATATCTAATCTGTTCCTACACTGCTGACTCGAGCCACGTTGTGATTTCTCACTTATAATAAATTCCGTACAGTTCGACTCATACTGCACCATGTAATAGTCTTTTGATCTGATGTAAATTATACAGACTACATTGGAGATGGCCAATTATTTATTGTTGTTTCCGTGGCGCTGAATATTTATAAGTAAGCAGAAAGGGAAACATGTCTGGCTTTTGAATATGAACAAACAGACTTGCATTTGGGATATCAAACTTTTTCTTTTGACAATCGATGAAGTTCAGATCTCTAAAATCTTCAAATACTCATGTTTGTGTTACCTACAAAAGTAACTTCTAAAGCAACACTGAATAATCATAGCCGTGCTACGAAGTTACAGTTGGGTGCCCCTGTTTTTTGTACTTCGAGATTTGAATTTAATTAACCACCCCAGCTACTCTCTACTATTCTAGTCCTTGTTTTCTTTCCTTTTTAGGCAGGATTCAGCTGTGTAGATCAGGCTTGTCCAAAGCTCACTGTGTAACCCAGGATGGCCTGACAGTCAGTGTTCCTCCAGACTCAGCTCCCCGAGGGCTGAAATTATAGGCATACACCTCCGCACCCAGTTGGTATATGTTGCTGGGGAATTGAACCCTGGACCTTGTGCTTCTGAGGTCGACACCCTAATCACTGAGCTATACCCACAGCCCTACATTTTGATTCAGTTAACTATTGATGGCTGAATTCTAACCATTGATTTCTAGCACTTTAGTAATGGAACTTGACTTCACATACCCCCAAATCAAAGTGATGACATTAAGTGACTCACAAATCACACCCTTTCTTTTCCTGCATTATGTCTAATGCAATGGCTTATTCTCACTCGTCTGTCTCTCTAGTTTTGACAGAACAAAAATTCTAAAAATTTTACACAACATGTCTCTAAGACAAGGTGCTGACATTTTTTATTTTATTTTGTCAATATATCTCAGTGAAGTTTGCATTTTAAATACAATGTGGTTAAGTTCTTAACACATCCCTTTTCGGCGTGACCAAAACTTAGTAGTGGCACACTGAAAAGAAGCATCTATGTATACACAAAGGTTATGATTATTCATTCATTATTAATTCATCAAATGTTTATAGCTTTATTACAAATATTTATCTCGATGGACCACTATTTGAAGTTTCAAATCAAATAGCAGAATTAATATGCCTAGCAGATTGTACCATCATGAATTTTCCCAGAATCACTCCCATAATTTAAAAACTTTTGAGAAACTGAACAATTTAACATCTACAATGCTGTGGTAACATCTTTAATCAGCAGAGTCCATTTAATGGATTAATTTTGTTCATTATTTTATGTAATTTTATTCTAAGATCTGTTGGTTACTTGTTTATTTCTATAACTCATTTTTCTTTGTATGCCCTAACCTGATTCTTGTGTATATAAGTAATGATAGAAAACTTCTAATAGATAAATATATTTGTGTTTAACCATTTGACTGATATTCAATGATCAAACTACACTAAACTGTATATGCAGAATATAGTGCATAACAGGTAAGTAGTCTAAGAAGCTGAGAAGTCTGAGAGAAAGTTATCACACATACAAACAGTATGTTTTTAGTCCTGGAGGGGAAAAATGAAATAATCTCATGAAATTGGATTTAAGGATGATTGTATGAATAACATTAATATGACATTCTTTGTCTTTCCTTTCATACTGCACATACACACAGAATACACACACACATTTGCACCCCCCACATGCTCACATGCATGTACAGATTTTCTCCCCAGTAGTTTAGTCACATGGTAATTATTCCAAAGTTTGTGTTCTTATTTTATCTGTTCTTACTCTCGCAGTTGCAATACATTGCAATTATCTCTTGAGCCTAGGTGACCAGAAAGTGGTGAAATTGTAGCACAAAAAAATAGAAAAGCAATATGAGCTCTTGGGAGGTACCTTTTAACCCTAAGTAGTGCATCACTTTTCATATGTACTACCAGGGACAAGATGGTATTTATCTATGCTAGAAACAAGGAATAAACTACAACCAAACATGTTCTGTTGGAAGCGATGTAGGGATAAGGAGCTATCACTTCCTAAGCAGAAGAATGATACAAAAAATTATTTCAGTTGATCCATTGATCCAATTATATATCAGAATCTCTTCAAGAAAATAACTCCTTTTAAAACAATTCACAATAAACAAGTTGCAATTTTTAAATTTCACTTATATACTGTGGTTTATGGAAGATGTAGAATAAAATTTGGGGAGCACTGCCCATAGCATAATCTATCTCATGGTGTGCACTTTGAGCGTCATGTTTAATTCAGAGTCATCTTCTTTTTATATTAAAGAGCTTCTTAAATTAGCTAATTAATAAATTTGCATCGTATTGTTCAATTGTATTGTTTTATTTTTATTTTATCTTTCGAGATAAGGTCTTTCTCTTAGTCCAGGCTGGTCCTAAGCTCACTATGTAGCCCAACCAGGCCTTGAACTCACAGAAGTCCTCCTGCCTCAGTAACCCTGGGGGTGGGAGTGCAGGCGCGTGCCACCACACCTGGCTAGTTCTTAAGTGGTGCTAAGGAACCCAGCTCAAGGCCTTGCAGTTCCTAAGCTGGCGCTTTTACAACTTAGCTCTGACCCCAGCCCTCATACATATATTTTTTGATGTTTTTTGTTGTTGCTGCTGCTGCTGCTGTTCCTATCTGTCCTCTTCTTCTTATTATTATTCTTTTTTTTTCTTTATTCTCCTTCCTCTATGAGTATGCGTGTGTGGTGCTGGGCCCAGAAGCAGAGTCTCACAGGTGCTACGTGGGCTTTCTCCCTCGGGGCTACCCCGCCCTCCCTGTAAACCTTCCTTTTTCCTTTACCATTTTATATTATTTCTTTTATAAATTAAAAGAAAAACTAAACTTATCATACTGTAAGGAAGACTGATATGTTAATAGAGTGTACCCGGAGGGTTAGAATTTTTGTAGACATGGTTGTCAGTTAAAAAACATTGGACAGTTTGGTCGAACTAAAAACAATTTCTCCCCTTTGTAAATATTGAATTTCTTGCTGCACAAAGTCAAATCCCTTTCCAAAAAAGACTTTTTAACATAGCTCAGATTTGTTTTGTAGGTCTTGGTTTTGGTTGAATTCTGTGTGCCTTTGTGCACAATTTTTGTTTGTTTACATTTACAATACAACAACATAAAAACCTCCATTAACTGAGTCCTTAGAAAAACTAGTCAAAGTTGCTAAAGGGAAAAAAAAAAAAAAATGAGCCTTGCAAAGTCTTAAGAGCATAGCAAAAAAAAAGGCATATTTATTTAATAAAATTGTCTAAAACTCTGACGGGGTTTAAGATATGCAAATCAACATTCATTTACCTTGTCCATGATGACAGTTATGCAAGATGGAAATGTATTAGAGATTAGGACAACCAGGAACAGAGGGCACCTACTTTGTCATGCGGTCTTTGCCAAGTCATCTACTCCTGAGCAGTGCCAGCATGTGGGCATTTCTCATTTCAGCTTTGTTCCAGTTCCTGGGGCTAGGCTCTTGGCAACTGTGCAAAGGTGACAAGGCCTTTCTTGACCAGGTGCCCACTCATGAGATAGAGGTCTTAGCTTTGGCAATGTTTCTTTGAGAATACTGGTGCCCTGGTTGTCTGAGTTGTGTTTTAGAAGGGAGAGGCCTATGCTGTGGGAGGGGAGCCAAGAACACCCAGGTTGCCATCTGTCCCTGCTCCCCAGAATCTGAGTGCTCACATGGGGTAATGTGGTCTGGGTATAGTTTCAGTATCTCCCAGGCATGATGCATTTAAATTCAATCCCCTTTGTGAGGTTCTAAGATGGTGTACCTGGACAGGATGGTGCACGCTTGTAATCCCAGTTATGGGAGGCTAAGGCAGGTGGTTGGCAAATTCAAGCCTAGGCTGGGAAATTTAGTGAGGCCCTATCTTAAAATTGAAAAGTCCAAAAAAAAAAAACAGATTTAGGCATGAAGTACAGTATTCCCTGGGGTCTATAATTCATACTGGTGAGGGTGGAGAATGAATAGGAATCTTCTGTAGATTTAATCTGATTATATTGCTTAGAATTAAAGTCTTAGAAAGTGTTTAGGGTTGGATAAAATCATTAGAGTGGAACCTATGTGACAGGGTTTGCATCCTATTGGCTTTATATAGGAAGAGATGTCAGGCAGACACACATACCAGTGTACACTTCTTGTTTATTGCCTTTGGAGGCTCTGGGCTACCTCATGTGACAAAGGCCATGATCAGGTATAAATGCTGCACTCCACACTTCCAGAACTTAGCACCAAAATGAACCTCTTTATAAAGTTAGCTTACCTTAGCTATTTGTTTTAGTAGACAAAGGAACTGATATACAATGTCAGTTTCATAAAAGACATTCTAGAGCCATGACACAGATTTATTTTTTTCTGGAAGTAGAAGAAATGACTAGGCTATCAAGCACAGAATTCTCAATCTCTTACGAAGATGCTAGCACCATTTGTAAAGAAAAGTGATGTTCTAGTAAAAGGATTATCCCAAAACAGTGAACGTGGCTATACCAGGCAATCGGGAGAATATTAGTAGATTTGATCAATGCATTGGACATGTAGGTTAAATTGTGGGTTGTCTAATGGTTGAAGAGAATCAGAGGAAACTGGGAAACTCAGCTAGTAATGGCTCTCCAGAAGTAATAACAAATCTCAAGCACTTCCTTAGGAAATCCTTTCTTCAAAAAAGCATAGATTTGAATGGATTAGTCTGTAGAAAAAATTATGCCCACGGACATTGTTGAAAACAATGGACCAGTGGACCAATGAACAGGCAAATTCTGCAAGCTAACATCTCGATTTACTCAAAGAAATCCTTTTGAAAGCTAATATTTTTTTTTCATTTCTCTTCTTCTTCCTATTTTTTTCTTTTGTGTTTCAGGAAATACTCGATGTTATGCCTCTCCTGAGGAGAAAGTCTGAGGGCTCATATTACAAGAAAAATATATTTCTCTTACATAAGTCAGTAAATCACTAGGAAGCTAAACAAGCAGAGTGAGTAAGTAACAGTACCGAAACTTGAAAAAAAAAAATTGGGTGATAACTAAAGTTGCCATAATTTATTATCCTAATTGCTCAATTTTCAACAAAAGTAGAATACATGAAGACAAACAAACACGCAAATAGAAAAATATGAACATACACCAGAAACAAAAACCTGGTAAAATAAGTACTATGTGAGAGCAGTCCATGTCAAAACTAATGGAGTTCAGAGCAGTCAGCAAAACATTTTCAAATAATTAAATAATTAAGGAAATAAAGGATGGGAGGATGAGCATTTACTTAAGATAAACAACATCACATACAAGTCAGAAACTACTTTAAAATAAGTGAGTCGAAACTATGTATTTGAAAACTCTAGCTAAATTAAATATTTATGAGAGATGGAAGCTGATTTGAATTGACGCACAGAAAAATGAGTGAAACTGAAGACAAATGAACAGGGATTGGGCAGCAGAAAAATTGTGGAATGAAGGACCTGGCTTCTGCATATTTGACTCTGCGACCTCACCTATCAGCGGGTTTGTGCAGTATTTATTTATTTATTTATTTATTTATTGTGCTTAGCTTATTTATCTTAGCATGATGTTTTCCACTGAGGTTGTCACAAATGACAAGACTTCCTCATTTCTAAGACTTAAAAAAAGCCACATGTCTTTGTTCGTTTATTCATTAATAATAAATATTCAGTGTTTTGCACATCTTAGCTATTGTGAGTACTGCTATAATGAGTGGGAGAGCACAGGTATTGCTTAGAGATAAAAATTTCAAAAACTTGGGTATATATATATATATATATATATGTAGGGATGCTATATTAAACAGTAATTCTGCTTGTGAGCAAACTTCGTTTTGATTTTCATTGATATTGAACCATTTTCATTCCTAATAACAGTGCATAGGGTTTTACTTTCATTACATTAAGAACATATATACATGCATAAATTTACATATTTTATATAATAGCTATTTTGGTTTGAATCTGGGATGTTCTCTATTTATTTATTTATTTATTTATTTATTTATTTATATCTTTTGAGACAGGGTCTCACTCTGTTGTCCAAGCTGATCTTGAACTCACTGTGTAGCCCAGGCTGGCCTAGAATACACAACAATCCCCCTGCCTCAGCCTCTGGAATCCTGGGAATATAGAGGTATGTGCCACCACACCCACTTCGAGATGTTTTCCGAAACACTTGTGTATTCGGAAGACTATTGGATCATTGGGGGTTATTTGGGTACAATGAATTCACTGATGGATTTCACACACTATTAGGAGCTAAGGCTTGGTCAACAGAGACCTGGAATGGCCTATTCCTGCCTCCCGCTCTTTCCCAGTCTCTGCTTTGGGCTCCAAGGGGATGAGCAACTGCCCTATGGAAGGCCCTTCCACAAAGCCCTTCCACTCCGACCACGTATAGACAGTCATGACTGAGCACTCCAATCTCAGAGCTAAAATAAAGCTCTACTTCCTAAGGAAAAAGAATTAATGGGAAACAGTGGAAAGAGGAAGGAAAAGGAAAGTGAGCCTCACAGAAAGTTGCGTCAACATTAAATGCCGCGATATGTATAATGGAAAGAAGAGGAGAAGAAGGGAGAGAAGATGAAGAGAAAATATATTCCAACAAATGGTGTCTTGCAGCTCCTGAAATTTGTGTTAAAAGCTTCAGTTTGTTTATTCTGCAACCCCTCTAACAAACTCCAAGTAGAATAAGCAAAAAGAAGTGTACTGATATATTATGTTAAAAATCCCGAAAGACAATTTAATTTAGAGCATTTTAAAAGCAAGAAAGAGGTGGGAAAAACAAAATTCAAACAAAGAAACAAAAACCTCATCCCAAGGAAACCTCAGTTAAACCGGAAGCTGATTTTTAATCAGAAATTAAGTACAAAAGAAGACTCATGAAAGAACATATTTAAAGTACTTAAACAAATAAATAACTGATAATCAAAAATATTGATCCTTCAAAACTACTTCTCAAAGATAAAGTTAGATAATAGATAAAGATGAATTCCCAAATAAATAAAAAGTTAAAAATATCTTTTACCAACTTATCTTCCAACAAAAATAGTAATTTCTGCACTTAAAAGCAAATCTACATAAAGATAGAAATCATTTTGAAATTATAAAATAATTACACATACATATTTCTATTTCTTCTCATTTTAAAAGTGTATAAACACACAGACACACAGACAGACATACACACATACACACTTTGCACAAAATGGGACCTCCACATCTGAGAATTTCATGTCTGCAAATCTAATCACTTCTAGTAGAATGCTTTTAAGAAAAGAGAATTATATCTGTATGGATCATATCTGGACTTTCTTTTTATTATTATTAATCCCAAATAATATTGAATAGTAAAATTTTATTGATATTAATATCATATTACATATTATAAATAAGCTATAGATGATTGAAATCCAAAAGGATTCCTGGAGTTCATTCTCCAGGATACTAAGGGACAATTGTACAACCATATTTGCACTTACAAAGAGTAGAAATAATATTTACCAATAACTGCAAAATGTCGTGGGGGGGACAAAATGTACTGATTTGGAGAAATGACAATAAATGGTAATTCAAATGCGCAAGAGAAAATGTGGACACTAGAAGGAACACTTAAGAGATTTAAAAAAGATATGTAATTTCTATTATTTCTCCATTCTATAAAAAGAAGCATGGTTCTGCAAAGAAATAATCAAAACAATATAATTTTAACCCCTAGTACATGTCATAGATATCACAAAAAATGGAAGGGAGATATAATAGAGCCATACACAGTTAATGTATTTTATATATTTGAATCCATTTGTATAAATACGAAGCTGATAAGTTGAATTCAAATGATAGACACTACACAACCACTAAAGACATAATTTAAAACAGTAGTCACAGAATTAAAGTAGGTGAGCTGCGGATCATTTATTTCAAAGCAAATTCTGGGAACTCCTTTTTCCTAACTCATCAACCTGCAGGTTGGAGGCAGATTTTCTTCTGTGCTGACAAGATGCTGGGCTAAGCTAGATTTCCACCGTAGGGGCACATCTGCTTTTTATTTTCTATATTTACATCCTACTCTTCTTATAGGATCATTCTCAGAGTTCATATAGCTCTGGTAGTTCAGTCTAGACCAGCCATGTCTATGCCTATAATGTTAGCAACCAGGTGTTTCTGCTACTCTAAAAAATATTTTTTTTTTATTTTAATGCCTATTGAAAAATCTCTCTCTCTCTTTCCCTCTCTCTTTCTCTCTCTCTTCTCTCTCTTTCTCATTCTTTTTCTGTCTTTGTCTTTCTCCCTTCCATTTCTGTTGAACTTACAAAAATTGTATTGGCACATTTGGAGTATCTCCAAGCAATGTAGGATGATTTCATCTCAACATCTTTAACTTAATTGTTAAGATCTTTCCTTCTATCCATGCAATGGTCCCAGCGATAGTGACATGCTTCTTACTGTGAAAACCTGTAATGCTATTTTGGTTTGGATCTATAAAGTCCCCCCAAAGTTTCCTTTGATTGGATGTAGTGGGATATCTATGTAACCATGTGCTGTTGGAGGTCAGGGACTAGCTAGGGGCTTGATCTATGGGAATTATGTCAATTTTTTTGAGCTTGGGGGCGGGGAGGGGGGCACCCAAAGCAGAGATTTCAGGTGTGTGTTATTGACTTGTGGGCCAGGAAATGAGATAGGATTACCACCCTGGCTGTAGGGGTGTCCACCTGACAGCTTAAATTGATAAAGAAGGAATAAGCAATATTGTTATATTTCTTCGTGGGAAGGCTCTGGACTTGCTTGAGTTTCCAGGGATTGTCTTGCTCCAGGCTCACTTGTTGGCATCTGCTTCACTTGGCTCTTTCTGCAATGCCCTAAGCAACTCTCCAGCCTCTGCCATGTGCTTCCATCACTGCCAAATGCCTGTGAGTGTACTGTGCGAGGCTTTCTGGAATGGTGAGCTAAAATACATCTTTCCTATAGTTAGTTGTGGATGTTGGGTATTGAATCACAGCTATGAAAAAGTAACTAAAAAAAAAAAAAAAGATTTTGCCAAAAGGAATCAAGTGATAGCAATTCAGGTAGAATGGTGACTTTAATGAGCCAGGCCCACCACGACAGGCTGCAGCACCCAACTGAAGGGGAGGGAAGACTGACACCCATGGTGGGCTTGCCTGGTGGGAGGTACGGTTCCCCATGGGTTTGCAGGAAGGGGCGCAGAGACCAGCGCAGGAGGAAGTTTCTCAGGTTTGGGAGGAGGGACTGGATTTTGGTCTTTGTGAAGCTAAACATGTGAACCACTAAATTCCCCCTTTCTGAAAGCCTGGACATTTGACATCAGCTCAAATAAGCTAAATAATCTGCATCTCTATCCAAATAATTCTGACACAAAAAAACTTTTTTCCATACATTTATTCTATCATTATGCATCTACTAAGATACATATTCATTCCCACTTTTTTGAGATAAGGTCACTCTCTGTAGTGTAGTCTGTTTGTGAACTCCCTATGGAGCCCACGAAAGCCTTGGACTCACAGCAATCCTCCTGCCTCAGCATCCCGAGTGCTGGGATTATAGGCATGCGCAACTAAGCCCGGCTTATGTGGTTCTCGGGAGTAGAACTGGGGTACTTAGTGCTTGATGTACTGTTTGCCAGGCAAGTACTTTAATGGCTGAGCCATACCTTCATTCCCACTTATTAAGACAAATATCTCATAACCAAATAGTCCACCTTACTTTAAGAGAAACTGCATTACATTCGTTTGTTTATACCTTTGTCTGTCTTATAAACTGTTTGTTTAGGCAAAGACTTTTTTCTGCCTTAAATAATAAATAAAAGTAGTCTATGTAAAAAATAAAAAAATAGATAAAAAACATAAAATTCTTTTGGTAAGTGTCAGAAGAATCTAGCAAGACCTAGAAGCCCAGAGACCATCATTCAAAAATGAGCACATCCTACGACAGCCATGCCAGATGGGGCTGGTAATGATGTTAGGAGAGGAGGTTAAGGCCACTTAGGAAGTCCCGTCTGTGTGTTCACAAGTGTGAAACATCGCTGTGCTTTCACACGTGTGAATTAGTAACAGCTGAATCCAATTTATGACTTAATAATTGGTATACAGCATATTGGAAGACAAGTTATGTTTTTGTTTTGTTTCCCCAAGCATACAACTACTTATTGATACATGTGTGTCTCAGAAATAAACTATGAGTGTTTTTTGAAACTGCCAAAACAGGAATCAAAATCAGTAAGGCAAAAGAAGGCCTACCAACATCAAATTATTGTCTAACACCACCCAAACATGCCCTTAAATAAGTTATCTTTATATTAGATGAATGCACGTGATTGGAATTATAACTTATTTTCAGCACCAGTATCATACTTGAAGACCGAAGAATCACTTTTATCTAAATTAATGAAATGATAGCAGTTGAAATTTTAAAGATATTATAGAGTAATAAAGTTAATTAGATAAGCTTCTGAGGAAATTATTCATGTCCTTTGTGACTGGCCCCAAAATGTTTGCCTTTCATCTGATACACAAACATTAAATATAAAGATTTTATAATTAGAAACTTTATTGGCATTCATTAAAGATTAATTTTATAAACGCAAGAGGTGTGACAAAATGGGCCGGAAAGAAAAGCTTATTTCCACTGACCACAAAAGTCAGTCTGTTTTCACACAGGAGAGGGCAAAAAGACCGAAATGGCACCTTACATAAACAACTTCTCCAGTTCTACCATTTGAGTCCTAGTGACTTCCTGTCACCTCTCTGTCACAGAGCCTCATGAATTGCCCATTAATTTTGCCCTTTTATAATCAAAGGTAATGGAATGCTGCCAAGTGTTATGTTACTTGGGAATTTGCTTCTAACTGGTTTCTATGAGCTGCTGTTTTTGCAAGCATCAACTGAAATAAACAGCCTCGTCTTTTCAGGCTGTAAGAGAGGAAAAAAAATGCTTTGACAAATTTAGATATACTGGTGGGGCTTAATAAATAATTCTTGAGGCTTCTACAAGTAGAAGGGTAAAAGCCATGAGCAGTAAATTGCAGTCAATGGGGGAATGCAAAATAAGAGAATTTATAATTAAATAAGGGACAGGACGAGGAGTGGAAGTTTATAAAATAGGAGGATGGGGACTGAATATAGGAGAGAAAGACAGCAACGCGGGAAGTGTAAAATGAAGCTGGAATGGAGGCCAAAGGAAGATATTGAAAAGTAATTTCTAAAATGGGTATCTCTGATAACTCTACTATTTCTCATTACTAAAGATAATACTTTTTTAAGATGCATTTTTCCCATTTACGGTATAATCATTCCTAAATTTCCAGTGATGTTTTTGCCAAACCATAGATTATTAGTTAGATTTGAAACCACTTACAGTGCAATAATTAATTTCTCTCAGCAGATTATAAATATTCCTACTTTTGATAGGCTCTTTTCTCTGTCCGGTTTATTGTCTTAACCCACCCTTTATGTTGGTAACTGCATTTTCACATTGTTTCACACACAGACTTTGGATCCTCCTCCAAGAAATTGCTGCCCTTGAGCATACACGGAGAGAGCAGATAATCACAATCAGTTTAATAATTTTTTGCTTATAGGATTGTAAAATTATCGCATGCTAGAGAAAACAGAGGATGCACTTTACCTCACTCCATGAAATCTCAGTGACATAGCCAGAATAGTTTGTATTAAATGAGAATTTTAATCAGATGGGGCTTTTTTGCAAGACAGGAAGTTGTCCTCTCAAGAGGGAGGTGGAATTGCTTCCTCTTGCTGAGCGAGCTGGAACTTACACGTGTATAAAAAGTGCCTTAAATTCTCTAGAGAAAACGACTCTTTTTTGTGGTCTTTTTTTTTTTTTTTTCGATTTGGAACCGGGGATTGACCAAGGGCCTTGCGTGTGTCAGGCAGGCACTGCACCGCTGAGCCACATCCTGCGCCCGAAAAAATGACTTTTTTTTTTTTTTTTTTGAAAATGACTCTTAAATGGTGACTTCGGTTCTAGTCCTCACTGACCCCTGCCAGTTTACCTAACTACTAAAAAGCATATTACCTGACTGTACAATTTATAAGTGCTCTTTAAATGGAGGAGAAAAAATGTGTCATGTCTTGGTTGTCACATTGAATTTAAAAGAATTTGAAAAATAACTAGAGTTTTGTCCAATTCCTACATATCTAAAATGCATCCTCAGGATCCTTCCCCGATTCGCAGGAAGTGAGTTCTTAAACCCCCAGAAAGGCACGTTTGGTTGAATAAGTATGATCCTATGGAGAAAAGATTCAGAACCATCACAGGAAGACACTTTCCTGGGAAATTCTTCAATACTTTGTGTCCTTTAAATGCAAAAAAAGTTTAACACTGAATCAAAGGTCACATGAAGGGAAGTTGATAAAAGAAAAAAACGAACACTTATGAGCATGAGACTACTGCCTTTTCTATTTTTCTTTTAATATGTATTAAATAATATTGCTTATTTTTCATTACATAAATATTCTTACAACTTATTATCTTAAGTTGTCAGTACTATGCACACAGGTGTAATTTTTTTGGTTTTGTTATATTTGCGTGTGCATATATATCTTTTATATGTTTGCTCGGCAAGGTTTGGGGTTACTCACTTTTTTATTTTATTGTGTATTACTTTCCTTGAATTTGTGACTCAAAATCATTGACTCCACATATTCAAATATTAAATGCATATTTATATTTAACTTACGCTAAAAATCCATCTACCTATGTTTTTTTTTACACTGCACAATCTCAGGAAATAGAATTGTGTGAGTGTTTTAATATGTCTCCTGTCCATTTAGTAACCAAAGAATTTTATAAAACAACATCTTACCCTCCCAAATAATTTGCTTTAGGTTTCTATCACTAAATCTTCTCTTTCTTCTCTAGTTATTTTGAAAAGTATTGATGCAAGATTATAAGGGAAGAATTTGCTGAGGTAAGCTTACAGTACAACTTTTTAAAAGTCAGATTGTAGATTCTTTTTTCCTAAAAGTAATTATTTTATTAGTATGAAACTGTGATATGCAATATGTGTAATAATTAGGGAGACTCAGAAAGCATCAAAGGGATTACTGTATCCACTTACTTAATGTTGATTTTTAAAGCTCTAATACATCTTTATTAATCAGAATAGAAACCATTGCAAACATTTTTGTTAATCAATGAGAAATAAGTTGGTTTATTCCTGCAGCATAAAATTTCCAGCTTCAGGATTTGGCAATTGCTTGGAAAGCATTTTCTGCATCCTGTTAGTTTGGAAAGTGGTATTAGCTTTCTTTCCTAATAAGAGGTGTGTGTTTGCTTGTGTGTGCATGCCGTAGGTGCATTACAGTTGTGAACTTATATTCAATGGACATTTAAAATGAACATTAGACCCTTCACTGTTTGGTAGTCTGCCAACAGTCCAGTGTTCATTTTAAATGTTCAATGAATATCATTTCACAACTATAGTACACCTACTGCATGCACACACAAGCAAAAGCACACATTTTATTAAGAAAGAAAGCTAATATTATAAACAAACAAATAGATACTGTCTGATCTGTTATACACTGCCTCTTTGAGACTTTCTGGAGTTTTATTTGAAGATACACTTTTCTCTTCACATAGGAAATTATTTCAGGTTATGGTAAAGATTTAAAACAATTTCAATGTGTTATGTTATATATCACATGCTGTGTTATATAATATAAAAGGTATAAGTTCTTTAGCTTCCGGTGAGTCCAATAAGTGTGTTGTATGGACTTTATTATTTTCTCATAATTGCATGATTAGATTTCCAAATGCTTTAAATTGTACCTGGAAGACCGAGCCAAGATGGCATGTTGTCGAATCATTTCACCAGTAGCTCTACACGCTTTGCCTGGAGGACATATATTGACTAAAGGAAATTCCACTGTGGCTTAGCCTAGGAAGGCTGAAGATCTGGTGACCACAGGACTTGAGGAAAAGGAGTGAAGATCACCTGCATATGAGTGCAGGCTCTTATAAAATGACAAGGCTTAGGGCCAGGTCAAGCAAGCAAGGCCTGGAACACAGAGGACCCATGGATTAAACCAGCAAGTGTGGGATAATTGTGGTAAAGCTGACAGCCTAGAAAAGGCACTGGGTAATCTTGTGGCTCTACTCCCCAAAAGCGGCCCTCGGCCACAGTACGCTGGAACAATGGATCCTTCAAGTTAAAATGCAAACTCAGGTAGAGACCCTAACTATAAGGCATCAGACCTTGAGAAACGCAGACTGAATTTCCACCCCTTGGAATCACAGTGCTGGAGTAACAGCCAGTGGCCCCTGGCAGGCCTAAAGGGGAGAATTGCTGGCATACTGTGAGCTCTCTCAGGAGAGACACTGTCAACTGCTCACACTCTAAGGAAGCCAGGGACCCTCCTTGTTTATCACTAGCCAGAGAAGATGGCCAAAAACTGGGATTTGGGGGGCGAGAGGGCTGTAGTCCTCCTGAAAAAGCTGAGATCAATAAGATCAGGTATTGGGAAGCACTGATCACATCCTCTCACCCTCAGAGCACAGGTGGGAGCTTACCCACATGTGATTTGCAGAGGCGAGTAGAGCATAAGCACCTTTGGACACAAGGTCATCCTGACTTCTCTCAACCTTATAGCAGTGGCATGAAATACTTCAGAGAGGGAAAATATAGACTGGGCTCAGGAAGAAGATGGGGAACTGTTCATACCTTCCCCTTTGTTGGGCAGGATCCAAGGTCTTAGATGTGGAGACTTCACACACAAATAACATGGGAAGGGGGAGTTTGGATTCTTGGCTTCTTTCAATGATTTTCTATTTATATGCTGAGTTTATTATTTTTCTTCTGTTGTTGATTTGTGAAAATTTTTCATTTCTTTTTCCTCTTCTCTATTCCTTGTTCGCTTTCCTATATATTTCTGTTATTTTTTAGTTTCTACATTCTGTTCTTTCTTGAGGAGCTCTTTATGTGCTTTATGAAAACGTTTCCATAGATTCTGGAGGCATGCTCTCTTTATTTCACTTATAACTCTCCTGGTTTCTCCTTATTTTCTTCTATATTCTTAGATTTATCTGCTTTCTTCTGATCTGGGGTTGGAGCTCTGTCACGCTTTCCTTCGTCCTATAAACACTGTTCTATTTTCTATCACATTCCCAAAGTTAGCCCCTAGTTTCAGGCTATTCCGTCTGTACCTCCATTACTCAAATTAATAGTACTCTTACATATTGATAACTTACAGACATTCATATGTATATGTTAGGAATCAATAATTTTATACTATTCAGCTAGACCATTAAGTAGATTTTAATATATTATCAACAATAATTTAGTGTCACCCTCAAAAATCTTTTCTAGAGAATCTGTATAGACATCTTTGTTACTAGTGTATAGCACATTTCTACTGTTAAGAGTGGAATTATTTTGAGTTAACATCTTGTTATCATATGTCTATAATTGGCATGTTTTAAGTTTAACCATCGATATGAATCCCATCCCGCTATTAAGGACGGTATAGTAGGTGGAACCTATAAAAAGTCGACAACTTCTGGTGGTTTAGTTTAGCTTAGGTGAGCAATATTTCCTTAGTGACAGAGATATAGTACTAATTTTAATGATAAAATTTGATAATTCAATGTTAACATCACTTACGTAGATGCACTGGCAATGTAGACTAATCTTAATGTTAATGGTGGAAGATTTGTAGTGTGAAACTACATAGTAGATTCCGTCAGGAATTTTTTAATCTGAGAATATTATATTATTGTAGATCTTTATTCAAATTTTGGTACATGATACAGAGACTGAACTTAATTTCCAATATATGTCAACAAATGTCTTCTCTGTATTACAAAATTCTGTAACCTGTTCCTTCTTCAATAAAAAAATGGAATAGACAAGGCAACCAACAGAAGGTCAGTCATTGAGAACACTCCCAAAAATAATAGTTGAGTAAACTAATAGATATAAATACTAAAACCACAATGAGTTCAAGAGAATCCCTAGGAAAGAAATAGTCTAATGAAAAAATCTGCTTAGTACATAGAGAGTCTATCGATACCGTCTGATCCAAAATCTAAACCTGAAGAAAAGGAAGTAAAGAAGCAAACGGACCCAGTGGAAGAAGACCTCAAGACATTATGCTTGAACAAACGCAAGAGATTATCAGTGAGTTCAAAGAAGATATAATCAAAGAAACAGGAGTCTTAACAGATAAAAATGCTGGTTATAAAGAAGACACAAAGAGATAAGACAATGCAACAAATGAAAGAACATTTCAGCACAGAAGTAGAAAGACTAAAAGGGTGTTGAGCTGAACACCAGGACAGGAAAAGCTCATGAAAGCATGGGAAATCAGCATGAGCGTTCTGAGGATAGGCTGCCAGATTGTGAAGACAAAGTGGACAAACTGGACCATAAGGTCACTGATGACTGAAAATAAAAAGACAAGAAAGTGACTGGATGCAGCTGCAGATGAATGACTCAAAAACAAACAAACAAACAAACAAAACCTTCAGAATTATGGCAGTGCAAGAAAAAGAGGAGGGCGAAGCAAAGGGTATAAAGGTCAGGTTCAATAAAATTAGAGAAGAAAATATCCCAAATCTAGGAGAAGAAATTAACATTGAGCTACAGCAGGCATATGAAACACCAAATAACCATGACTGGAACAGAGCTTCTCCATGACATAATATAATCACAATTTTAGACACTCAACACAAAAAAGTTGTAAGAGAAAAAAAGAAAGTTGCAAGAGAAAAAAACAAAGACAAATTTGTTATAGTAACTTCAGTCTTCTTAACACAAACCTTCAATGCTAGGACATCGTGGAGTGACATTATTCAAGTACTAAGAGAACACAAATTCCAACCCAGACCCTGACGTCCAGCAAAATTATCTTTCAAAATAGACAGAGAGGTTAAAAATGTTCATAATAAAGAAAACCTAAACTAATTCATGACCACTATCTAAGAATTTCAGAAAATACTTAAAGGAATCTTAGACAGAGACAAGGAGAATAACACGAACAAAGAGTACAGAGAAAATGAAACGACAGAAAAGAGGGAAACACACTAACTATAGTGTAGAACAAATAAGTGACATTGAAGCATCACAATAATGACAGGATGTAGCAAATATTCCGCTATAGTAACAATGCTAATGGTCTAAACTCACCTATCAAAAGATGCAGATTAGCTGATTGGATCAAAAAATCAAAAGCAACAATTTGTTGTTTGCAAGAGATAAATTTCGCTCACAAAAGAACACACAGGCTGACAAGAAAGCAGTGGAAACTAATACTTCATGCGACCTGACCCAGAAAAAAATAGGGGTAGTTGTACTATTCTAAGAAACAGCAGATTTGAAGCCAAAACAGATCAAAAGACACAAAAATGGACATTATATACCGGGTAAGGCAACAATCTGACAGAAAGACATCATCATCATCATCAATATAGAAGCACCTAACATTGTGGATTGTAAAGCAAAAACTACTGGGCGTGAAGGACAAATAGGCTCCAATCCCATTATGATAGGGGAATTCAATATCCCACAGTCGCCAATAGATAGGTCAACCAGACAAAAATTTAGCAAAGAAATATTAAAGGTAAACCACAGTTTGGAACAATTTGGAGATAATTTATATTTACAGAATGCTCCTTCCCATATTAGTGGAATATACTTTTTTCATAATAGCATATGGATTGTCTTTCAAAGTAGAACATGTTGCAGGTCAAAAGGCATGCTTATGTAAGTACAAAGGAGTTGAAATAATTCCTTATATACTTTCAGATCACAGGGAAACAAAAAATAAGAAATCAACAAAAGATGTTAGAGAAACTATGTAAATTCATGGATACTAAACAATATAATGTTGAGTAAACAGTGAGTCATAGGAAAAAACAGTGAGGAAATCAAAAATTTCTTAGAGTCAAAAGGCAATACAACCACATCACGCCAGCTCTTGTGGGACAGAAGGAAATCATTGTAAGAGGGAAATTTATAGCTATTAATTCACACATTAATTAAGAACAATCCCAGATAAACAATTAAATGACGCACCTCAAAGCCCAAGAGAAACAGGAACAATCTAAAGCAGTAGATGAAAAAATGAAGATCAGAGAAAAAAAATTACTGAAATTGAAAACAAAGAATAACAATGAATCTGAGAGTTCATTCTTTGAAAAATAAATAAGATTGATAAACCTCCAGCTGAACTAACAAAAGAAGGAAAGAAAACACAAATATCAGTGCAATTAGAAATGAAAACAATGAAATTACAGCAGGCACTTCTGAAATTCAGATATTTATAAGGAACTATCTTGAAAACTTATACTTCAACGAATTGGAGAGTTTGGAAGAAACTATTAAATTTCTAGATACATACAAGATATTAAAATTCAATCAAGAAAACACAAAAATCTTGAATATTCCCATGACAAGCATGGAATTTGATGCAATAATAAATTC
The DNA here is from genome assembly GCA_004027205.1 of Ctenodactylus gundi. Taxonomy (NCBI): domain Eukaryota; kingdom Metazoa; phylum Chordata; class Mammalia; order Rodentia; family Ctenodactylidae; genus Ctenodactylus; species Ctenodactylus gundi. The sequence continues at coordinate 375,684 of PVKB01000179.1, read as the reverse complement.
TCTACCTACAAAGAGAAGTGTAGAACTGAGGGAATTCATTGCAAAATTCTACCAGGATTTTGGAAAAGATCTATCACCAATGCTTCTCAAACCGTTCTATGAAATTCAAAGAAAAGGAACATTGGCAAACTCATGTCTGGAAGTTAACATTAGCCTGATATCAAAGCCACACAAAGATTTAAGTAGAAAAGATAACTAGGGGCCAATCTCCTTGATGAACATGGAAGCAAAAGTTCTCAGTAAGATACTGATCAATAGAATTCACCAAATCATTAAACAGACCATGCACCATGGTAAGCTGATTTCATTCCAGGGACAAAGGGGTAGTTCAACATTGTGTATCAATTGATTCAGAGCACCACAAAACGAAAAGCAAAAGCAAAGATCACAAGATCTCAAAAGAAAATCCTTGGCAAAATATAACATTCACTCATGATAACAACAACAACAACAACAACAACAACAACAACAACAACAACAAAAACCCTCAAGGAAATTAGTATAGCAGGAACTTACCTCAAACTTGTAGAAGCCATTTATGCCATACCTGCAGTCAACATTACATGAAACAGGGAAAAACTGAAAGGTTTTCTCCTTAAATCAGGAACATGACAGACTTTTCCACTCTCATTCAATATAGTGTGCAAAACTCTAACCAGAGCAATCAGACAAAAGAATAAAATAAAGGAAATGTATATTGAAAAGGAAGGAGTTAAATTATCCTTATTTGCGGATGTAAAGAACCTTTATATAAAAACCCCAAAACTCTGCCAAGAGACTTTTAGAACTAGCAAACAAATTTAGCCAAGCTGCAGAATACAAAATTAATACAAAAATCAATAGTATTCCTCTACACGAATAATGAATTCACTGAGAAAAATCTGAGAAGAATAATCCCATTCTTAATAGCTCCTGAAAAAACAAATGAGTATTTAGGAATAAACCTAACCAAGAAAATAAAATATCTCCACAATGAAAACATTATGCTGAGAAAAAAAGAAAATTGAAGAAAGCATTAGAAAACGGAAAGATAGCCCCTGTTCCTAGACAGGCAGAAGGAATACTGTCAAAATGGCTACACTGTCAAAATCAATAAACAAATTCTATGCAATTTCTATCAAGCTACCAACAATTTTTTTCACAGATATTGAACATACAGGGGATGGAGGAATAGCGCAGTGGTTAAAGAACTTGCCTAGCAATCACAAGGACCTGCTTCTGATCGCGCAGCACCACATAAGCCAGATGTGATGGCATGCCTGTAATCCTACCACCTGAGAGGCTGAGGCATGAGGATTGCTGGGCATTCAAGGCCAGCCTAGGCTACATAGAGAGTTCAGGACCAGCCTGTACTGCAGAGTAAGACGCTGTCTCATAAAAAAAAAAAAAAACAATGTTCTCTCCATTTTTTTTTAATCTGGTAGAGTTTCTCAATGACTCCATGTAGTCAGTGGGATTTATGTATAAAAAGTTGGTAATTATGAATTTTATTTATTCAATAGAGAAGGTGATATCTATATCTATGTATCTATATATCTGTCTATATGACCTCCTTATTTATAGGAAGTTGCAAAGGCTGGTGTTTTAGAACTTATTAGCCTACACTACACGCACTTCAAAAGTTATTGGCGCTAATGCTGTTAATGGAATAAGTATTACAAGTATCATCTATTTAACATCAACAGAAACAGTAATAATGATGCCCGATTTTCATTTCTGATATTTGCAGTTTACTCCTCTTCTCCATCCATCATGGTTAATAAATAGCAATTGGCTTTTTGAAGCACATGTTTTCATTTTTACTACTTTCCATCATTGTTCATTTTTTTTTTCCATCTTGGCACTACTTTTTTCCCACTATTAATATACATATGTAATACATGGTATTTGCAATGAATTTGGGTATTTCGTGCACACATGTATCATATCAACTTTACAGTCGCTTTCCATTTTTGACCCTCCAACCCCCTCCCGATCCCTTCCCCCAACTCCGGCTATCACTTCGTGTGGTTCTATTGTTTGTCTCTGTTCTGGGTTTTCCAAATTTGAGAAACTATACAGTACTTAGCATATTAATCTTCCGCACCTAAGTCATTTCACTTAAGTCACCACGCTAACTCAGCTTCCTATTCCTCGAATGGGTTGCATTACTTTTTAAGTCACAATTTTCCATTCCCTTTCAGGCTTTTGGAGTGCTTGCTTAGGTCACTGATCGTCCCCCGCTTCCTCCTCTGGTATCTAGACACGCGAGGCTAACTTCCCTCCAGGGAAGGCGCTCGCTGCCTCCCACGCGTTTCTTCCTGTCCTCACTTCGCCCTCATTCACTTTTAAATGTGCTAATTTCTGTTGTGATTTTACTCTGTTTTCCACGGATTATTTAGAAGTGTACAGCTTAATGCCCAACACTTAATAATTCATTTTCATTCATTTTTCTAATTTAGTTCCACAGTGCTAAGAGGGAATACTATCCTGGCGTTAATAGAGGATTTTTTAGCACACTTTTGGGACATTTGGAATGAATGTTGCGAATGTGCTTGGGGAGAATAATTAATGTAATAATTAATGTTGATGTAATAATTAATATTAATATAATATTTGTATATAATAATTAGGTAAGCATGTTAATAATGAAATTGAAATATTTTCTGTGTTTATTGTACTTTTGTCTACCTATATTAGTAGCAAGTTGTGGATTAAAAACTTCATCTATAAATTGATTAGTCTGTCGCCGTCTTTGGTTCTGTCGGTTTTTTATTCTTGTCTTGCAAATACGTTATCACATGCATGCAAAGCTAGATTTCTGTATCTTGCTGAATTTAATTAATTATCATTATTGTTTTTTCTACAATATTTTCCCTTATTTTTAGTTGAAGTTATTTTCCTTTGATATGCCTTTGCATTTCTTAGAATTATTTATCGTTCTGTGTCTTTCTAGCTAAGCCTTAACTCTAAAAGGGTGTTTTTAAACCCAATCTGACGAATCATGTTTAGTAGTTACATTTGTAGACTATTTGTAGCTAACATAATTGCATACATGTCAGTGTTTAAATTATTTTTTGCTCTCTCTTAAAATTTCTTCATCAGTTCTTTATTATTTTTAAAGTATCATCTTTTAGTTGATTAGTCTTGATTATTGCATGTCTCCCATTATCCTAATACATAGTCTTCCATACTATTATTTATTAACAATAGTAACGGTAATAATTACATGTGTCTTTGACATATTACAGTTTACTTCAGAGTAGACCTTCAAACATTTTACGAACAACATAAGAATACAGGCCACACATGAGTTGTTCTTTGACAATGCATTGCACTCCTCTTTTTTCTTGTGTTACTGCTGTTATGTATATTTTTAAATGCTAGGTCAAATTTACATGTAGTGCCAAATATTTTGAAGGGGATAGACACTGCTCAATTTAGGTGTCATGGCAGTTTTTTTTTTTTTTTTTCCTTTCTCTTTGGCCTCTTAGTTCCATCAGTATTGACTACTTTGAAGTCATCTTTTGCCCTCTTCTGTATGCTTGTCTACAGTGAGAAAGTCTGTCTGATATGAGCTATTGGCACAAACATAAACCAACACTTTCATTTTTCCCTCCACATCACAGCTCAATGACTCTATTACTTCTCCAAGAAAGCTAAATCATTTTGTGCTTACTGAGCAATGATCCAAATAGTATATTACCATGACCTCAATCATCTGTGAGTTGAAAATGACACCGTGGTAAGTACCTAAGAGAAACTATTTATGGTAATTAAGAGTGTTATCTTTAGTTAATGCTATAACTAAAAAAAACATCTCTCGAGATGCCTTTCTTTGATCCCTGCTTTGGCCACAGTGAATTTGGCATTTACTGTGACGGCAGACCAAGACATATGTACTCTATTGAGTTAAATAAACACATACATAATTCAGAGAGATTAGCAGGCCTGCCTGAACTGGTTGTTACACAACTCACCACCTTAGCACCACATACATGACATTAAAACAGTTATCGTTGATTTACTTCCAGAGATTAATATTAAATGGCCTGAATCCATTTGAAGGAAAGCAAAGACATACATAGTTACATCTATATATCACTACTTCCTCCAGCTATATTTTTATCCATAAACCATCTGTTTAAGCATATTAGAAAAGTAGTTAACTATATAGAAAATTATGGAAAACTTAAAATGACATACGGAGTAATTATGCCTTTCAATAAGTAATAATAAATACATTTCTGTGCCTTTAATACATTTGCAGAGGCAATGAATGCATAGAGCTTTTATATAATAACAGTATGTTGCTCAGAATATAGTGATCATTTATTTTTATTTTGTTACATTTTTAATCTTATTTAAACATTAGGTGCTGCACAAAACTCACTTCTAAAATACTTACTTTGTGGGAAGGAAGTCATTAAACTAATTTGAAGACCAGAAAATCTACCATAGAGTGCAAGTATGCAACCTCAAGCAACAGAGATGCTGATAGGCACGCAAAACACCCAGCTGATTTGAAACATCAGGAAAATATGAACAAACACGGGCCACTATTGGTGTCTTCAATATTACCAAAAAAGAAATGCCAAATCATGGCAAATAGGAAAAGGTGCCAGAGGCCCGTTTCTTCTTGAATTCAGAAAGAATAGAAAAATTCTATATAGGATAAAAATATATAAATCTCCTCCCCAAATCAGTTCAAAGACAAAAAAAAAAAAAAGCGCGACTTACTACAATATAAAAAAAGAGAAAAAGATACAAGAGAAACGCATTTGTGGGAAAAAATGTTGCTATTGTTGACATCTGTAATTTTGCTATTTCAGATAATCTAGCTGTTTGTGGTTGTCGTTTTTTCTTTAAGTTAGCTTGGTATGATTGGAGCAAATCTTTGAAAAAAGTTATTTGAGTTAAAAAATTAATTTACCTCCATAATTTAGAGCATTTCTTTTAGAACATTCACCTCTTTGATAAGAATTATTTCCATTAAAGTACTTGAAACAATTAGAGGACAGTGAATCATCCTGACTTCTTTGCCCACCCCAGCGGGGGACATATACATTGTATGTTTGAGGACCAAGCTATTTCTTCTTTAGGTAAGTCCATTCAATGCAACCATCGGACAGTAAGGTTCTCATGGCTCACAGGCGTCCTACCCTAGGAATCACCCAAGCACACCTTATCAAGCCACCGTCATTATCGTCACTGAGCACCAGACTATGGCTGGTCATCAAACACTTTCCTTCAGGCAACCCGTGCCTTTATCTTCACAGTAATCCTATGGAGAAAGGGACATGACTATTCTTTCATAAACGTGATAAAATTTGAAAAGTGCCTTTCCAAATTCCATTCATTTATTCAACAATGACTTCACACCTATAGATATTCTCCGAGGCGCCAGAGATACCAAATAGAAGCACAAACAGGCAAAATTAACCATTAGATGCGGTGACATTCACACTTAAATGAGAGGAATAACTGGGAGCTTTAGATGGAACCAGTGACAAAAATAAAAGGAGGCAAAACAAAAGAGAGAAACGTTGGAGCGTGTAAACCCTTTTAAGGTGTCGTTTCCCACCCATCTGGCTCTCCTTCATGCGCACAGACAACATACAAAGGGATGAAATAGCAACTTATATATTTTAATGTTTTCTGTTTTTTTTTTTTTTCTTCCACCAAGCAGGTCTCTTCTTTCTCCATTTCATTCTGATAATTTGACCCAATGTATTCATCCTTATTTTGGAAATGAAATAAGACCAACTTCTGTTTCTGAGTGATTACGGGGAAACTATATTCTCACCAGCAAATGTCTTGGATGTGAGACCCATGACTTACAAAGGTGTAATACGACTTTGAATATTTATGTCAACTGATGCGCTGAGGAGGGAAAATTGGCTGTTCAGGAGGGAAATACCATTTTCTTTCTGGCTCTTTCACAGAGGGAATGAGGAAGATCATCATTAAATACTAACTATTCATTGTAGAGCTTGCCATTTTTAGAGAGATCAGATTAGTAAATTTATTTCATTTGGAACAAATATAACAAAAAATTTAAGCACTTTTTCACACATCAGTATGTGTGATAGAATTTGCCTTAGTGAGTTTAGTTTACTTACCACAAAAAGACTAAAGTTTTGAGCAGAACCGATATGACAAGAGCCAGAGAGGGAAAACTTACTTCATTTGAACCTAATTCCCAGTATATGGCATAAAATCTTGTAAAAGTTGGAAAGACAACATTAATATTTGCAGTATAGTTTTCATCCTTTGTGAAGCATAGATTCTGGAAAGACATAATCTCCCTTGGCATCTGCTTGGATGTGAAAGTTTAAAGGTTTTAGTGATTGTTAGCAGATACTATGATTTTGCAAATACCAGTTGTCATCAAAACATGTAAACTCCATCAGAATAGACTTTTGAGTATTTATAGCTTACTGTAATATTCACCATAGAGGACAGTACAGGGTGCATGCACTGTAATGTCAAGGTAATTCCTCTCTTGCAGGTTACTGAAAGTATTTTATAAAATCTTGCATTAAAACACCAAGCAAATTGCAGAAGAGTGAAGGAGTTAAATCATGTTTTGTGGCCCCTTCTTGTATTTGTACCAAATTTTCAAGTTATCTCCACACTGACCCAACATCCTCTGAAAACCTTACACCTCACTGTGTACTTCTACAAATGGCCTTTTCTTCTAAACCATTAATCAAGAAACATAAATGTATTATGTAAGCGATTTTCAAAAGAAATCATATTTTACTGGGCCGCAAATATGAGACACTTCTTGGCTTACTCCAAAGAAGTGTTTTGTAACACAGTTTTTCTAAAGAAAAACTAATCATTCTCCAAAATATTAAGTTTTGACCACTATGTGATGCAACCCAGGGTACCAGATAGAGAATGTGGGATAAGTTTTAACATCTTCTCTGATCATTGAATTAAAACAAACATCGCTTTTCATTCTGACTCGTGTTTTAGCTACAAAAATCATACTGGGAAAGTTGTATCTCAGTGTTAATTCATTGAAACTACATTAGGAATTGGCCTAACTTCCCATCATTCTGATTGCTGCATTAAAATTACAGATCAAACATTTGCAGCACATCGAATTATTGTTTTTCCTGTAAGCAGCTTGACTCTAGTTTTTATTCATTCTTTTGTGATTATTTTTCCAATTAAGTTACTCATCTTTGACTGGTAGAAATACTGACCCAGAATTCTTGGCTGAAAGTAAAACTGCCAAATAGAAATAAACCCAGTGGTTTCCACTAGGTAGTTTCCTGTCCTGGTATCCTTATTTATTCGTATTTAACTGTAGCAGAGAAACTCATTATTTTATAATTTCAAAAACTGTCAATCCAGGTGATTTTGCAGGACTATTGATACATGAAAATAAAAAAAAAGATTCCATAGCTTTTAATGTCTTACACATAAACCTTCTTTATAATTTCTTCTCAGGAAATAACTGGCATTTGTTCAACACTAAAAAGAATTAATTGCCTAATGTATTAAGGCAATTAAACAAATCATTTAATCATATGAATAACAATGAGTACAGTTCAATGTGACAGAAAATGAAGGCAAAGGAAAGAAAGAAAAGGGGAATTTATAATCAAACACTCTCAGTTTGTGTTCATTGCATATTGGTGTCCAACACATACAGAGCAAAATAAAGGTAAAAAGATACACTATCATTGCCTCCCTAAGGTCAAGCAATTAATAGGGAACTGCTGGAATGCAGGGTTTGAGATTCATGGGCACCCTATTCCAAAGCATATACAATTATTTTTGCAGTAATATAGTATTTACCTCATAGTTTTGATTTGATATCAACACAACAGAAGAGGAATCATAAATTCATGAACTAGTATGGTCTATTTTTTTCCTAGAAATTTCCCAGAGGGTAAAAGGATTGAGATTTAACACTAATTCTGGATGATTTCTTGATTTCAAAGCAGTTTATACAATTTTAAAAAGTAGGATTAAAGGAGACTTTAGAGTCTTAAATTCATTGCCTTAATTGAAACAACGCAGAGTATCTCTAAAATACAAGACTGTCCAGTTATGTTTTGGGTCATCTTAGTACGCTAAAAGTCAAATGACAAGAATGTGTCAGTATGAAGAGAAAGAGCAAAAATGTGTGCAGTGGCCACACCGAAACAATGTAGGGACAGGAAACTGTAGGCCAAAATGGCGGGTCATTGTGAAATTATAATGAGCTGTTTCACTGTTTTGTGTGTATCAGGAAATGCATTTCCTCTCTTAGTGCTTTTCATTGCCTTAAAAGAAAAAGACCTTTGGAGATGGTAATAACAGCAAGTTGTGGTGTTTGTTCTTATTCAGTATCTGAAGATGGTAGCAAGTTATTATACTTTTATCTTCACTACTCATTGCAATCAGGTATTAGCCAATCTTGCCTAAACCAAAAAACAAAAGAAAATAATCTACTCTCATTTTATCCCTTCTCTCTCCATTCATTTACTCAATTATTTCCTCATTTGATACATATTTATTGGAGGATTGCTACTGCTACTATCTCTCTTAGATGTGGGGATATTAGCTTAGAGACAAGACAGAAAAGACATTCTAGTGAAGAAAAAAGAACTCACAAATAATAAACATAAGAAGCAAATTATATGGCATTTTGGAAAGTGTAAAGAGAATTTTTTTTCAAAAATCATTTTAAAAAATAGAATAAGTAGAGATCAGCGTAGGCCTACTTGAGCAAAGACTTGATATTTAAAGAATTGACCATGACTACAGTATGGGTGTGTGTATTTCTGATCGAAGAAATAGTCATTGCAGGCCCTAAATAAAAGTGTGGGAAACATCTATGAGTACATAATTGCATATTTTAGATGATTAATAATCAAAAATATTTTAAGGGCAAAAATAAGCATGTGTATGACACTAACAAACTGTCAAGGAAACTAAACACATCCTTTGCTAGTGAACTGAGATAACATAAGACATAAATATTCTAAGATCTACCAAAAAGTCACTTGGATGATTAAAAGTTGCAACTAAGTGCTAGGTTCTTGTAGGATATTTTATTTCCTTAGAAAGTTCTCTTGATATATCCCCACCGCAGAATATCTGCCCTCTTTCTGTGCCATTTTCTTTCTCTGCATCCCAACAGGCTGGAATATATTTCCCTTTCTGAAAATATGTCCTGTATTACAAGCAAACGGTTAGACAACTTGTAGCATCATGAAAAAACCATCCATCAATATTATTTTATCATCCTGTAAATATTTTGTAATAACTTGTGATGTGATACTGTATATGTTAGGAGGTAGTTAATTATAGAAAAATGCAATGTATGCTATTTGCCCTTGATGGCATTAGTCTTCAGGGGGAACAGATGGCTCAGGCTCAGGCAAATGTAATTTAGATCACACTGCCTCCTTTGCACTTCCGTGCAGTTGCAGCAACAGAGATAGTTTCCAAAAAGAGGCGGTGTTTCATCTAGACCTTGAAGGAAAAGTAATATTTTGGAATACAGAAACATAACAGAATATTTTTAACTTTTTAAAAATGTCATGAGCAAGGTCCCCAGGTACGGTGAAATAAAACACGCCTGGCATACATGTAATAAACAGTAAGGGTTTAGAAAAGAATGTATCTTATTCTAGGATATTTTCTATGTTTAAATTCAAAGTAACATTTTCTTAGGGATCACTAACATTTCCAGTAATTTTAAGTATTCTAAAGAAATAACAATTCCTCATTAAACTACTTTATTCATGTAGGGATATTTAGTGGATTTTTTATGTGCAAAATCCGTTCACTTTGTTATAAAGGGATAACTAAGAAAATACAGGCTCAAAGTTCAGAAGATAAAAAAGCAAGGTCTTTAAATTATGGTTAATACATAGTATACACTATGCTTTATAATTCAAATTCAGCTCGTAGAACTGAAAGTGAACAGAAGGGGGACACCTGTCAGAGATACAGTGGAAAGCAGTCTAAGTGACTTGGAAAGGGGCAGTGACAAACACAACTGAAACAACAGCAGCAGTTTTCATGTTTCCATTGCATTATGAAATTCTGCCTTTTACTCTACATTTATTTATGAAAATTAAAGAAATAAAGTGTGACTATATTCAAATAAAGGCGCTACATGTACTCCTCGCATGAAATAAAGCCAGGATGCTCAACATTTCTGTATCTTAGTTGAAGGTGTGAGAGTGAGTTCTGTTTATGAATTCCCACCTCTTTATTAGAAAAAAAATCAATTACTCAAAGATAGAATTATTTCGCACATAAAACTTGGCCCAGTGTTTGCCTAATTATCTGTTCATATATTTTTACTAAATTAGTAGAAGAATAGAAAGTGTAATTGAATGGTAAATGGATGTGTAAACTGGCTGACCATTCACTGAAAGATTATCACAAGTGAGCAATATATATATATATATATATATATATATATATATATCCTGTTGTGTGCCACCACACCCACATTAGGAGCAGCATATTTTACTTATTATATGGTATACTGACTTAGAAGGTTAAGTTCAAATGAGAGGTAAATGCCACTCTACCATTTCTCATCAGAAGAAGAGTCTCAATGTGGAGTCGGTGCTGAAGAGTCAGCTGTACCCTAGATAAATTCAGGTTCTGCACGGAGTGAAAGGTATTTGGCCAGTAGGAATTATTTATGTGTTAGTGTGAAGAGTGATCTTAATAAATTCCTATTTTTATGACAAATCACATATAACTCTTCAGAAACAATCAGCAATCAATCAACCGTATTGTGTAACTTTGATGAGTAACTTTTATATGCAAATTATGCATTCAATATGTTATATAATTACTAAATGTCTCTTTACACAGACATGCATGGGCATATATATATATATATATATATATATATATATATATATATATTTCATGGTGATGACACAGCTACATATTATTTCTTCCAGTTCACGTTCAATATAGTAGAAATAAGCAAGTCAATTTAAATTCTCAGGTTATAGAAAAATATCCATGAATTTTAACCGAGCCATACACTAAAATATTTGTTGTTAGGAATACAATGCATATACAGTTTTTCATTTCATATAAGAGATAGTACTTACACTACATCTGAGCTGAAAATACTTTAAAAATACTAAAAGGAAATGTATTAAGGGTTAGTAGTGACTGTCTTCAAGTGACGAGTTTCTGGAAAGTTTATTCTTTAATAATTTCCAGTTCTAAATGTTATATTTATATTTTTATTTTATGCATGTATCATTTTAATCAAGGAAAAACTGGATTTTTAAATGAATAGTGATTACGTTTACCCAAGTTGTGACTTCCAATCTCATAAAATACTAGCCTTTCTTACAATTTTGTATCTCAGAATTGTCACAGAGATTTGTTGTCACAGTTGCCTCTTTTTGCTTTCTCAAGACCCAGCAAAACGTTCCTATTTCCATGCGTTCAAGATAAACCTGAATTCATCTGTCATCCACTCCATTTGCAAATTCACTTCTCAGAACCCTATAACACTCTTTAAGAAATTTCCTACTGGAAAATATGAGATAGAAAACTACTAAACAATAAAAAAAATCCCAACGTATCACTAAGGAGGTGCTTCCTTTTAGGTTTATGTAGAAATAAATACTTCTCTCTCTCTCTCTCTCTCTCTCTCTCTCTCTCTCTCTCTCTCTCTTACACACACACACACACACACACACACACACACACACACAAGCACACATACTTGCAATGCATAACTATCCCAAGCCAAATTACTAATATATATTTATTTTACACCCAATGCGAACATAAAAATTCTCACTTACTGTAAGTAATAATATGGCAATATTGTATTTAACATAGTGTCTTGTACCAGCAAGGTGCAAAACACAGTATCTTGTCTGGGCAACAATGACAGATCCTTTTTGAATCTCTATTTTCTCTCTATTCTTTACTACACATCAGTTCCCCGTGTGTGTTCTGTGACTAACTTTCTTAGACTTTTATGAATGCAGACTCTGCTTTTTGGATGTATCAATTCACCTTATGGTTAAAAAAAAAAAACAACTTTCACCCACTCATTATTCCATAAAGGGCCCCTGAACATCCCTTAGTTTACCAGGTTAGGCTCTCTTTACACAACCTCAGAGTTCCTGATAAAATATTTTGTCTACATTTTTATTTCATTTTGAATATCTTGTCTCTATTGATCAGTATACATTTCTCTGCATCAAGCAGGGCAAATATTAATCTTCTTAGGTCACAGAAAAAAACACAAGAAAACTTAGTGAATACAAGGAATATTTCCAGGTCACAGAGCAGGTCGGACTTTAATGACAGGCCTTACATTAAGAAAATAATGATAATAATAATAAGAAAGTTATAATAATAACACAAGAACTTGTTTTATCCAAAGTTTAATCATAAATAAAATATCTAGAAGGTTTTACATAAGAATAGGCAACTGTAAAGGCAACATTCTAAAGTTTTAGGACTTATGACAAAAATACTTGTAAAGTATTTCATAATATGCAATCCTTATTAATAAGTACCAGTTAATTATTGATAAACTTATATAAACTTGTTAATGAACTGTATAATTATTAAGAAATTTATTAATAGACTATATGGTGATTGATATTAATAATAAAGTATAAATATTCCAGTAAACTAATAATTTCTAAAATACATTGAGATATTACAACTTTTGCATTGCTGTCTTCTACAACAATGCTGTTGTGTGATCAAATTAATATGACAATTTAAAATGTGTTCTTCAAAATTTTTGATGTTCCTCCCATTGAAAAGTGGAGTAAGCACTCCCATTCCTGGAATGAAGCTTCTGTGACTGACAATGTATGACATGATGGAGTGACTTTGTGCAAATTTTTGGGCTCGAATCTTGAGACATTACTTGCTACTCCCTTCAAGTTCCCTTGAGAAGAAGCTGTGCACGAGACAATCTTCAACAATACTTGTTTGGATATCTTTAATATAAATTTCCCTTGAAAAGACAGGGGCCATTCAGCAATAACTTGCAAGCAATGCGACTGAGCCACCTTAGAAACAAACATCCCAGTCCAAGCAGTACTAGCCAGTACCACAGTCTTCTAAGGCAACCAGACCCTGACAATTCCTCCCCACATTTCAGATCTGTTAGATGATTTTGCTATTTTGTGCCACTGAGTGTTAGAGTTGATTGTTAGAAAGCAACGGATAAGCAAGATTTCAGTGCACACAAGTAAAGTAATTCAAATCATATGCCATGGATTTTGGGTTCAGATTACAAGCAAGAGCTGGATGTATTTTGAAGAGGGGAAGTGAAAACTTACACAAGCCCAGGTGACATGCTAAGGAGGGACTAAAAATTAGGAGGAATCTCTGAGCGAGTTCTTGTCACAGGTGAATAAAACGAGAAATATGTTGTTGTAACTTCACGATAACAGTCCCTTGCACACATTTCTGGGAATTCTGAGCATGACACCTGGAGGTTATGCACACTACGGGTGGGGGCAGGGGGGGCGTGAGGCAGGGAGAGAGGGAGAAAATAAATGTACTTTGCAAATATGATGGTTGAATTAAACTGATTTCAGGCACACGGAATATTCAGGGTACCACATAACTGGGTCTCATTGACCAAATAACAAGTGAATGGAGAGATCTGAGGTAATAAAGGAACTAAAAGAATTTTTCCAGGAACCCAAACCAGTTGAATTTGAAAGATGCAGTTTATATTTGTCCATTCTCAGATTCTCTGGAGAAAAACAGTTCTCATATTTAAAGACCCAGTTCAGAGATGGAAGATAGAATGGAAAAATACAATCTTTTGATGTGAATATCTCAGAAAGATCAGAGGCTCATCCTGAGAACTTCCAGAGACAGACAAGGTTTGCTGAGGCCCCAAAAGATGAAGTTTCCATCACAATCCCTCTGTTAAAGTCCTTACAAAGAACATCAACCACAGGAAATCCGCCAGTTGCCCTAAGCCACAAAGGGCTCATCTCAAAGAGATTTGTAGGTATTTGTCCAGTCCAGTGAATTCCGAACTGGCTTATAAGAAATGGACATGGCACCGATTTTGACTAGAACCAAAAAAAAAAGCTAAAAGTAGTCACTGGACACAAATGTACCTGGGCAGCTTTCAGCCTGAGAAGAGACCTCAGCTGAGATGAGAAAAAGGATGAGAAGTTGGAGGAGGAGGAGGAGGAAAAAGAAGAGACGAGGAAGAAGAAAGAATACAGAAATGGAACCAACAGTCATGGGGATAGAGTCAAGACTCTATGAGATTCAGTTCCCAGGATCAGCGGAGGACACGAATAAGTGAACCAGGAAGCTGCAACCGATTGAATTCAATAATTGTCCTATACGAGTGACTACTGGGTAACTTCCAACTTCTTAGATAGCATTCTTCATCCAGTCCCACTGCAGCAACTCTGGTGCATTGTGGGTAGGCTGCCTGTGTAGCGCCTAGGCTTTCTGTAGAGAAGCACCCTTCTCTAAGTACTACTTTATTTGTTTCAGTTGACAATATCCTGAAGCGTAAGGCTGTTGGTGTTGGTGCTGTAGTAAATTAAAACAAAGTGTTCTTCATAGGTAAAAGAACGTGCAGCAGATGTGTGTTCTGTTGGTTCTGAAAAAAAAAATGGCACAATTTTTTTTAGTACTGATCTTGAATTTCTTCCCTTGAGTAGCTGCTTCTCATACTGTTTAAGTCATAGAAGATGACATAGAATGACTGTGTCTATGTCAAAGCTAACCTGGTCATAAAAACTGCTATGTTGTACACTGTGAGTCTTAATGATATTTGCTCTTCTAATTCAGACACCGTGGATCACGGATACCAAGCCACCCCATAAGGAAACACTTCTACAGGTGAATCTAACCAGACATCATTTCTCAGCTATTTAGACAAGCCCTGAGAATCTCCCCAGCTACAATGAAGCCAACTTGGTTGCACTATCTATTAATAGATGGGAAATAAGTGAAATCTGTTTCCTTGCTCAAATTCCGTATTTGACTCACTGAATACTATTGTTTTAAGCAACTAAGTTTGAAGTTCAATTTTTATGCAATGACAGATATTTGGAAGAGGATTTTAATGGAATCATTTGTGAATATGAAGCTTTAAACATAGTTATGTGAGTCTTCTCTGTATTTTAGTCTTGATGAGTAGCAGTGCCTCTTTGTTATATTAATCATGGGTAGTACCAATATAATTGCATGAGGAAGTACAAGAAACAAATAAAAACCCAATCATTTTAATATAGAACAAATAAAATAACTCAAAATATGAATCAATACTCATTTTAAATAGGAAAAATATTGGTGACATTATTTTATTCTTGAGATTTGTCTTCAAGAAAAAGGATAAAACATGAAGACACAAAGAATAGAAATCTGAGGTTACTGCATTTTCACAAATAATGCAACTTGCAAATCTTGGTTTACTCATTCTTTTCTTCAATATTATGTGAGAAACTCACACATATCTTCTCATGACATTGACGTGAATATAACATTTATTGTAGCACATATGCAATGTGTGTGCACATGCCTGTGGGTAGGAGTGTATGGTTTAAAATTTTAAAAATTCTGTCTTTGAAAGAAAGTTGAAGACAAATGTTTCTGACATGATTTGCATTATATTTGCTCAAAAAAAAAAAGAAAGCCTGGATGTACTTGGAAGAAATACTTGCCAGAGTTGGTACAAATGCCAAAAATGGCAGAGATAGTTCAAATAACTTTGTTCAAATTATAATTAGAACTCATCCTTATGGCATGATTCTGTTTGTTTTAGGAAGACATTGCAATCCAGAGTGTATTTAAAATTTCTGTAATGGTTCAGTTCATCTGTGTCCACTTGATTTGCTTCAAAGCTATCAAGGGAAGTACTAAAGGCACTTCTGGGTGCGGCTGGGTGGGCGATGACCTTAAGTACCATATGTAGTGCTTGGTCCACCGTTCTCTCCATCACTGTTCTCCTGTTCTGCTCGCTGGCCCCTGTGCCAAGCATTCTCCCTACGCCCCAACCTCCCACCACAGAGTTTCTGCCTCGGTGAAAGCTGGACAGTAACTGAAGCCTCTGAGAATATAAGTGAAATTAAGACTTTCTTCCTTTATGTCATAGGGATCAGATATTGCGTCCAAATAATAAGAAGGTGAACCAATACAATTTTCAAGAACATTTTTGATTTAAAAACAATCTCATGTTAAGGTCCAATGCTGATACACATACTTCAGTCTTAGGTCATTTAAAAGGAGAATCCGTCCGTATGATTCCCTCACCGTGCACGTCCTCTAAAGCCAAGTACCTCCCTTACTGGCAGGCAAAGATGATACACCCCACTTGAAGACCGGGATCAACCAGGAGGTTTCTAAACAACTTGATGTGAGGGCCCCACAGTACTATAAATATGAACGCAGTGCTGCCTGAGCTACTTTCTCTTCAATGGGACATGATACCCAACACCTACGACTTAAGAGACGGAAGGGTTTTTTATTTTGTATTTATTTATTTATTTATTTATTTTTTATCTCGCAGTTTCAGAAGGTTTCAGTCCATTCAAGGATGCTGATAATGAGAAAGACTTTAGTGGACAGCCTGGCAGAAAACAGCCACTCGTCTCTTTATGGCCAAGAAGGCAAGTGGATTGGAACAGAGACTGAGGTGGGGGCGTGCCCTCCCAAGCCACGCCCTCAGAGATCTGCCTGTTCCAAGCAGCCATAGCTCTCAGCAGCATATGAAATACATAGATTAATTCAGCTGGCCCATTCAGCTCTCCGAGTCCAGCCACCTTCCAAATACCTGAGGCTTTTGAGGGTCATTCCCTTCCCATACCTAAACAGGTGGTAAGATCAAGGCATTAGCAAGCTTTAAAGAAGGTAGAAAAACCTCCAATTGTTTATATGCTATATTATCTTACTTATATAATGTTATTAAATGACACATCCCGATTTAAGAAGAGATTATTGGGTAGGAGATATGGTTGGGAAGGCAGGCAAGGCTGGAGGGACCCTTAAGGTTATGTAATTGTTCTGTCTTGCATGATGTGGTGTATTTACTAGTTTACACATGTGACAAAATTAATAGAACTAACCCAAACATGCATTCACATATAATATATGTAAGTAAACCTGGAAATAACTTAGTAAGATAATTATGTATCTGTGAATATATTTTTCTTGTAACATTCTATAGTTTTCTTAAAAAAAACTGTGTGAAAGGTTCACATTGTCATTTCTTAAAACTGGATACAAATATGCAATTATCTAAAATAGAAGATCTGTTTTTAAAAAGTTTCTGAGGGGCTGGAGGAATGGCACAGTAGCTAAGGTGCCTCCTGAGTTCAATTCCCCAGCAACACATAAAGTTGAGTGTGATGGAGCACACCTGCAATCCCAGAACGCAGGAGGCTGAGGCAGGAGGACTGCCGTGAGTCCTAGGGTAGCCTGGGCTACATAGTGAGACTCTGTCTCAAAAACGTAAGGAAAAAAAAAAAAAAACTTCCCAGGTATTATTTTCCTAGGACTAAAAAGCAATGTTTATCAAAATTGTAAGTAAATATTTTCAAGTAGCAGAAGAAATGGCTCAAGTCAATTATTTTCCATTCTATAATCCAACTTGCAGGCCAAGCATCACTTACAAACTTCTTAAAAGTGAAAATTCTCAGGCTTGTCAACCCAAATGGGTTATACTAAAAACTTAGAAGCTGGGGCTAAGTAATCTGTGTCTTTAATAATCCCTTCAGTCAGCTGTGATGCATGCTGAGAAACACTAGCACTGGGTTTTGTTTTGTGATAGCTATGAAATATGTATAAGCAGCATTAAATATGTATTATATATGAATGGAACCTTGCTACTCAAAGCTAGTCCACTGGCCAGCAATATTGGCATCACCTAGAATGTTATGAGAAATGTAGAATCTACACCCTGGACTTAGGGATTTCAAGCCTGTGTTTTAACAAAATCCCCAGGTAGTTCTTCAGCACACTAAGATCTAGAAACAGTGCCTTTGAGTCCTTTCTGATCAAGTATTATACACCTTCCATCATAATGAGGCTGTTCTTCCAGTGATGGCAAGAACATCTGGGCACCAGTTTCCTGTTAATGCGATGATGTTAAGGAAGGTGTCTTTGAGTGCATGTCTTATAACGGCCCCATCTTAAATCCAAGCTTTCATGAGACAAAAAATAACACTAAGAAAGACCTTTATTGACTGGATTCTTACAAAGACTGTGTTCATAAGTGCTGTGCAAGACCGCCCATTCTTTCTTTCTCAGTTAGGCCAGCTTTTACGGGCCAGCATTAGTTTTTCAACTATTTACAGCTGAGCAGTTGAGTTTTTGCCTAGCAAGTACTTAGTAGCCAAATTTGATTTCCCAGCACCGCATAAGCTGGATGGGGTGGTGCATGCCTATAATCCTAGCACTTGGGAGGCTGAGGAAGGAAGATTGCTGTAAGTATGAAACCAGCCTGGGCTACATAGTGAGACTCTGTCTCAAAAACAAGAAGAACATTAGACAAACAAACAAACAAATAAATAAAACAGGGGGTATCCTAAACTGCATATACTCACATCAGGGTCAGAACAGATACAATTATCCACTGCTACAACTCTGACAGTGCTATTATCTGAACACTACTAGGCTTATAGCAGAAATCTCAGATCTAGCAGCACAGGATTTTTGTTGTCTTCAGGATGGTAAATAGTCTGCATGATCTCCTCTTCCCCAAGGCACCTTACTGATCCTACCGTGAGCTCTGTGAATCACAGAGCCCAGACTGCAAGTCCACAGAATGCACATTAGCTGTGAAACAATAGTGTCACGAGCAGGGGTGGGATGGGAAATCTCGGAGAGTCCCTGCCTGAATTTTCTGCATATTTATTCTCCAAACTTCCATCCTGAGCAAGTATGCAGACTGAACCAAGCGTTATCTGCACGCACAACTGACAGCGTAAAAAAATCATTTACCATTTTTATGTTTAGGCTTTAACTTCAAGGAAATAGCAAAATTCACATTGAGTTGATGGCTTGGAGATTTCATGGGGAAGAATGGCCATCTTTAATCCTTTTGCTAAAAAACAAGTAAGCAACACTGGAAAGTGCTTCAAAGCTGTAGAGAATAGATTAATTTCTGTTTATTTCATACATTCTTACAAGTAAAATGATAGAAAAATAAGCTTATAGTTGTAACTACAAAACAAATGGCTAATGGAGCAAGGTTGACCTTCCTCATAGTAGATAAGAACAATTATTCCATAAACCTCATCATTGAACATGCTGGTGTGGTTTCCGTGGTGGGCCTGGATAATCAAAGATGAAAAGTTTAGGATGAATAACACACGAAAGTAAACAAATGCATATGTCTAATTTTACCATGCCTGATACTAGGTGCTGGATATGGCTTCTCCACTTTGGATCTTAATATTCCTATTATTTTGACTTTATCTTCCTATTTCAAAAAGAAGGAACCTAGAGATCAGAAACATACAGCGGTTTTTCCCTCGTCATGCATTCAGTAGACATCCCAGTCAGAGCTATCACCACTGTTATCTGCCAAAACCGCCACGTCCTAATGAAAGAGGAGGATGCATTGAAAAGAAGTTGGAGAAAGAGAAGCAACTGACTCGAGTTGAGAAAATAATGGGGTTTAGATTTATACAAAAGAGTTCTTTCTAAGTTCAACACTGTTTCACTCTTTCTCCCACATGTGGCTTCAAATATGCTCAGTTTATCTTGGAAAAATGAAGAAAAATGATTATCATCTCCATGAACTGATCATAAACTTCCAGTTACTGATACAGCGTAATTGTCTGAATGTCTGTGAACACATGTAAATAATGTTGCTATGTAGTATGATTCATCTCAGCGCTGAAGTATACTACAGATGCTCTGTCATTGAAGCCTGCTGAGCCATGAACTGTGGAAGGGAAAGGTAGACAAGATGGATGTATTTGGGCCACATAGAAAAGGTAGCATGGGGTAGACAGACATAAGTGTAAATTATTATCAGTTCTCTAATATTCATTTAAATATATGAAAAAATAGTCTACCTTTTCTCTCAGGATATACATATATCTCTGGATTTAAAGACTGAGGAATATTCCATGATGGTAAACAATTTAACAAAACAATATCTCTGCGATGTTTGAGCATTAATGATATAATATTTGTAAAGTATTCAAGGCAGTGCTGCAGCCTAAATGTGGGCTGGCTTGGTTCAGTTTTGCATTGCAGTTTTACGGAAATATTTTTTCTCATTGTAGCTTACTTTCTACACTTGAAAAATGGATCTAATAATACTTGCTCTTTGCATACCTCAGAGAAATGCTGTAAGGATTAATGAAATATTTGTAAAGAGTCAGGAAAAAGGCTAAATTAAGATACCATCATGTTCTTCAAATTGAGTTCTTCAATTGAAATTTCCTATGGAACTTTGACCCTTTTAATCTTTACAATCATGCCGACATGAGGCTGTAGTGATAATATATTCCAAAGAAGGCCTTGCTTGTTTAAATCAAGTGATTAAATCAAATGTCTAAATGTCACAAATAGATGTAATATTAAACAACTCTCCAGGAAAAAAAAAAATAAATAAATTGAGACACCCAGACACCAAGAAAAAAATGATGTTTAAATAGTGTAGTCTGACACTCAACTTGTCCCCTCACCTGCAGATGACATGACTGTCCTAAGATCCATGATTCTGAAGATTTAATAAATGGGCAGTTAGGATTTATTTTTCCTGGAATTCATGAAAATTAATTGAGATATGCATTCAGCCTTCCCCACATTTGTTGGTCGTGGAGTATGGGTAAAATGCCAGTTGACATAATTTCTCATTTCTGCTTCCAGATGTTTTGGCATTACATAATTACAGACGTATGAGTAAGTCTAATAACATTTAGATCACTGCACATGAGTTCTTATGTTTTCTCTTATTTGAATTTTAACTAAAACATGAAAATGGTAACTTTATTATTTTGAGGTATGCGATAGGATTCAATTTACCACTTGTGTCTTCCTTAACCAAGGATAATAATAGACCTCAATTAATTTATAAAAATAGTTTTTTGAAAAATCTCGGGTCCATTATATAGGGGAACAGAAAAGGCTCTGACAGACGGGATGGACCAAACATCCACAGGCACAGAAATGCCTTGTGACAGATAAAAATAACTAACCAAAAGTACAGAATACTTTAAGATATTCTCCAGGAATCCAGGTGACTTGGAAATTAATACAGTTTATTATAGACAGACAGACAGAGTGGAGATTTTAATCTCACAAAGTGACCACTCCATGATCGTAAGGAAACCATTCACCTTATACATTTCAGCTTTTATAAAGCAAAGGTAATGCAATCTACATATTTAATTTCATTTATGCTGCATCACCTTCTTATTTCATCTTATTCCAGTATTATATGTAAACAGATTCTGCTAACCAAAACAACAAACAACAACAACAACAAGTTAGTATTCTCCTGTCTTCTATAAGTGACGTATGTCATAAAGAGGTACTTCAGGCCAAAATTGTATCGACATCTTTAAATGTACAAAGGATCCTTAGAGAGAAGCAGCCATCACACCAGGACTCCACTCACGTGCTTTAAAAAAGATAATCTGCAGCTAGACAGATAGATGGACGCTGCATGGGGCAAGCTAGCAGGCATGTGCTTCCTGGAAGACCACAGAAACATAAATACTCTAATTCCATTTTCTCTGCTCTCTTGACAGTCCCCAACGTGTTTAACAGAGGATTTTGACACAGTTTCTGAATGTGTGTGACATTTTTCATACAGATTCTAGGTAAAATAATCACTCTTCAAAATTGATGGTGATCTGCAGTGGGACCAACTGATGTTATTACAGGGGCTAATGTCATATTCTACATCACTGGAATCTAACTGTTGAACATCAATTCTAGAAAACTGGGTATTCGTTAAGCACACTCTACTTATGAATTCATGAAAAGTCTTAAGGTTTCAGAATGAATTTGCAGTGTCCCTAAAACAACCTTGAGGAAAAAAAACCCAAACTTTCTGACCTCCAGCTGTAGCCCCTAAAACAAGCACAACACAGGACTGACCTATCTCACACAGATGTTTTGAGGCTTTACTGTAGTAAAAAATAGTCAATTTAAAATGTATCCAATATCATAATTATAAAGAAAGAATGTCTCTTACTAGAACAAAGGAAATTTGGAAGCCAAAGTTACCTTTACTGCTAGAGGACTTTGGGTTTTGTCCTTAGTTTGGCAGAAGCAGAAACTTTAGTCTACCCACACATTTCTAAAATGAACATTGCATCAGCACAGACGTGCATCAGTCGGAGAAAGATTATGTCACAATAAAGCTAATTGGTGAGTTTACAATAAAGAGTAAAGTGTTTGTCAAAGGCTTTTGTTGTGTGGCCTATTGGAAAGACAGAGGGTCTGACATCAAGGCCCGCTCCATCTAGCAATCCTTGTAACATCTTTGGGGTTTTAGAGACAATGGAAACTGCCCAATTTTCTCATTCCTGCAATGTCAATATGATTCTCCACAGCACAGGGCATTTTGATAAAAGAATGCGGGTGACTCTTCTGAATGCTTTGTATCAAGCACTGAGAAACTTCAAGAATGGAAAAAATGGCAGCTTTCATTACCATTGCTATCATTGTCACTTGAGGTAGCATATTTTTGCAGCTGTTTCTAAAATGAAATAGTCCACAAGAAAGTGGTTTTAAAGTTGTGGTGTGAAAGAGAAGAGGGATCCAGGCATAATTGAAATCTCAGCTGCCTCTCAGATTAATAATCCGCATTGTCTCTGGGGAAAGGCTGGGTGCTTGGTTAATCACTGCACACTGGGTGTGCAGCCTAGGTCATCCCTCTGGCAGTGCCTCAAAAGTCCCTCTAGCCTCTCTCTCCCTGTGTGACCCGCTTACTCTCTAATGCTTTGTGAAAGAGTACTAGAAAGGACACAACAGTAGGCAGTCCTGCTCAGGCCTTCATTGTGTCTTCTAAGAAGCCAATTTTATTATTGAGACCTGAGAAATGTAAATTACAATGTCAATCTCTTTTCCTCAGGACTACTTTCATTTTCACTCTTCCGTTCACAGTAACTAGCTATTTACTGACATTTTGTTATATCCTCTCCACTCAAAATCCTATTAAGGCACTTCTATATGCATTTCTTATTTCAGAATTCAACCTGCACCTTAGAGGTTACTTTAAAAAAATCTAGGTAAGATAGATGGTAGGATAACAACATTTTGCTAATATGTCTCAAAACACACTACTACAAATTAATCAAGAAAATAAGTGTTATCCTATGACCATAACACTCAAAAAATGGTCTCAGTTTCCATTTATACACTTAAAATTGCTGAAGAATGAAAAATGCCTTTTTTCGCAAAGGTTCGTTTCCCAGGTTATACTTCTCAATATGTACCACACTCGAAATTAAAGCTATTTTCTTTTCCAGCAAAACACAGAGGAAGAGGCAGGCCCTCATTCGGTTAGCCCATTCATCAGTGATACGAACCCCTGCTGGCTGGCTCAGGAGAAGTCTACTCTCCTTTGAGCATGAGAGAGAAAAAGGCAAATCCGACCTGTTATAAAAACAGATGAAAAACACTGGACTTTGACAGCCCCTAAATTATCTTAAACACTAGCTCTGAGCCACTTTGAAATATCACTTTAAAATCAATATTGGGGCTTGAACCCAGAGACCTCACACTGAATTATATAATGACAGCCTCAACCATTTTTTTATTTATTTATTTTTGAGACAGCATGTCACTAAGTCACTAATATCCACTCCCCCTCGCCCCACAGGCTGCCTCAGCCTCTCAGAGAACCCTAATTACTGGCATGCATCCCCACACCCAGCCGCAATGAACATGCTGTGCTCTCCAGGTTATAAACCCTCATTGCTAGAATCTTCATCTTTCGCTTTCAACCACGACTGTCCACTATTTTACACTGACATGACATGGAAAGTCAGTTTTAGCTACACTTAACAAACAACAAAACTGAGGCATAATAATGAGTATTTTCCCCAAATCACATGCTTTAGAAATCTAGTTCTTTAGTTTGCAATCTCTTATCTTTCTGTACTTACCCTAAGTTTCTCATTATTAAAAAAAAAAAAAAAAAGAATTAGGCCACTAAAGAGTCATCAACTAAAGATGAAAGAAAACTCAGCAACTCTCTCATTTTACCTACATCCTGAAAAAAACTGAAATCCAGGGTTACGATTATCAGAGACCCAAGAATTGAATCTGTATTTTCAAAAGAGTTAACCTTTCTCTTTATCTTTTAAAATCTATTGCAGATAAAAGCATGAGACTATGTACATATTCATAAGACAGACAAAAGTATTGATATGAAATAACAGCTAATCTTCATGTGAAAACTATACTAAATGATACAAGCATGCCATCTTACATGACTATTTGGTTCATGGCTCTCTATCAAAGTAGACTGCCAGAAATGTGATATCTAATGTTTAATTTTTCCTCTATGTGTAGTATCTACCACAAAACCTGGCAACTACTAAAATGCATTAGCATTTGTAAAAAGATTAAGCTTCTAGGATGTTTCATCCACTCATCAGACTTAGTGGCAGCAAAGAGTGAAAGAAATTTTGGCTCTGACAACCAGTTTGGAGAATCCAAACCTCACTTTATTAGATCTATGACCTTTCTATGCCCCCCTGATATTCCGCATCTCGTGTCACACATGTCTAAACTAGTGTCCAGGATACATCCACGTCGAAGTTGCTACAAGAATAACTTGAAATAAGAAATACTCATTCAGTCTCAAAGCTTCTGCATCTCAGAGGCTACTTTATTTTCTATCTTTTCTTGGCATGGCCAGATGTATACAATGTCCCAGATCTGAACATTGAGCTAATAAGATTATGAGAAAGCAGGTGGGTGTATTGACCATCCTTTTCAACCATGCCATGTTCCAAGGTCTTGCTTATTAGAATGCCCAAAGAACAGTAAGTTACATTCAGAGATAAGACTTTGAATATCCTTTTATACATAGTCTTCTCTCTTATTCTACAGGTTAAGTAACTCTTATCCAAAATGATTGGGACCAGGTGTGTTTGAAATCCAGAGATCCAGGTATTTTTTCAGAAATTGTTTACATATATATGAGTATATATACATATACTTGTTTTATATATAATACACACACATATAATATATATATATATATATATATATATATATATATATATATAACACATATATATTATATTATATGTGTATATATAATAGACATATACACATATGCATATATATTCATATACAATGAGATATCTTGAGAACAGAATCAAGATCTTAACAAAAAATTTCATTAGTGTCTCATATGCACCTTACCAACATAGCTAAGAGGCAAAAACACATATTTAATAATTGTGTGCTTGAAACAAACGTTTCACTTGTTGGAACTCAAGTTGCTTCAGATTTCAGGATATTTCTAATTTTTCCCCATTTTATTAATATAAGTGCAAAATTTAAAGTTTACATTGATCTCGAGCATTTTTGTGCACATACATATCATGGCAAGGTTGCAAGACCTTCCCCCCTCTCCTTTTGGCCCTCCCCCTACCCACCCTCCACTCAGTTCCCATTACTTTGCATATTAAGTTCCATAAAATAATTCTCATATCAGAGAAAACATTTGATATTTCACCCTCTGCTTTTGACTCAATTCACTAAGCATGATGGTCTCAAGTTGCCTTAACTTGCCTATAAAAGCCTCCAACCTATATGTCTTTAAATATGCATAGTACTCCATTGTGTATGAACACCACAATTTGTGTATCCATTGATCTGTTGTGAGTATTTTGGTGTCGTCCATACTTTAGCTATTTTTAGTTGTGCTGTACATGTGGGAATACATGTATCTCTGCTATGTGTTGTTTTTAACACTTTGAGGAATATCCCCAGAAGAGATATTGCTGGATTGAAGGGGATATTTATTTCCAGTCTTTTGAGAGACCTTCATACTTCTTTCCAGAGTGGTTGTACCAGTTTTCATTGCCACCAGCAAGCAGGAGGGTTCCTTTTTCCCCACAGCCTCACCAGCACTGATGGCTGTTTGAGTTTATTGGATTAAGGATGCTTAACCTTTGTACTCATTCCTAAAGCAAAATCCAAAGGCCCATGTGGAGATCAATGTACACACAATGGAAGTCTAAATATACACGGCTGAAGGAAACACGCCAACAGGAGCAAAGATTTTGTATTTATCACAAAATTCCCCGTGCCTCCTGGGTTGCCTCATACTGTTTAGTTTGTCTAACACTTTTGCTTTTCTCATTAATTTCTCACAATGGAGCATCTAGCTTGACTATAAAAAACCTTTGGAGAAATCATCGTAAATCACTCATTATTTCCTCATGTATGTTATTTCTGTGTTTTCTATTTCCTTCAGTGAGACAAATACAACTGTAATCCAAAACATTCTCCTTTACTATAGAAGCTCCAACACTAGGTTTTCAAAAGTTCGTGTGCCTAATAGGTTTCACCGATGTTTTGAGGATTTGTGCTACCATAATTTGACACACTTAGTAAGAATTAATTTTGCCTTTAAGTCTCCAAATATAGACACTAGTACAAAGAAAAACAATCTTTCAATGAACAAAGTTCATGCAATGATAAGACCTCCATATTTCATTTTCCCTAAAATCTCTGATTTCTGTGCCAGGATCCTTTTATAGAATAGATAACTACGTTCTAAAATCCATGTCAAGCCAATCACTTCCAATAGATACCCAGGTGTTTTAAATTTTATTTTAGATATCAGTTACCCTGAAAAGTCACCCGACGAATCAGATTCTGTCTTAGATGCTTTTTATATTGTTTTTCCAATTAAAAAAATGTGAGTTTCTATGGTGTTCTGTGTATTCTGTGGCACTTATTCTTTGTTTCTTCATAACTGCTACATAATTATATTGGAAATGTGAAAAAACAGTTCAACAGGAAATCAAATGCTAGCTCAGTCTGGATATTTTTATATCCAGAGAGATTTAAATATGAATCGACAAAGAAATTTGGATAGCATGCCTAACACCCAACTTAATGACAAATCATTTTTAAAATCCGGAGGAAAAAAAGGGAGCAAGAGATTTTCCAAACACAAATTCTACAGTGCCCTCTAGAATCCTAGTTATTATTTTTTCAAAAACGACCTGTTAAATAATATCAACACAGATTCTTTAAAAAACTCATTGACCATGAAACATCAGAATAACTTACCTAAAAAGGAACTCATTAGAATTTTTCAATTCCATTATTATAAAAAGTGTCTGCTGTTTGAAGACATGTTTATGTGTCAGAAGATTTGATTTTTAGATATAATATATTGATAATATCCATATGTATTCTCTAAATCAACCAAGTGAGCTTTTTATTAAGCTCACTTAATATGATTGTTATGTACTCTCTTTTACTGCTAAAAGATCTATATTAGCTAGGGGAAGAAATATCTTAAGGTTTAGAGAGACAATTTTAATGGAACCTAGATTAGAATTTATTTTTGTTCGACAGCCTCATGTGAGCATTTTTCTTTCCCACTTGTTATCCACAATTTTAGTCCATGTCTCCCTCACTCATGACATGGCTGAACATTCATTGGAAGATTAACATAGCAGGAGCCTGTAGTTGAGTCTGCCTCATTCCAGGCATGTCTCGGCGGGCAGCCAAAACACTCAAAATTCACTGTAAGTTCTTTATTTTAAAATATGGAAACTAGAGGTTCCTAAAATTCCAATGTCTTCTGCAATGGAATTCACATTTTCAACATTTTCAATTGTTGTTTTGTATATGCTTCTGGTATATGCTTCTAAACGTCTTCCCATCACATCCCACCCCGTCCCATTCATTTGCTTCCCAGATTTGAAAGCCCACTTGTACCGCCTCTGTGTGATTCCAAGCACTCTTAAGAAGAATGGGCCGAAAGAACTCGTGAAGACAAACTTTGGATGTCATGGACTAACAGAAGTTATCTTCTGAATAGCACCTGGGCTATAGAAGGAAAGGACAGATGCTAAAGCCCAAAGATTTGGCTGAAGATGCGGGCAAAGGTGGGATTGAATCCAAACTGAACTCAGCCATCTACAGCTGGTGAGCTAGAGCTTTGGTAACTTTGCTTTATAAGAAAAAAAGAAAAAAATGGTACTGACTCACGGAGTAACTGTTAGAATTAAATATAATTAGGAGTGTAAAAAAATGGTTGGAACATCGCCTAGCACATAGTAAGCAGCAACACTTATAATTACATAATTGTTTTGTCCTGCTCCCGACAGATGTAATCTCCCATAGACTGACTCTTGCCTTGCCTTCTTTATTTTAGCCAGATGTCAATTTCTGTCATCTGTTACTCCACCTCTAATGCACTTTGTTTTTCTTATGAAGTAGGCAGTAGAGATCAGCGCAATAGATCTCAGAGTATCGTCTTTGGAGCAGCTTCCCCATCCTCCCAGGGAAGTTATACTAAATACTAATGTCTTGGCCCAAGAAGATGTTTTAACATGCTCTTCAGGTGATTCTGATATACCACAAAGTTTGAGGAGGTGTAGACCATTGCAATATTTTTTCTTCTCATTCACTATATTTCTTCTCTCTAGTATATCCATAACCTACCCTGTTCTTCAATTTGAATGTCAATACTAAAGATCTATATTTTTTTCATTTTAATACATTTGATTGGTCCCTCTGACACGAAGAGAAAAATCACCTCCTAGATATGGCGTCTGACGGCTGGTCCTGCCTTCAACGACATTGTAACTCTACTGCCTTCCTCCTGATTTCCCTTAAATTCAGAAGCCTTCTAGGTGCTGTCCTGTGAATCGAGGCATAGTTAATTTTGAAATAGACTTCTCAAAAGAGATAGCATCTATTTTATGGCTCAGATAAAATATATTTTCTACAAAGATTTTTCCAATCCAATGGAAGACTCTTAGGCCATGCCACATTCCATGCCGTCATGGCAAATGACATGTTGGTGTTTCGAATACCGGCTTCTCCCTCTTTGTCTCGCTCTTAGAGATCCAGAGGAAATTCTCAGCGTGAAAACTGATAAGTATATGTGAGGAAATACACACGGTAATAAATTGAACATAGCCATTCAATAATGTGTACATATATTAGAGCATTGTGTTATGTGTGATTATATATATATTTGCCTATCATTAAAACAAATGTGGAACAAAGTTCCAAGAGAAAGTCACCCTGTGTTCACTTTTCCAAGGGCCTACTTCTGAAGATAGCTTCAGAACAGTTGAAATCCTTGCAGAAAGGAGGTGAATATGGCGGCTGTAGGAATTTGCTTATGTGTAAGAGCTTCAGAAAAAAAATAATAACTGATGTGATAACATGGTACTATCAGTACTAGGTTGGGAAGAAGCTTGCTCTGTGAAGTCTGGCTATTCAGGCCTGGGGAAGGGTTTTACATCTGAGAGCATATTTCTGTTTCATTCTGTAAATTATTTTTGTGAGGCTGAGATAAAACAGTGCCTGTCAAGGACTCAACACAGTTTCTGCTTGAAGGCTGTTTCTCTCTCGTTTCTTAGCTGAGCTGGATAAAACTCACAGCCACAGAAGGAGCAAACACGACCTTTCCTCTGAGAAACATTGTTAACCTTTGACATTGGGTGACATGGGAGGTGAGTCCTTATCCTAGTGAGGCTATGGGGCCAAAAATATCAGCAATGAAAGTAAAAGTGCAGAGCAACCATCACTCACCACCCCAAATAAGATGGAAACCAAGTTTGTTGTAGCATACTGTCCATCTTCTACCTGAAGGGCCACCTAAAGGAGTCCTGAAATGCAGGTGATGGCAGCAGAAAAAAAAAAAAAAAAGATGGAATCGGGGCCTATTTTTAGCTGCAGACGCTAAGCTTATGGATTAAGGATTCCTGAAATCAGAAAACGTGCTACATTTTCATTCTTTTGGCTTTGCTGCTTTGTAACCTGCTTTCACTGCTCAATACAGATCAGATTAAATGATGAACGGGCTTGTTGGGTAATGAAGTGTAGGCTGTCATTATTCAGGGCTTGCCTCCAGGAGCTCAGAAAGGAAGAAAATAAAGGTCCCCGGGTCAGAAGTCTGGCTCCTGGGAAGGAGACAGAGGACACGGCGCACGTCTGTGCCAGCACCTTTCTTGTGCTCCCTGACTCCCCACATCGGTTAATATTCCATGGAAATCTTTCTCTCTAAGCATAGTCAATGCCCCACAATTTTTATACGAGAGCATGATCATTCTTGTCCTTTTTATCTTAGCCTCAATCACTTAGGAAACACTGACTTTTAAAACATCCAAATGGCCATATAGCATGTGTGCCTGCCTAGCTGAGATTTTTAACAAATAACAAAGTGAAATATACTAAAGAAACAATTATTTTTTCCCAGCTATCAATTCATAGTGTCTGTCTGGAGTCAGAATTCCTCAGAGCACTCCCTGGTGGTGTACGTTTCTTAGTCCCTTTATTCATTCATTCACCTAATAAATATTTATTGGGAGCCCCAAGCACTATGTAGATCCCCTGAGACAAAAAACATAATCAATAAAAAATTTGTTTCAGGAGAGTTGTGATCTTAACTATTTCTTCCTTCAGAGAAGTGTTTTCAAAACCTCAAGCAATGAGTGAACATACAATATGTCTTGGGCAGTGATGTGAATTAAAAGAATGCTTTACAACAAAGTGGGAACTTAAACTAAGGAAACCTGGCCTGGTCAGCAGTGTAGGAGATAAAATATTAATAGCAATGATAATAGATATGATAAAAATGCATTAACATTTGCTTCGCAAAAGTTGTTCTAGCATGAATTTGTTTACAGAATTAGTGAGTTAATATAAATTGCAATTTAAGCTGAGATTTTAAAGTATCTATAGTGATCCAATTGATGGCTCTTAAAAGTAATGTGATCCCTCTTTGTTCTCAAAGAAATAAAATGTTGGAATAAATGTCTTTGAATGTTCCTGTACTGTCCTGACAAATATATTTTGGAAGGAAGGCAGGAAAGCACCTACATGTAAGTTACAGAGCTATATCCCTTCTCTTTCCCACATACTGAAATTCAGCATGCTACTTTGAGGTGAATTATATCGTACTTGACCACATTGCTTCTAGTATTCCCACAGAGAGGGAACTCTTATTCACCTAACCTTTGAGCCCCTCTTGATGATCTAGAATAGTAAAAATATTGTCGCTCAAGAAGGACTTGAGGGCTTGCTCACACGGCTGATTTTATGCTATTCCTTTTAACCTTCGTAATCCAATGAAAACAGTGATCCTGCCCACAAAGGTGTAAGGGAAGACAGACAAGCTTCACAAGGCGTGACAGCAGAACTAACCAGGCCATCTACGAAAGACCCACGGACACCAATTAGCCACAGAAAAGCCATCGCCATCAGCTGACCTGAAGGATTAGGGAAACAAGTTCAAACCAAAAGAACTGTTCCTGAGAATTAAAAGAAATGCATGTATATTATTTCAAACCCCCCAAATTTCACCATGATATATTAAGCAGCAGAAGTGAGCCAAAGTCTATCAGAGTGTCCATATATTTATTAGTAATTGAGGAAAGATATTAGTAACAAATAATTTGCTTAGACATAAATCTGAGATAATAGCAACTTGGACAAAGAGCAGGCAATAAGTTTGGTAAAGAATAAGAGAGAAGAAACGGGGAGAAGGAGAAAGAAAATAAGGAAAATTGTTGCAGTCTGTTTTATGTACCTTACTGTGTCATCTCCTGAAACTCTCCTCACCACTTTCAAATAGAGCAAATGAGACTTAAAGAGATTACACAACTTACTCAAGTCCCACATGTTTGAGTCCTACAAGTAGCAGACACTAGGTCCAACCTTGTAGCAGGGGTAAACTGACTTCTGACTTTATGCTTTTAGCTAACCTGTAGTGCTTATCAAGCAAGTGGGCATAGCAGTGCCGAAGACCTTAGTTTTGGATGCTAAAAGGCCTTTACAAGTTGTCAACCTTCCCATGATGCTTTGAACGGATAGAGAAAGGAGACACCCTTATTGGTTAAATATAATTTAAAACTTATGTCCTTCAAATAGTCTCAACATGATGATTTCTGAAAAAATTCACAATCTGGTAGGACCTTGGAATAAAGGTGAGTGGTTTTGCTGAATGAGAAAAATGCCAACTTTGGGGCATTATATTCTTTGATTATGAAAAAAGATAAAATAATTTTATACTGTAATTAACAAAATAACGCCATTCCTATCATGAAAAGTTATATCAAGTAGGATGATAACATGTTAATATATTTTCTCTTCATCACAAGTTTTTGAATGTATATCAATACATTTCTTGTTTTCCACATAGGAAAACTAAGTCACAGAGAAAAAACTTAAGTAACTTAACAACAGAGTATGAATAAATGAAAAATAATTATCCCTTCACTGGGAAAGACTTAGAAGGTGGATTTCTTTACCACCAAATTATTCCCTTAGATTTCCAGACTGATAGCTACATTTTCTTTTTTCTTTTTTTCTTTGGTCTTTTTCTTTTTTAATTTTTACTGTTTAGAGCTCAGGACTGAACCCAGGGCTTTGCACTTGCAAGGCAGGCACTCTACCACTGAGCTGAATCCCCAGCCCCAAAAGCTGCATTTTCAAGCTATGTCTTTAAGACTTCTTGATCCCTAAAGAGGCATCAAATCAACCCAATATCATCTTATTTATACAGTCTGATTAAATATTTTGTGCCTTCCCTACCTTCCTAGATCTGGCACTCCAGACCTGAAGATGACTCTGTGCTGTGAACAGCCGGTTTGTTGAAACTTGCGTTCAAAATTCTGGTGTTAATGTTTGCTACCTACTCTACTCTATCCATTGTCTACAATAAAAGGTACTGACGAGAGTTTGAGGAGGATTGTTTATTAAAATAAAACAAGAAAAGATAGGATTAGGAACCTCTCCTTGCTCTTTCTCTCTCTCTCTTTCAGGTAACAAGTGAGGTGCTGTAAATTACACTGACATCTCCAGGAAGTAGCTGATTAAAATCCATGTCACCGTCCTCTATCTACACGGGCTTTGTAAGTAGACTAGACTAGAAACAGGGGCATATGATAAAAATGAAGAGTTTTCGCAGTAATGTTATGTCCACACGAACAGGAGGATCTTCATGAGATGGCTCGGGACTGTGTTCAGTCATGCCTGTTCTTCGCTGCCTTATCGTGGACAAAGCCCTTCAGCCTTTCCACCTGCACCTGAGTCTCGCCGTCACTTTTGTTGGACTTATTTAACGGGACAAGAGTGGCTTCTCTTTTTCTCTTTCTCCTCCACTCTGTGAATGACATTGATCTTAATGAAGCCCTAGTTCCTGACTAAGCCATAGGCGATCTACTTCGAGGCATGTGAAACAAGTTCTTGCAATAGAATCTCAAGGATTTAGTCCAGTCAGGTCTTGAAACACATGCCTGTGTCATTTTGGTGGCTGCTGCTTTGTCTATTCTTAGCGTGGCAGTATGGTACAGGCTTTGGTCATCTAGGTGTTTGCTGCGGAAAGGGCAAAGGTCATAGATAATAAAAACTAATTGAATGATTTTATAGTTTTTTTTAAATCCTGAGAAACGGTAGGATTAACCAGAATGTAAACACTTTAGACACCCTTTTCTAAAGATTGTAAATACGTTCTGTGTTAAGCGATAGGGTATTACTACTTTTAATTCAATTTTCACTACATTTGTGTTTAAAGAACAATCATTTTCATTTCACGGATGGGAAAAATAACAGGAAATGAGAAGTACCAGTGCTGTGACTCATTCAAGTTCAGACCCAGTCTTCCTCGTCACAATGAGCTGCCTATAAAGATACATTATTTTTCTAAGTAGCTTGGGTTGGACAAGGCAATTATTTTGAAAACTGGGCCTCATGCCAGGAAGAAGCGTTCCTCAAGTGCTATCAAACTAGTGTTTTCCCTGGGAGACTTAACCATCATTAGTGTAAAGCTTCATTTGCAATGTTGTATGCAGCCCACTGTAGTGGGCCAGAGCAATGCGTTATCACTAACTCAGAGAGATTAGTTTAATGGACAATTACATCCTTCCAGCATGAATACCGTCAGATAACCAAGAGCACAGTGCTGTGTGGACATGTTCCATATCTGCTTGCAGGTCCCGAACCTCAGAGGGTTTCCTCACTTTCTTCCACTTCGTCAAGTTCTCCATGAAGGACAATCTTTAAAAAGCATTGAGTGCTTCTCAAGTTCCCCTTCGCACTTTGTTCTAATTAGGTTGATCCCAACACTGCCCGTTATCTCCTGCCTCTCTCCTGTAGCTGTGCCTACTGTTCCTGTACTGTCGTCCGACAAACACTAGCACAAATCTCAGCTTAGTATTTAAGGAAATCTCATATGATTAGGGTAGAAAAATTTTAATTAACGGACAAAAAAAAAGCCACCTCAAATGGGCTGGAGGAATGGCACATCTAGAGTACTTGCTTAGCAAGTGCAAGGACCTGGGTTCGATTCTCCAGTACTGAGCAAGCCAGGCGTGGGGGTGGACACCTCTAATCCCAGCACGCAGGAAATTGAGTCAGGAGGACTGGTGTGCACTCCAAGTCAGCCTGAGCTACACAATAAGTTCAAGACCAGCCTGGCCTACAGAGAGAGACCCTATCTCAAATAAATAAATAAATAAATAAATAAATAAATAAATAAATAAAAGATAAATAAATAATCCTCTTTCTCTTTCATCTTGTCCAGGAAAGATAATAATAATCATTTGATGTGAGCATGGGGAAAAACAGCAGATAAAGCTGTTAAAAAGTAGATTTCTGAATTCCTCATTTGAAATCCTAATTAGTAGTATTATCTTGGATGAATTTCAAGATTCTCTTTTGTTTATTTGGTTTAAGCTTTCATCTAAGCAATATTGACCGCTGATTTTCATTGAAAATTCAGTGAAATGGACTAAAACGGACTTACTATGTTGTGGTCTCTGTTCTCTATTGCTCGATTTCAAGATTCCTAAAATAATAACTGAAATCTACTTGGAAAGTTTCAAAGCTTTGCTTTGTCCAGTAGGCAGAATCCCCGCATTTGTTTACATATAATGGAATACTAGAACTTGAGCTAATAAAGTGGATCTTTCCTCCACCATGCCCTGTCCCTGCCCCAGCTGTCTGTTTCACACAGAAAAACTGCTTAGTTTCCTTGTTGTGGGAAATGAGGGATTCCTGCCAGGAGCTCCAACTGAGGACAGGGATGTGGAGGAAGGCCCAGACGGAAGGTGTACACAGGCATTCAGTCTTCATTTAAACAAGTAGCAGTTATGTGCCTACAGGCCCCACCATGGTAGCTCTACATAAAACATCGGAAAAGTCTCTTAGCCTATGTCTGAGTTTCCTCCTCTTGACACATACCCATAATGTCAGACAGTGCCTACTTTTAAGGAGTGTTGTGAGGTGTAAGTGTACTCTAGGTCTTTCACAATACCATTTCAGTATTTCATTGGTCAGAAAAATTTTTCTTAAATGCTTAAATGTTTACCAAAGTGATAAACATGCACTGGAGTTTTACAGGCGTGTATTTTTGCTGGCAGAGACACATTACTCCTAATCCCTTGTTAACACGTGAGTATGCACCTACCTATGGGTTCACTGGCTGAGGTGTACCCTAGATCCAGAAGGCAGCCTAGATCTATTATTACCGAGATACTTTGATACTCTAAACAGCAAACTACCTCATCTCAGCTTCAGTGAATTTGACACCAGAGGATAAGGGACAATATCTTCATTCTCTTTAAAAGATAACAGGTGGACTTCCCTAAAATCCACTTTTTTGCTTAATTTCATCTTCTTTTTAGTTCTTTTTGTTTGATAAAATGGCATTGTGAAAGTAATTTTAAATAGTTCTCTCTGGAATACATATTTCTTTATTATTATTAGAACTTCCTCCTATGGGGTTCTGTTAGCTTGAATGATTTTAATATTCATCTTAGACAAATACAATAAATTTCCCTGTAATATTTTTCCCAAGACATAATCTGTGGCCTTTAAAGATAAACATTACATGATAGACTAAACAACCCAAGTCAAACCACGTTTCTAATCTACTTTTGCAGTAGTTCCAATTTTTTTTAAGTTCTCCATGATTCTATTATTTCAATTTCTTTTTATTACTTAGAACAAAGATAGCTTAATTGTCCTTAAAGTTTCTAGATTTATGCTCATCTTAACTTTGCTTTTACAACCAAAATTCAGTTTGCTTTTTGCTCTCTTTCTTGTCTGTTACATGCAAAAATCCAAAAAGAATCAAACACATAATAAGTTTATAGTTGAACATTTTATAAGATACATATCCCAAGTTAAAATCATTTCTTGGTCAAATATACCCATATGATTTATAGATTTTTTTAAATTTTTAAGTTAAAAAGTAAGGTCTCCCTCATTGATTTCAACAAAACATCATATGCTTGTATAATATTTTTAGAATTCCCTAAGGTTCAGGTAGACACAGTGGCATGTTGCATTTATTCTCTGAAGAGAGCCAACTGTAAAACTTCGTAGGGGACTGGTTTGAGGCATTTATCGGAAAACAACACTTATCTGGTCTACTTTTGTAAATTGACCAACTTGCACTTTTATTACTTATATTACTAATATAATTATGTTACTTATATTACTAATATTAGCACTTTAAAATAATCTTTACACGTTATTTTACTAATACACCTATACGATGATTTTTTAAAAATATTTACTACATTTCCACCCCTGGACAGTGGATGACAACCAGGGTATTCTACCACTGTATTGATTTTTTTTTCTTAATTTTGAAACAGAGTGTCTGGGAATTGCTCAGATTGGGTTCAAACTTGTGATCCTCCTATCTCAGTCTCTGGAGCAGCTGAGATTATGGTCACATGCCACCATGACCAACTGAAATCCTGTTTTTACTTTCAGAATGCTTTCATTGAGGGGATACCTTACTTCACTTTTGTAATTATCAAGGTCATCACAGAGCTACCTGAAATTCAGCTCCCATCATCATCCCTACCCTCGCCCCCCTGTCTCTCTCTCTCAGGACTATCTCAGCAGACTCTAGTACCTTCTTCCATGTGGTTCCGCTTTCAGACTTTACATAATAAAAAAAAAAATCCATAAGGAATAGATTTTTTTTTTGTTTGTTTGTTTTTCACATATTCTCCTCCCTCTGTATCCGCAGTTGGGAGATGAATGGTTAGACATAAAGACCCAATTAAAAAACTATTTAATGAAGGAGTAAATCAGTGTCTTCTCCGAATTTGTGTAGTACCCTCCTCAATACAGAGTTAACAGCTCATGTCCAAGTATAACATGTGCTTTGAGCCTTCTTCCATATTTGTCCAGGATTCCTTGCAAATGAGTGTTTTTGTTTGCTTGTTTCCAAATTGTCCTCAGTTGTTCATTAAGTTCCTGCTCTGTGTATTCATTTATTTTGGTTTCTTCCTTAAAAGAGCCTACATGATTGCTTACCATTAGGAAGATCTTGGAACAATCTAGAATGTAAGTAAAGATTCCGATCTCATAAAGAGAATGAGATGAATAGTAAACTTCACTAGATTTTAGTCAATGGTGAAGAAAAGCGTTAAGAATAATTATTATGCACATACCTTTCATAAAATTGTGGTTCATTTGAGCTTTTGCTAAAGCATTAAACCAATGTAAATAGATAGTTTTTATAGATACAATTTTTCTTAGCGGTTTGAAGAGATAATGGAATTTCTACAGTATAAATTATAAAAACCATTCATATCTGTATCAGTCAAAATGGGTTTAACACATCTAAAAAATCTATGCCATTAAATAGTATGGCTTATTTGTTTGTCCACTAATTTCCCAGAAGAAAATTACTACTGCAGGAGTACACTGGGGTAGAAAAGACCATTTATAAACCAGAAAATCAAATACCTGATTTTTATTTTTTTTACAACTTTGCTTCTATTGAGAAGCAGGGTTTGAAAGTGGAACTGGAAGTCTGCATCACACTTACTGCATTTTCTTCCCCTGCATTTCAAGTTCCTATAAGAAACTGACATTCTTCGACACTCTTCGTGCCTTAATCTACTCTCTTTCACACAAATATTCTTCCTATAAAGCTGCACAACTGACTTTCTTTTCACATCCTGGAACAAGGAAAACCTGCACCCTTTCTGATCATCTGAATGACCCTTCTTAAAAGGCAACTATGTATCTAGGGCTGTTTCCCCTGGTGTCATATCACCCACCAGACAGTGTACAGTGACTTTTACAGTGCACACTTATAATTTGTCCTACATCTTCCTTAAGGCATGTGTGCCCATAAGTCTTTATTAATGTTGATTTTCTTTTCCTTTAATGCTGGAGATAAAAATCACGGCTTCACACACACTTGTTATTCCAGCCCTCTGTGTATGAGTTCCATCCCCGGGATCTTCATACTGATGTTTGCTTTCTTATTCAAATTTGCTTTAGCCCCAAGTCCTTCAATAGCATATTGTCCCCCTAGAGTATGGGTCTAGGGAATCTTGAAAGGCTTATGAAGTCCTCGTGGAAGAAGAGAAGCAGATAATATTCAAAAGTATTTGGTGTTTGGACATAAAAGAAACACCAAGCCTCCTTTGCATGCCTTAAATAATATAATATGGTGAGGTGAATTCCAAGTTCTGAAAGGTAGTGTCATACTATATTTTACCACATAACTCTTGCTGAGATTCAATTGCCATTGCAAATTTACATAGAATCTATGATCATTAAAAATTAACAAAAAAATTAAGGTGTTATATTAACAACCCCAGAACTTTCTCCCTTATAAAAAATCTTAGATTTTATACATAATTTATGGGACAAATTTATATAGAAGATGAAATGTCAAGCAGTCCATTGTTACTGTATAAAATATGCTAAACAAAAATGTATTAATAGTGTGAAGTTTCCTTCTATATTTCACATATAAATATCTGTATGTGTTCGGTTTATCAACAAGCATTTTTATAACACATATATTGTACTCTATGTCTCATGTCTACTTATTACTAGTTGAGTTTTGAATAGTTGAATTTAAATTAAAAACTCTTCATGTATTTTAAAAAGAAAAATAATTTCTGTAATCATCAAATAAAAGATGCAAGACATAAAAGTATTTGGATATAAGATTTCCTCCTCATATGTCATGCAAGCATTTGCTTATTTACTACCATTTAAATTACTTTGTCAAGCCAATACATTCAATAAAATCTCCTTTAAATCAAGAAAGTAAATTCCAGGACCAAAATACCAAAAAGCTATTACCTATTGTGTTGGTATAAACTGAACTCAGTCAACCAAGAAGAGATGGCTAACCCAAGGCACTTACTGATTTCAGTAGCGATGATTGTGATGTTGTGCCACACACTTAATTCTCTGTCCAGGGGTGTTGCCAGTGTTATCTTCCCGTCATCAGCATTAATGTTGAACTGTCTCTCCAGGTCAGTGTGACGGTCGATGGAAAACCTACAAAACAGACGTGCCTGTAATCCACTTGGTGATTACACGGGCCACACATTCCATAGCAGACCTTTAGTAGTCCTTGGAGAGCCATAGGTGTGAAGTCAAATGAACTGGGAAACACTATGGCATCATAATTTGCAAAACAAAATGACTGAATGAGACATGAGAAACTTAATAATTATTGTCCAAGGAGCAATTAGCTTCATATGCAACACGGAGGTCATAAACTGTGTCAGTTTCAATAGGTACCATCTTCAAAAATGGCTGCTGATGAAGAGTTAATTGGCCAATCCATCACATTTATTAGACAGCTTAAGATAATTAGTAGCTGCCATAAGATATCATAAAAACAACAAGCTCAAGCCCAAAGCAAGATGGCATGAGGCAGCATGATTATTTCTGGCAATCCAAGGAATGAATATATATATATATATATATATATATATATATATATATATATATATATATATATATATATATATAGTAAACTTTGGCTTGACTTAACTGACTTTTTTGAGATACCTTTTTTTTTGGTGTTGGTGATGACTTTTTTTGCTTGGATTTCATTTCAAATATCTTTAGATTTTCTGTTAGTCTCTAGAAGCTAAACAGTTGTTGATTCTCTAATCAATGGTTTTAATGTTAAAATAGACATTTTTAATATATTTACAAAACTATGCTTCTTTAAATGAAGAATTGTAAGTGGACATGCTAGTAGTTCCCTAAAAAGCTAGCCCTTTCAGTTAGGGCACTAAGCAAGATGTTTTCTTTCTAGGATCATCTGCTTCTCAGGAACACTAGCTATTAAAACAACATAGGAATTATTTTTCAAATCATGCATTAATACTGTTTTTATATATCAAGATTTATTCTCTGGCTATAGAATATTGAGCCTAGTTAGCTTTCTATTTTAAGAAATACAAAGCATACCTGGGGACTGGGGGAATGGCAGAGAGCTTAACGTGCTTACCAAGCAAGTGCAAGGCCTAAAGCAAGCTTTGGCAGTGCATGCCTGTGATCCAAGCACTAAGGAGGCTGAGGCAGAAGGATTGCAGTGAGTCCCAGGCTAGCCTGGGTTACACAGTGAGTTCAGGACCAGACCAGTCTGGGCTCTAGGCTATAGTGAGACTCTGTCTCAAAAAAAAAAAAAAAAAGCTTAATTATTACGATTAGACTATGAAGAAAATGGAAGGTGGATTAAAGCAGAATACAGCAGACACACCGGAACTGATGAGTAATCAACTCCCAGGAGGAACAAACATCAACCAAAGAAAAGTGTCAGTGTTGCCCTATTTTCCCAGGAAATACAAAGAAAATCTAATTGTTCACTGAAACTCCAGCTGTGGTTTGGATCTGCAGTGTCCCCAAAAAGCCTCATGTACCTATAGGTACTGTGCAGGGTTGGGAGGCGGCGTCTGGGTGGAAAGGCAGATACCTGGGTTTTGACCTAGAGGGGCTGTGCTGCTTCTGCCCATCCTCTCTGATTTGGCTCTGTTCTGCCACGCCTGCTTTGGTTCTGGACCTGCCAGTGTTTCTACCACTAAATTAACACCTTCTGAAACTGTGAAACAAAAATCTTTTCTCCCTAAATTTGTGGACGTTGGGTATTATGTTCTGGCAACAAAAGAGTAACCAAGACAACTCACTAGTCTCAGACCTGAAACATGCCCAAAGACACAAGACATTTACCAGGTGGTCTTTGTATGCATGTTCCTTTAAAACCTTTATTATGTATTCAATAAGATTGTGCTATTTTAGAAAAGAGAAAACAGTAACTCCCATGATGTTCTATCTGTACCTTTGTATTAACATTTTAGTACTTTGTTTACAAATATTACCTATCCATTCTAAAACTATTTGTAATGCAGATATATATGGATAGATATGCATGTGAATTATTCTTCCTCCATTGCACTTGTTTGCTCTTGACCAAAATGTGATGTAGATGCTTCATACTAGATCTGAAATACAGAAGGAATTTTTTTAAAGCCAACAATTGCCCCTTGATAAATTACTTGGGGGAAAAAGAGGAAAATAAAAGTATAACTCATGACTTTGCTACAAATACTAAGACAGCATGCCCACACTCTATCCACATTCCTCAGGAAGACAGAAAAGATAGAAAACCCCAAGAGTAGATATGGATCAGCTGAGATCTCATCAAATCTTGACCATGACTGAGCAGGTAACAATTGCCAAGGTTTGAATCTTCTGCATTATGGAAACAAGACAAGACTTGTCTACTGGAGAACAACATTAGTTAATTAGCCTACTGAGACTTCAAGGTCAAATCTAAAACTGAAAACATATATATTTTTATTTTTGTTCCAGATAATATATATATATATATATATATATATATATATATATATATATATATACTCAAAACTTTGAAAGCGCTAAGAAATGTTCAAAGGATTACTTCTCT
The DNA here is from genome assembly GCA_004027205.1 of Ctenodactylus gundi. Classification (NCBI taxonomy): domain Eukaryota; kingdom Metazoa; phylum Chordata; class Mammalia; order Rodentia; family Ctenodactylidae; genus Ctenodactylus; species Ctenodactylus gundi. The sequence continues at coordinate 333,812 of PVKB01000179.1, read as the reverse complement.
CTTTCTGCATCGTCTGTATAGATGAACTTTGCAACCGGCTCTGGATTCTAGTAATTTTTTTTTTATATCACTGCTGACCATTTCACACAATTCATGCAACAACTGATTACTCAGAGGCCAGAGTGAGCAGAAAGATGTCGAATAACCAGCACTGGATGAATCCCAAATCAGGGACACACTTCGTGCCTATTTGATTGGTATTCAGTAATGACTCTGAACTTCTGGTCTGGACAACTATTTGGAACGATGACAGGGTATTTGGCAGTTGGCATCTTAAAAAAAAAAAACTGTCATTTGTTTAATTCCTTATTCAAATATGTGTCCTGCAGATCACAAACTTGGAGTAAATTGTATCTTTATTATTTATGTATAGCTCTTCCTGAGATAATTAGTAAAATTCACTTAAGCTCAGTTTATTTGCTAGCCAAATAGAAAGTGCTTCTACCCAGAAGTGACTGTGAAAACTAAAAATAAAGCACGCACTTGTTTTTGCACTTCATAAGTTCTACAGATAAATTATGTCATCTTCATGACTATCATTCACATGGCTCAACAAACTGTAAGGTGGTGAATAATGCTTCTTTTAAATAATTTACAAGTGGTAGAAAACTAGAAAAATGTATTTTAATATTATTGAACCATTAGCTACACCTTCAGCCTTTTTTTTATATATATATATACGTTAAATCAGGGTCTCACTAAGTGGCCCAGGTTCAGATAGAGCTTGTGATCTTCCTACTTGGCCTCCCAGAGTGCTGGAAGCACACGCCTGACTCATTTGTCTCAGCTTCTCAGCTTTTTCTCATCATTTCTTTAAAATTTCCAGTTTATGACAGACATTTTTTATGTGACTCACTAGAATTTATAAAATAGAGTCTAAACACAGCCCTTCAGTAGGCTGAGAGATAAGAATGTCATAATATTGCAACGAAAGGCAGTAGATGGGAAATAAAGAACTTGCTTTGAAATTCAGTTTAGACTCTACCTCAACTACTCCGAAAAAGCCTCGTTGTTTCTGCAGAAATGTCACACATATTAGCCCCATAAACTTTATAATAAAGCCTGGAAGGAATGGCTACAATGGCCACTGGAGAAATTGTGTCAAGTTGCTGCAACTGGAGAATGTCCAGGGAATAGGTTTCAAGTGTGTGTTGTTTGCTTGAGGGCCAGGAAGTGTGTGTGTTTGCCTGGGGGTGGGGGGTGGCGCAGGGGGCAGTGGGGCGGTTGCTAACTGGCAGCTTAGCTTGAACTGAGCAAAGGAGGGAAGAAGACACATTGTTGCAGCCTCTTCTGCCTCTTCTGAAAAAGTTCTGGCCCGGCAATTGGCTAGACGTAGACAGACTTGGGTTTGATCCTGGCTTGCTTGGGTTTTCACTTCGCATATCTCCTCAGAACATTCACATCAGTCTTCTGTCTCCACCTTGTTTTATTGGACTACCATCCACGACAGGCTCACACCAATTGTCCTGGAATCTCAGACTGGCGTCCTTTTGGCATGATCCTGAGTGGCTACTGGACCTTATAAAATAAATCCCCTTTATCTCCATAAATTTTATGAACTCTTGTATTCTTACAATCCTAGCCAATATACTACACAACAGGAAAATTCTGGCAACTCTTTGGTTCAAAAGAATACATTGAACAACCAATGTGCCACGCCCAGTGCTAAGTAACCTTTTTTTTTAAAATTAGCCTTCTGTTCTTGGTTCCATATACTATGAACTCTTGGCTCTTAGGCATTAAAATATAAAATCTAAATTAAAATGATTTACCAAATAAAAAAAATTAATATTTCTATTTACCCTGAAATTCAGGATGAAAAACATCCATCTTTCATTTTTATTTTTATAAATGCTTGGATAAATTTTAAGTCTTCATTTTCTCATAGCCTCTACCCTTTCATTGAAGGGCATCGCTTGAATTCCCAGTTATTTTATCTTATTACCAGGAAAGACTGAGGCCACAGGTATCTCTCACACACAGGAACATGCACAGGTTCTGCTGTGGCTGCGTATATTTTGTGTTTGACTTATCACTGGTAACACATAAAAATACTTTGGGAAAAAAAAGCAAGGTGAGATAAAAATAATAAATTTGGAATAATAATAAACACTTTAGAATTCAATACGCTGTGTAAGTTTTCTCTTGATTTGAAGGAAATATCTGAAAAGTAGCCCCTAGGTCATTTTGTTTTCCAGGGACTTCCAGAATCTTTGATTTTCTGGGACAACTCCCAGGGTCATTCTGAATGTCATCACATCAATAAACCAACCTCAGAAGCCACAGACTGTATGGCTGAATAGAACCTGGAATCTCCTAGGAGCTCTGTAGCCCTTCTTTGCTTCAGATGTTCATTTGCAATTAGAAAAAAAATACTATTTCTCAGAGGAGTACAGGAGAGTCTTGACAAATAATTCACGTTGAGTTTAAAAGAAAAACTACACAAAACGACGAGCCAGTTCTTCTCTAAAGACTCATATAAATTGTAAGGATGGAAATACAGACATGGAAAGAGATAGGTAAAGTATTAATATTGAAATCCTTTGGGATTCTTAAGAAGGGCAGGACTTCCGGAGGGAGGCTCTAAAAGTGTTCTAAAACACCAACATTTGCTACTGCAAGGCCCTCAACAGAGCCTAATCCTCTGAACTATAGGGATAAGAAGCTCTGTGGAGTTTTCTGGCCCATGATTCACCCACGAACCCCTCAACACCTTGCCCCAGGCATTGGTGATACCCTTTTCTTAAGAGTGTGTGCCGTATTATTCTTCAAACATTTGCCTGACTTTGGCTCTTTACATATCAAAAGAGAATTTGTGATTCATATAGCATAACTTCAACTATGTTAGAACTGAGCAGTTATTCAATAACTAACTCGTTCTTACATGGATGCCCAATCATGCATTATTGTTACATGTGAAATATAGTCCTAAAAATATGAAGGAAGAAAATAAAGAAGAGAGGAATGGACAGAAGGATAAGGTTGGGTCCTACTTTCGTATTCAAGAGTAAAGTATCTTCTAACACTATAATTTTAAAGCCATAGTATGTCTCCAGTATTGAAGTCTCCCCTCTAATTTCCTAAGAATATGTTTATATTGGTTTTCCTCTTCTTTTGTAGGGTTACTCAAGATGCATTAGACTGAAGACCTCATCCTGAGAACAGGGTGTACACTGCAGAATCATTCTCCTGCCACGGTAAGAAGAAACTTCTCATTAACACAGTGGAAAGTGGCATGTGAACAAAAAAAAAGCTCCTTGGGGCGTCTTATTATCAATTTTAATGACACAAATTTTGAAAACAGAAAGTCACTTTCACATGCAATCATTGAGAATAGGTCAAAATGACCAAGTGAATATTATTACATTACGTTAGGAAATAACACACTTCTGCATTGTTACTATCATTGATATTAACTAACAATGTTTACCTGAGACATAAATTCCCTCAAAAGACACAAATTAACTAGATATAGGTCTTCACAATATATGGAACAAAAGTCCTATCTCCAGTTTTGGTGTGTTTAGGTTTATAAGGCTTATTTTTGATTTTCTATTGCTAATGTTTATTCACATAAAATACAATACATACATATAACATGCATATATACATACAAACATGCATATACACATGCACACTCACACACTCCCAACACACCCTTTCTTTCTTCAATCCATCCCCAATGCCACCCAACCACAGGAACTAACCTTTGGCTCCTGTCACTTTTTCTCGAGGACAATAAAGAACATCAGTCTTTGGCAACCCAAGATCATTCTCATTACTGTCAGAGGTAACATTTCAAAGCCAGGAATATATTCTCATTTCACTTCTTATGACTCAAGGGCAAGTCAGGCAAACTGAAGACTTAATCTGGATGCTATTACAATTATCAAGTGAATTAACAATAAGCTTTACATTTTTTATGAACTGTATCTTTCCATCTATGACATTTGGATATTCTGGAATATTTTTTTCTAGGAAAAAATTCTTCTAATTCCTAACTTCTCTGCTACGTCCTATTTATATATTTGAACCACAGCTTTGTTGTCTAAATGTGAACAATTGAATTGCCTATCTTGACAAACCAATGTGTGTGTCCTAAATGAGGTGACTCGTGGTGAATTGTTTTATACTTTCTTGAGTGGTTTCACAGGGACTATTTCTCATTATTTGTAAAAGGCATTCAGCCACGTATCTACTGTTAAATAGCATCAACTGCATTTGCGAGAATCTGGTGTCTGGGTTTCTTATAGAGAGAATCAAAATTTTGTGGCACTCCTGTTTTCTATTTTCACACAAATAATGAAGGAGATAGACTCACCAAAGTCACTCTGAGTTCCCTCAAATATAGAACTCTTAGCTTCAAAATCTATGTCATTTTATTTGTCCTGCTAGTGTGTGTGTGTGTGTGTGCACATGCGTATTTGTGTTACTTTGCTGTACATATACTTTGGGAAAGTAACATACAAATTACATGATGTGTAGCCAGGTGCAACACTAAAACAGATAAACAGAAAAGCTCTAGAACGAATCCTAGATAAATTCAGACTCAGAATCAACTCTTAAATGTTTCCATGACACCTTTGGAAATGTTCCAACTGTTTTTTTTCTTCCAGAATCAGGAAAAATACCACGTATAAGAATATTTAATATGATGTAATTGCAGACATAGAAAAATACAATGCAATTTATACTCTATGAAGGGCTTAAATTTATAATATATATATATATATATATATATATATATATATATATATATAGCAGAGTTTCAGTGATTACTTTCTGTTGCCAATTATGTTTGGTAGGTTAACAAAAAGAGCTGCTCAGAAGCACAGCTAGACAGCTAGAGTGATTTTCTCATTACTTAGAATTAAAATTAGCAATATAGAAATCTCTGAATGAAAGAGTACTTAAATTGCATGTGCCTGTGTGTGTGTGTGTGCGTGCACGCCTGCATGTGTGTGTGTTCATGTGTGTGTTATGCAGATGTGTACATTGGGGAGAAGGCAGCCTCTGTTTTTTAGCCAGAAACCATGAGGATTTTCCTGGACAGACAGAATATAAAGGCAGAGCAGCCCCTACAGAAAAGACTTCACATAGAGTGCTAGTGGGGATGAGTTTGTTTAGGAACTACAGTGTGTCTATCTACCTTTGTACTAAAGCAAATTCTTAAGATCACCAGTTTCTGTACTGGTTTCTGTACTGTTTATAAAGACAAAAAGGGTTTGGCGGTTGGTTTGGAAGTGAACATCATGAAGGAAGCCCATGTGAGAAAAAGCTGATCTCAGGAAGGAGATCCGGAAGCAAATAGTGAATATGCAGGTGGCTTCTGTGGGTCACGCATGCGTGCTTGTAAGAAGATACAATAATCTAAAACCGGTCCCTGTGGTGAAGATCTGGAATCTCAGCAGACTGAGAGACTCAGGTGAGAGGACTCTGTGTTCCAGCCCAGCTCAGGTAACTTGGCAACTTAGAAAGACCCTGTCTCAATAATGATAACAGTAAGTCTGGCTGCAGCTCAATATGAAGACTTTGACTTCAACCTCAAGTGCTACAAAAAAAAAAAAGGAAAAAAGGCAAAAATGCAGTAACAGAAAAAAAAAAAAGAAAAAGAAAAAGGGAACAGGGTCCTACAATGATTTTCAAGGCTATGCCATAAATACCCTACTATCTGCCACTAGATCTTGTGATAAATGCCCTACTATCTGCCGCTAGGTTGTAACTCCTAAAAGCTCCACCATCTCCCTGTCCCTCCTAGAGCTGGTTTCCAAGTGTTTTACAGATGGATCTTTATGTGGCATTTATCCAATCCATAGCAACAAAATTAAGGCCCAGAGGAAGCGCTAACAGGACCAAAGACAGAAGAGATAAGTATCTGACAAATTCCCTTCTCATCTTTCATTTTCATTTCCCTCTAGTTTTCTTTCTTTCATTCATCTACATTGAGTATCCTCGACATACAAGACATTACATTATAGAAGTGGCCTCACGCTTGGGTTATCTGTAAGTGGGAACAGACAACACACATGAATGAGTCTTTTGAGAGCTCACAATAATGCAGCTATATAAAACACGAGAAAATGGATGAGATTTGTAAACACTACAAAGGTAATTCTACCAAAAGAAAATGATCATGAAATGGCTGAATTAGGAAGACATTCAACAGGTTTGGCTACTTTAAAACACAGTAATTGGGTTTAGATTTAGGAGTTGATGAAGGAGATGTATCAGGAAGGACACTGCGGGGTCGTGCTGCATTTCTCCCGTCTTCTAAATGTGAAGACATTTGAGAAAAAAATATGTATATAAGCGTATGATCTAAACTACAGATGCAGTGGTTGAAATATATCCTGCTAATAGCTAGCTACATGTGCCAAGTTTGCTCTTGCAAACTAGCTACAAATTGGGGAACTGAAATTATTATTTAATTTAAATTAACTTTGTAGATGTCAAAGAAGCTCATGGATGCCCTATCGGATAGCACAGACCTAAACTGAACGAGACTTCACCTTGGCAGGTGTCTATGTGTGTAGGGATGAGAGGATACAAGATGGGCTGTGACAGCTACTTGAGTGAGAGGTGCTGGTGTGCAAGCTTAGAACGTAAACAGGACGTTGTGACTATTCAGACATAAAAATAAAGGAAATGAAATTTTGACAAGGCAGTCTTAGAGTAGGCTCACAAGCACTTCTATTAGCGTGTGTTGCTTTTCAAAATAGCTGTTCTGCTTAATGTCTTCTTTAAGGCTCAGTATAATTACTGAAAGATATCAACTGAATCAGAAAGAGAAACATAAATATTACTAAATATAATTAAATAATTCTAGAAACTTATGAAAAGTGGATATTCCAGAAGCTACAGGAAATGTACCTGCAGTGTGTGCTTCTCTATGGAGGAATACAAGGAGTTATGGGGACAAATGAATCCCAAATAATTCCCATGAATGGCCACAGGCTGACACTGGCTCAGATGCAGGTGTTCTAAGATTGAAGTGTAGCCTTGTTTTCCCGTAAGTGATATCTTATTGGTTATGCTGATGATGACCTCTGTTTACCTGAAAAGGAGACTCTGTTATCGAACATTACACAGAAAATGTAATAATGATGATGTGATGCATAAAAAGAGCATAATGAACCTTATTGTGGAATAATTTGTATTCTCAAACCACAACGAGTACTAATTTTTGGTAATATTTTAATGCACTTGTTTCATCCTTCCCAAATTTTGGACCCTTTGCTTGTAAATAAACATTGCATATTGATCATTTTAATTGAATCCTTCCTATTAATTAGTGAAATACTTCTTACAAACTTTAGAGACCATCAATATGCATTGTTAATAAATCAGGATAATATCGGTGTTTTTTCTAATTATAAAGTTAGTGAGATAATATGCCTAATATCCTGATGATAGTCATAGCTCACATTTGATAAACTCAATAAAAATCGGTTAGCAATCAGCATTGTAGTACTTTATTGGATAATTTTGCAATTTTAGTCAAAATCATTAAAATATAGAAAAAAATTTTATGAAAAGCATGCAGACTCAAACAGTAAAAAGGTAGTGTATAATTATATCACATTAGGATTGTTTTAATGTCTGAAATTTATGTTTTGAAAATTTACTAGACAGTCAGCATATGTAGCAAACTCTAGGTTCTTATGGTAAGTGCTGGGGATTAACTTGTGTTTAAAATATGGTCTTCTAACTTAAAATTATCAATGCATTTTTTGTACAATGACTTGCATATTTATCTAATATACAGTAGTGACAGCATGGACACACCACTCCAGTGTGCTGCCATAGATAACTCTCTAGGGGACTAAACTATTTTACACATAAAATTCTAATCCTAAACAAAAACTCTACCCCACATGGTCTAGCCTGGGCTTGTACATTTCTAGATGTGCAGAGTTCAAGGTCATGTACTTCATGTCTGGAATTACATTTTTTCCTTCGCCAGGTGATAGGCCACTCTCTTCACCACAATTTGTACACAGGTTTCTTTCTAGAAAGAGACCTTTGGCTTCTGAAAATCTTTCAGGTCATTTCCCATCTCCTGTACCACTAACAATATCTTCTATGACTTTGACTCCTTTTAAGGACTTTCATCAATTTTATTCTCATGTACTAGGGAGCTACATAACTGAGGAGATCATCTGAAACTTGATTTGTGCCTAGAGGCCTGTTTCAAAGGCATTTAGAAGGGGATCATGCTACCCCCCCCCCCAAACAAGCACACTTTATATACATGAGATTGAATTAATCAGCTTTGGATAGAAGTATTAAAATGGTATTTCTCTGTTTTAACATGCTGTCTTCTTAAATATGCAATATTATGTTTTCCTTCACAACATTAAGTCAAATCTGATTGTCCTTTACCAAAAGCAAGGTTGTACAGCACGCTGTCAAACTAGAAGGCAGAAATAAAAGGAAAAATAAGGGAGGCTTTTGAAATGACTCCCATAAATATTTGAATATCAGATAAAAATGTCAGTCTCCCTTTGTCATGATCCAAAATATGGAATTTATTTTGCCTTATGAGGATAATAATGTTAGATAGCATTGTCCAGCCCAGCCTACACCGGGTCTTTTGTTCTCTCTCTCTCAGAACACAGACACTATTATGAAGTTTCATACTCTGGAGGTGACAAAGTTTTCTCTATTCATGAGAAAAAGAAAAAGAAAAGGTTGTTTTTAAATAACAGATCCACCTTTTCCCTCTTTCAAGATCCCTTTACCATTTTTCTTCTTGTGTTATGAAATGTTCTATTAATATGTAGTTTGGTAGATATTGACAATTAACCGACTTACCCACCGTGCCACCCCACACTAACAATGTTTCAGGCAATGTGATCCCCACTTCAATGTTTGTGTCTCAAAGTGTGAAACATATATATATATATATATATATATATATTTACAAAAGAAAAGACACCACAGCCTGACAGATGTGGTGACTACCTATAGACTTGAGAGCTAGATAGCAGTATGAATTTTGTCAAATGACTTCACTACTGAAAAAAAGGTGCATATCCTCGATGGACAGGGAGATTTGCTGTGCCTGCAAGGAAAGACGCATGAATTTGAGAGTCATAAGCAACGGGCAGAGTCCCATCCATTCCCAGCGACGGGGAATGACCCATTGAAGGGATTATCCAGGACATTAAGCTAAGAGAACTGGAAAGACCTTCCCAACCTTACATGATGCAGGATTGTTTGGGCAAACTACCTTTCTAAGAGCACAACTAGGTTTGAAGTGCAGTTTTGAGTTTGCCCTGTGCTTTACCTGTTTCTGTCTTCTTTCATTTATTTGTTTTTTGTAGGAAATGATTTCTAAAAAGTACATCTTCAACCTTGACCTTCATCTATGTCTAAAAAGTGCAATTTGCATTTAATGGGAATAAAAGTATGTGTAATTATAGTTAATGAAATAAAATATAAATGATGTCCATATGAAGAGCTCAACACTAAAATGCTAAAGAGGCATGAATAAAAATATATGAAATATTTTCAGCATCCTATTTTGAGTGCCTACTCTCACATTGGAGAATACATGTATAGTTTATTGAACATACTACACGAAGTGTAATCTAAATGAAGCTTGGCTTCAAGCCGCCTCCGCCTTTAGACAGAGAAATGCTGCTGAATTCATAGGAGTTGCCAAGACATATAAATGTAGAGATTAAATTTTTGCCCAAGGCATCTACAAGCACCAATTCCCCAAACCCGGGATTACAGCAAGCACTGAGGTCTAGAGAAGAGAAGAGACAGGTTGATTAAACATTGAGATTTTATGATAAATTCATAAAAATGAAAGATTCTCCTGAAGCAGGTAAGCAACACATTATTTGTGACTCTTATGGGGACTTCTCCAAGCAACACTAAGGAAGCCAACTTTTGAGGGTAGACTCAATATTAAGTGCATTCCCACAGGGCCCCATGGATACCAAGGATATAGGTTCTAAGTCAAGTTCAGGGAATTTCAGTCCCTACCACCTGTGGTACATTTTAATATAAAAATAAATTTGATTGCTTAAAAATTTAAGACAGTTATTTTTAATGAAGTTTCTGAGATGGTAAAAATTAAAAAAAAAAAGGCAAGAAAGCCAACTGTTTGAGTTTCTAGTGGAAACCCCACTCTGTCTCAGTCTATGGTAAGGTTTGAGGTACACTTTGTAAATATCTGAAATTTTGTCAGCCATACTGTCTCCAACACAACTACTCAATTCTCTACTTGTAGAGTATAGCATAATAAAGGTCACCATGTTTAAATAAAACTTTATTTGAAATTGAGCAGCAGTGGGACTGGAGGAATAGCCCAGTAGTTAAAGCACTTGCATAGCAAGCTCAAGGACCTGAGTTTGATTCCCCAGCACCACATAAATTGGATGTGGTGGGGCACAGTTATCATCCCAGCGTTTGGGAGGCTGAGCCAGGAGGATCATCACGTGTCCAAGGCCAGCCTGGACTCCATAGTGAGTTCAAGACCAGCCGGGGCTACAGAGTGAGACCCTGTCTCCAAAGAAATATTTTTAAATAAATAAAATAGAGCAGCAGACAAGATTTTGTCTATAGATTGACCCTAGGCAACGCCATTGGGAATTCACCAATAATAGGAATTTGTCTTCCTTTAATAGGCTCCTGAGAAAGAAACGAGAGAGGAGATGTGAATATATAAATAAACAAATACAACTGCCAGGAATAAGCATCACGTGGTCTTGGCAACACCAGGTGCACCAAAATCTAGAGCACAGTTCAGCACAGGAGACTTCTGCATGAAAATCTGGTGCATCAGATACTCAGGAGAGCAAACTACAGTTTAAGAATCAAATTAACTGCTTATATTTTATCCTTCTTAGAAAATGTACTGCACTTTAGCAAGTCAACTTTTATAGGAAAGAAACGAGTTCGAACCGATCTGGCCACAGCAAGTCTGTTGTTAATGGTGTTTCTTAGGGTGCTGGTAGGAAAATGCTGCCCTTGGAGAGAGACAGTGTATATCTATCTATTTCTCAGATTTAACGGGCACAAATGCACTTTTACATTATAAACACATATTTTGCTAAACGTTGGCTTGCAGCCTGTATATAGAAAATGTATAGGAAGACACAATTTTGAGCTAACTGCAAGTGAAGATGCTATTTAGAGCCACACATAATGAAATAAACCCCTTAGTTATGAATCAGTTATTATTTCACTAAACTCCAACTGTTTCTTCCACACTGCGTAATTTCATTCTAGCTTTTGTTATTATGCCTAAAGAAACCATTTTAACATTTTCTCGCTTGTACTTTGAGAACCAAAAATTCCATCTACACATTTTCAGCTTTTCACTTCTAATTGCTTCACTGGTTGCTCTGTTTTAATAAATAATATTATCTGAGTTGTACTTGTCCCAGAATTTTAAGGTTCCAATATCACATATTATTTATTATTCCTCCACAGAGAAAAATGAATCTTTCCTTACCTAAAGAAGAATAACAGAGATAATTTTCTTGAATGACACAATTCTATAAGCATAGTCCCCTCTCCAAATTGATATTACATTTTGTACAATGTGAACTATATCCACTTTATCATGGACTACACATGGTGTCCTCTATCCAATTTTTGTTAGGAAATCTTTACTTTTATGTGACCCTACACATTAAATAATTAATTTTGTCATTTTTAGACAACATGAATTAAAGGATATTTAGATTAGCTACAAATGTCTTTGGCTTTTCATGTTTATTCATCCAGCCTCCTTTCTCAAGAATAAGCCCATAAAAGTAAATCTGTGTCTTTTTAAAGATTTTTATGAGAAATTATGAGCTTCATATGTATGACTATATATATATTAATTAAAATACAAGTAAGTGAGTACATTAACTTGCAAATGAATGAATGGCTGGTATCAATAAATATCTCATGTATAGTCCAAAATAGTATCAAGTTTTACACGATATAAAATATTTTCCACTTCAGCATGTTTGGAAATCATGACTCTATAGAGTATTTTCAAGAAAAGAACTCATTAAAAGCCAGATTGGTAATTGATTTGATTTATAAAAAGGTGCTAGAATACCAGGAGGAAGAATGTTGATTGTGCACTTGTGTTTAAGACAGTAATTGGGACGATGGGACACTGTGGTTATGGTGTTCATGAGTCAAATTTTTACTTTGTTTGCTAAATGGCCATCATAGATAATTTTGAATTAAGCAACTCATATGATTTTGTACACGGCAGATGTTCTGAAAGAGAAAGCCGCTACCAAAAAAAGAGGTGTGTGTCCTCCCAAAATCATGGTGACACCCAATATAGACTTGAAATAATTTTACTGAGAGAAAAAAAAAATGGGCCATAGCAACTTCACATGAAAGCCCTAATTTATTTTTAAAACCTACTCTGCTAGGAATTTTTTACCTTATAAATAATTTGTTGCATATGACACCATTTTAGTGTGTCTGTCACAAAGTATGGGCTCAGTAAACATCAGCTGTCATCACCTTTCTCCTCACTCAAGAGTCTATAAGCCAGCACAGCATGCACAGAGGCACCGACTGGCCAACAGTAAGTGGAATGCTGGATTTGTAACCCGTACCCACAGCCACCTGCTGCATCACCATGTAGAGGCATGAACCCCATGAGGGTTTCCGCTTCATTCTCTACAAAGCTGAACTCATACTGAGTTTTTCCCAGTGCCTTGAGTAAGTAATAATTATCATAGGAGCTTACCATCATCGCCAATTCATCACATTAAAAAAAAATGACATGTTTTCTCCCTTTACCTCCCAGATCACCATATGGTTTGTGACCAATAGCAATAAACTTGCACAGAGCAACTAGACAGAATAGCGAGGGGTAATCCACCCAAATCCTGGTTAATTCTACAGACTTGGTTTATTTTCTTTCTTTTCCTGGTGTGCATCCTGATTTTGATAAGACTATTTAGCTAAGGAAGAGATCATGCTTTCAATTAGACATTTTTCCCAGAAGTCACACTGAAATGTACAGACCTACATGAGGTTAGTTACAAAGATCACAGGTAAATAAAGGAAGGTTACCTCACTTGTAGAGAGCAGGCATCCTCTTGTAAGAAAAACTCTATGCTCTAGTTTAGATCTGGACTGCTCCCCAGAGGCCCGTGGGGTTTAGCCTTGGATGCTAGCTAATTGGGGTACGATGGACCCGTTAGGAAGCCCTATGGATGCAAGTGAGGTCCCTCTGAAAGGAGTATTGAGACACTGGCCTCTCTTGGCCTCTTGTTTCATTTCCTTCTGGGTACAGTAAGCAAGCATTCTCCTCACACACTCCACCTTCCCCAATAATGAAATGTGTTGCAAGAGACCCAAAGTAACATGGTCAAACTATCATGACCCAACACACCTGAAACCACGAACAAGAGCAAATCTTTCCTCTTTTAAGTTGTTTAGCTGAGGCATTTGTTACAGAAAGGAAAGCTTGCTAACACACCCAGGTTCATACATGGGTCACTGTTAACTGTGAACTGTGTTAACTGTGATATTGGTCATGTTGGTCCTTCTGTCCTCAGTTTCCTCCCGTATTAAATGAGAACAAAGTCTGTGTATCTTATCTCAGAGAGTTGTTAGAAACACCCTTTCTGACCTATATTCGCATGGATTATCAACAATATTTATAGCTTTAGCAAGGATAACTAAGACTAAGCAAGATTCATTGAACTACTAAGCATATAACAATAAAAAAAAAAAGATCATTCCTCACATAGTTGGCCACGTTTGATAGAAGAATGTCTGCAAAAATGTGCCTAAGTAGTAGGTTCTAAATTTTAATTTAAAATATAAATTTGATGGCATTGTACTATTTATTATGGATAGGTCTAGTAGCTACCTGTTATTGATTAATATCATTCCAACATCTCAGTAATATTAAGAACACACGCTATTATCCTCTCCTAGTGAGGAAGCTGAATGTGTGATGATTCCAGTGACAATGTGGAAAGCAGTGGTGAAACTTTTGGAAAGTTAGTCTGTTGCCCTCCCCTGGAATTACAAGTCTGTAATACCAGCACTCTGGGAGACTGAGGCAGAAGAATTGCAAATTCAAACTCAGCCTAAGTAACACAGAAAATTAGTGAGACTCTGACTCGACATAAAAATTTTAAAAATGGGACCAGATGTAGCTCAGTGTAAAGTCCCTTGATTTTGATTGCTATTACCAAAAAAAAAAAAAAAAAAAAAAAAAATCTACTTAAGTTAAACCATGCCATCTTTTACATAGATTCCATGGCTTTATATTACCAAAAGACATGGTATTATGAAAAGTAGCAAATATCTAATTAGTGTTCAAGGAGAAAGAAGGTAAGACCATGGGTTTTGCTTATGTCATTGTCATTTTCCTCTGAGAAAGGAATATGCAGATATATATAAAAAAGATGGATGTAAGAATTAGAAAATGCACGATTTTTGCAACTAAACAATGTTCTGTCTAAAAAAAATCATGGAGACTGGAGGAATGTCTTAGCAGTTAAAGTGCTTGCCTAGCAAATGCTAAGTCAAGCACTAAGTGCCTGAGTTCAGTTCCCCAGCACCACATAAGCTGGGTGTGGTGGAACACACCTGCAATCCCAGCACTCAGAAAGTTGAAACAAGAAGATTGCCATGAGTCTAAGGCCAGCTTGGGCTCCATAGTGAGTTTAGGATCAGCCTGGGCTACAGAGTGAGACCCTGTCTCAACAAAGAAAGAAAGAAAGAAAGAAAGAAAGAAAGAAAGAAAGAAAGAAAGAAAGGAGGAAGGAAGAAAGGAAGAAATTTCTAGAGAAGTTGGCCACCAGCGAATGACCACATGTTATAGCCAAGCAGATATGACAGCAAATGGCCACTTCTTGCATGATGGCAAAGTGATACCATCCTAAAAGAGAGATACATTCTCATTATCATATGAAACACAATAGTCATAGAGAGAAAATACCACACAGCGATCTGTTATTCTGTAATTCCCTCCCATCTATGTCCTCTTGTTCTGTTAAAAAGGATAAATAGCTTTAAATCTGTCTGCCAGACTCATAAGAAGCTGTGCATTGCTCTGGCTACTCAGAAAATTGGATTTTCTACTCAAATTAACCAGTTGTGCAGAGACAGAAGAGAGCTTCTTGCTATAACCTAATCGGGAGGGGGGAGCAGCCTATAGAAATGCAGAACAGATAAGGGAAGGACAGCTGGGGCTTCTAACTCTCATCTTGGGCAGCTGATGCACTCCCTCTCAGTTCTGGGGGATGCCCACATTCTGACTGATACATCAAAGCCCATCTCAAGTGCTTTGAAACAGTCCCCATCTCTCCTTTGGCTGGGGTCATGGGAGGCTAGAAACTCGGACTTGCCTGACATCTACAGCGGCACAGACATGCCTGCTTCATCAAATGATATACTTTATCTGTGCATTTCATCCCGGTAGCACAACCTTGAATCTCCTTTAACTTGCCTGCAAAAGAAATGCCTCTATACGGGGCAGTTGCTGCTGCCTGGCCCTTAGCTTCCCCTTCACACAATTTTCCACGTGGCGTGGCGGCAGTATCAGAACCAATGAGAACTCGTTCTTGATTCCCTGTGAACTAGAATTATTATCGATAAATCTCCATTCTCCATCAGTATAAAGGACACATTATTCAGTTTGTAAAAGTATATGTGGATTTATGAGCCTGGATTTAAATCCAGCTCTGCCCCAATTCAACATTACAGTCTCTGTAGATGTGAAGCCCTTGGCCCTCAACTCTGGGTGGTTAGCATGTCTACACAGCAAGTCCATTCCCACTGGTACAACGGACCCCATGTTTGTCCTATGTAGTGATTGTTCCAATATCCGAGCCACTGTTTTTCCCCAGGGCCTTTGGCTTGGCACACTGCTGAGCCTTACGTGTTCTTTGTTGCCAAGAACAAAAAATCATATCAAGTTGAGATCTAAAACTAGGCCTATGACTCGTCTCTGAATAAAACCAGTCATGCTTGCCCAATTTTATTATGGGCTTGGAGATGCTTAAAAAAACAAAACAAAACAAAACAACAATTTTTAAAAAGTGACAATTTCTCCTTTCTGTGCTTCTTTCAAAGAATTGGAGAAAGTTGGGAATGAGGAACATTGATTCAACAGAAATCACTGTTTCTATTTATTCATCTCTACCTCTGGGACGCAATCAGAAAATGGATGCCCCTCTATATTTGTTTTTCTAAATATTTCTAACTATTGCGTTTCACATTTATTTCTTGCTAATATAATTATTCTGGGCCAAACATAGGGGATGATATGTGTATCTGTATGATACTAAGTTTCTTTAGAACTGATATGGACCAATGGACAGCTCCTTAGGTCTTCAGGTGGAGTGATCCCTCATTAGACATTGTGTTCTCCTGTGGTTAGCTGTCTTTATAATATTCATGGAATGCATTCTTCCACATCATCTTAAATTTAGAAACAGATTTAAAAAAAACTGTGTTTAAAAAAAAAAAAAAAACTTTTCTGGACCTGAAAACAATTCTTTTTTGGTCCAAACTCAAGTAATTTGGGGCGCTGACTATATTTTTGGGATGTGATCTCAACATCACAGTTTTAGTGCTGTTGTAATAGAAATTTAAAACATTTAAAAACAAAAACACACAAAGAAAACTTTCAGGAAACTCCCTACCTGGGGTTTCTCTGACTAAAGTAATTGGAAGTATGTCTACCCTAGATATCTATATATCTATGATGTGGATTTTGAAAATATTCAGTGTGAGCTAACATCTAACATACAGGTTAAGTGGATGATTTTTTGAAATTGTATTTCTTCTCCTAGATATTCTCTCTCTCTCCCTTTCTCTCTGTCTCTCTCTTTTTCTGTCTCTCTCCTCTCTCTCACCTCTAAGTCTCACTTCGAAGGCAGAAAAATTTTAATAAAGAATTATTTCTCAACTTGGGAAAAAATTCTGAACAGGGAAAAAATAAACAAAGGGCATTTTTGAAATGACAGATGACTTTTGGATAAAATCCACCAAGGCAGATCTGCTCACCTATCAGAAACGTCCATAGACTGAGAAGAAGGTAATTTCAAAGCCAAACATCAAACCCAGAAGTCAAATAGGAACCTCTTAATGAATTGGCATGGGGGTCTTCTGCCTCTAAATTCCAATATTTGATTCACTGTAACTGTTCAGGGACACAGAATGAAAACTAGCGATGTTTTCCCAATACTAAAAAATAATAAAGGAAGAAATATATTTTTTAAAAAAATCAGACAAATGATGAACCACTTCGAGATGAAGCAGCTTCATTGAGCTTTCAAGAGCTGGAATAAGGGATTCCACTCAAAGTTCCTGGCTATGGACACGGTGTGTAGCACTTAGTGGGTATACCTGTGTCTGTACATATACCCAAACACAAACAGACACACAAACACACACACAGAGGGTCTGCACCGATAAGAATGTCTTCATCTCGTAAGCCCAGCTTCAAGTGCAGCCTCTCAGAATGTGTACATCATTGCGTTTTGAGTTCATTGATTGTCATTTGAAGTAGCCAGTATTTCATTTAAAAGTGAAATACCTTATAGGACTGGCAGTGATATCGGGGTCACGAGCGGTCACTTGCCCAATAACGGAGTTCAGAGCAGCGTTTTCATGAACTTCAAGGAGGTAAGTCGGTGAAGAGAAAACAGGAGGCTCATCCGCGTCTTCCACAACAATTTTGACTGTTGCCGTGTCTTTAAAGGGTCCCCTGGCGCTGAAACGTGGGTCAATATGAACATTGGCTGCCTCTACCTTCAGGGTATAGGATTTTTTGGTCTCAAAGTCCAGAGGCTGTTAAAAAATGACAAAGATGAATGCTTCTCACTAATGACCACCACAACAAGTACAAATGAGTGTAATGTTGATGGATGAAAGTTGTGTGCAGTTGAGCCCATTTGTGGGTCTTAATGAGATCACTCTCCATTCTCCCGGATTCAACCTGTAAATTTTACAGGCATTTATTGATATCTGTTTATTATACAAGCTCAGCGAATCTAATCGCCTATTGTTTTGTTTTGTTTTGCTCATTTCACTCGGAATTCGCAAAATATTCACAGTCATGAGTTGTGCCATCAAAATTTCACTTCAGAGTCATCATAAAATTGTACTAGTTATAACGTGACCTGCATGCTAATCAGGCAAGTTAATCGAGCCTCTGCTGGTTAGAGATAAGGCAGCATCAGAAGCAATCTCTATCCAGGAAGAATATTTTATCATTTCTGCAACAGTGTGTGAAATGTGAAGAACCAGAAATAATCATTGTTTAGTCCAAGGAGACACTATAGAACATAATTTATAACTAATCCAACAAATAATGTTTGATTTCTAAAGAAATCACTGCCACTGATTATGCTGCTAAAATGTTTATTGTTTTTTAAGGCATTCGTACACTTTTTTTTTTTTTTTTTTTTTTACTGTAAGTGCTAGGCTATGAAGCAGGTGGGCCTGAAGAGAATTATGCATGCAGATAGGAATCTACTTGTGTTTGTAGTCAGAAAAATGAGAGAGCAGTAAAAATACAAAAAAAAAAGAGTCTGATTGTGTACTCACCAACCAACCACTTAGAAGCAATCTGAAATTACCTCACTCTACCATTGCTGACAACATTCTTGACATACTGATATTTCAGCCTTAACAATCCAAGAGACTTTTGTCACTGACTTAGGTAAAATGACATAGTCCCCTTAAATACACCAGAAGCCCATCTGTGACAGAACCCTTATAGGCCAATTCTTGGCAACTTAAAACATTCCAGATTTCAAGAATGCAAGTCTGTCAAGATTCAAGGAGATAGTTTATGTCTGCATTACAATTTCTCTTAAGAAACAGAGCTTTAAATCTGCAATGCAGATTTTTAAAAAAATAAGAAGCTAGATGCAAACTAGCATCAGTGCAGTCTTTCAGAACTCTTATGAAAGCTTAAATACATATTATTTCAAAATTTTGTGTTGATTTTTGATTTAAATTCAGATTTAATGGATCTAGACCCCCATATTTCCAAGTAAACAATACAAACAATTCACTTCCCTCTTGATTCTGAAACTGCAAAGCACATGGATATACCCACGAATACATGATTCAACATCAGCATATTTACAATTTGTCAATGGGACCTACTGTGACAATTTTACAAGTTTCAGTTCTTTGCAATCCCTGTTCAGCATAACTGAATATATTGTTTAATTATTTTATGTGTAATCAGCGAATATTAATGTATGTATTTACAGAGTACATTATGACTATAAAGAATGGAAATTTTTGATAAAGCAAATTAATATAACTATCTTCTCACCAACTTTTTGTGGGAGAAAGAAAGGGAAGAGTAAAGATGTATTCTTTTGGGCTGGGCATGTCATTCAGCAGTTAGAGAGCTTGCCTAGTGAGGGCAAGGCCCTAGATTTGATTCCCAAGCACTGTTTAAGCTGGGACTGGTGGCATACACTTGTAATCCCAGCACTTGGGAGCCGAGGCAGGAGTATTGCCCTGTGTTTCATACCAGTCTGTGATACTTAGTAAATTAAGGCTCAGCCCTGACTACAGCGTGAGAACCTGCTTTCAAAAATAAAGTAAATAGCAAATCTATTCTTCTACTCGTTTTGAAATTTACAGTACATCATCATTAACCACGGTCCCTCCACTGCATAATGTGTTGCTAAACTCTTTCCTGTCTAACTGAGAATGCAAGCCCTTTGGTGAACATTATCCCTTTCTTGTCCCCTCTTCTATTTCAAGCCCTAGCCCTTGGTAATTCCATAGGCCTTTTCGTCATGATTCTAGCATAGACAAATGTTTGCAATTGCTTCCAGAGGGGGGCTGAAGAGCCTGGTCATGCCAGAAAGAAAAAAACGGGCACCCTGTGAGTCATCTTCCCTGACTAGTTTCAGCCAAACTCCTCACCAGAAGGTTTCCAAGGAAAAGAAGATCTGAAGTGTGTTCTAATTCATTCTTAGCTCACCTTACGGAAATGTACCCAAACACATCCTAGTGTCCTCCTACTTTCATCACAGATATTCCATGAATTCTAAAAGTAAGAATATGATTCCACACACACTATTGTCTTGAGTAAAATGCCTGTGTTCCTTGAAGTTAGAATGTGCAGTCTGTGCTCTCAATTTTATGAAGACCGATTAATAAAAGCACAGCAACTGTTTCAGGTTGTCGGAAGAACCCTACAGCAACAAAATATGGGAGCTAACAATGATGGCAAAAATGGCATTAGAAATTGTTGGCTGAGGAAAACATGGCTCTGGGATTCTCAATAATTCACTTGGGTATAACTAACTCAATTCTGTTTCCAATACAAGTTTTTGAATAGTCTTCAACTTTAAACTCAAGCCAGGTTTTGAGTGAAAGGAGATGATTGTTTAAATTAAATGCAGCGGTTTTTTCTCAAAATTGACTATTTTTGGGGTTCTGGGGATCAAACCCATTGCTTCAACTTTGAGCTGCATTATCAGTCTTCAAAATTAATTCACTTTTAACGTACAATAGTATATCCTGACAATTCCAGGCACCTACTGTTAATGTGTTTTTCAATGGAGACTGTTAGGAGCAGGTCCACTGAAACTAGGTGCTTGTATAACACGACATAATCACCTACTAAGCTTGGAGTCTTGTCAACCTAATGCTACTTAAGACATAGGACAATACTGTCTGTACATGATATCATCCACCGTCTACCTTCTTAATCAAGAAGTAGCACATGATCTAAAATTAACTTACTTTGAGACAAAGATAAGAAGAGCAATAGTGACCAAAATATTTATGATGAGAATAAAAGCATATTTATTCTTGCACTCTGAACTCACTAATGAACACCATTCTACACATCTCTTCTGAATGTAGATTTCATGATGAAGAAAAAAATGAAAAAAAGAACTTAGGGAAATGTCAATGTATTTTGAGAAGATATTTCAGAAAGAAGATCAAATATGGGGCACGTGACCATTGGAGAGATTATGTCAGCTTGAGGAAATTAGGAACCATGACTAGATTAGGGTTTAGGAACCAGCTTGGCTTACACTGTGAGTTATCTGTGGGCCAGCGAATGAGAGAAGAACTCCCACCCAGATGTGGGGGGCCCAACTGGGAACTCAAACTATATACAAAGAAGGAAGAAAGATTATTATATCTGTTTCCTCGGGGGAGAGACTGCACTTCATGGGACGTGGCTTCCTGTTTGGGACATTGTGAGGAGCTGCCTCCACCTATGCCTTTGCCATGTACTTCTATTGCTGCTGGCCACCCCTGAGTGGACTTTGAGTTTCTGAAATAGTGAGCCAAGCTAAACCTTTCTTCCTCTACATTTGTGGATGTCAGGTATTGAGCCACTCCAATGACAAAGTAACTAAGGCAAAACTTGGTAGCAGAGAAGCAAGGGTCCTTGCTGTGCTCTACTTGATGGCGTGGTGTGTAAACCTTTCAAATCGGTTTGCTAGAGAAATTTGGAAAGGTTTGAAAATGCTGGCTGGGTAAGCCTGGGAGTGCTTTGAGCCAAGCTTGATGGGAGATTCCGGTCGGAGCTCAGAAGACCAGAACGCTGATAGAAATGTGGATTGGAAAGGCCAGGCTCAAGAAATTTCAGATGGGAAGGAGGACTGCATCAGCCAGTAGCCTAAAAACCATGTGCGCTACGCTCTGGTAAAACATTTGTCAGCATTTTGCCCTTGTCCAGAGTCTTTGCCTGAAAGTGGGACTAAGGGCAGTGGACTGCTTACTCTATGGAAGAAATCTCAAAGCAGACTAATGTTCAAACTGTTACATGGCTGATGTTTAAAGCTTTAACCCACTTTATGGTGAAAGATGAGACATTGGCAGAGAAAACAGATGTAAAAACCTTGCAGTCTAAAGTGAAAATGCATGTGCTTATCAAGGAGACTAACATTAAACAGAAGCCAAGTACCTGGAATCAGGATTGTAGTAAAGACGCCTTCACAGGGTCTCAGGAATCAGCAAGATCCCACCGTTTAACAATTAAAGGGTGAAAATAAAAAAGATCTTAATCTGTGAGGAGTATCCCAGGACTCCTTGTAGAACCAAGAGAAAAGTGTTTGCCAAGGCTCAACTCCCTGGAATTCGACCGTCTAGACATCTAGAAACTGCTGCCACCGTGACTCAAGGGAGCAAGACTATTGCTCAAGGCAGCGGAGGATCTTGGCGATGTCCATGCGGTGCTGGCTTTACAGGCTTACAGAATTCAAGGGTTGTGGGCTCATGGAGGCTTCCACCCAGATATTGGAGGGAGACCTTGGAGAATAAATAGTGTGCCCCATTAGGATAGTGCATGAATTTGTAAAGGAGAAGCCTAAGGTGCAATGGAGAGCCTGAAAATTTGGAGAAGACAGGAGCTTGGATCATCAGCTGAGAACAGCTGCAGGCCGTGAATGGATCCAGGCCAAAGAAGAGAAAATAGAGGTGGCTGCAAGCAGCAACAACACAAGGGTGGGGCCACCTGAAACCTTTGGTGTTCATATACCATCAAAATTTACTCTAGCTGCTGGACATGGAACTATAGCATTTAACCCTAGCCCTGCTGGATTTAGACCTCGTTTTGGTCCAATCACTTTCTATCTTCCTGTTCTTCCCTTCTGGAGTGGCAATGGTCATCCTATGTCATTGCTTGTTGTAGGTCTTTAACCTTTAAGAGAGGCTCTGTTGTCTGTTGTAGGGAAGAATTCATTGCCTTCCAGTTGTGCACAGTGCAGTTGTGCTATGTTACGCATGATTACTAACTTGGCTATTGTACTTGGGAACTAAGTATGGTTCGAGGACGCATGTCTCATTGTCAAGTTGACAAGGGTGGGTTGTGACCATAGGAGAGATATGTCACCTTGAGGTGATCAGCAGCCACACCTGGATTAGGGTTTAGTAACCACGCCTATATTAGGCAATTGGGAACCAGCCTGGATTAAAGTGTGAGTGATTTGTGGGTCAGCAAATAAGGGAAGAGCCCCCCACCTGGATATGAGAGCCCCAGCTGGGAACTCGAATTGTATAAAAGGAAGGAAAAAGGAAGTCTGTTACAGCCAGCTGTTTCCTCTGGGGAAAAACTGGACCTGATGGGGCTTGGCTTCCTGTCTGTGATATCGTGAGGAGCTACCTCCACCTCTGTCTCTGCCATGTACTTCCATTGCTGCTGGCTGCCCCTGAGTGGACTCTGACTTTCTGAAACTGTGAGGCAAGATAAACCTTTCCTCCATTACATTTGTGGATGTTGGGTATTGAGTCACACCAATGAAAAAGTAACCAAGACAGGAGAGCTATACAAGGAAAGAGTAAAAGACATTGAATTTGTCACCTCTGTGGGGAAACTAAGACTTATTCCCATTAAGAATCCTCTCAAATTCTAAGAAATGACTCAGAAGAGTTTCTTCAAGCAGTAGTAACCATTCACCAATTTTTATTCTCTATTGTGTGAGGGTTTCCTTCAGGGCACTGCCCTGTAAAAATAATGAATAAATTCCTGTGGGTTAGCGAACATCACTGGGGCACAAGTGACCAGAGAAATAGTGGGTAAACAAAGAAGGAAGGTCAGTACCAACATGCTAACTACTTACCAGAGTTTTAGTGGCGATATAAAGTATTCCTAAGACACAGGACCTGCTAAGTGGATTCTACCAGTCCTTGTGTTTAACAGCTGAAAGTTGAATGTCTGTCAGCTCTAAGCTGCTGTTAATCTATCCAACCCCTGCAGACATTGAAACTCATTTCAGAAAGGTATAGGAGGATGAACAAAATCTTCCTTGCCTTACCTTTCTGAGTCTTATAATGCCATCCTGGGCCTGGGCATCGGAAGTGATCTCAAAGAGTGCTACTCCATCTCCATCAATGATGTCATACGATGACTGGGCATTTTCACCAATATCCTGGTCATTGGCCTTGACTCGTCCTATTGCAGTGCCAAGAACCACATCTTCTGGTACTGAGAAGTGGTACAGACCTGAGGGGTGGGGGGGGGGGGGGAAGGAGAGCATCAGACGCTGAGCATCAAACAAATTCTAATCAGACACTACTTATCAACTATATATTGGGCAACTCCCTTGTACTTTGTATTCTTGTAGATGTTACAAAGACTATGGTAGAAAAAAGAGAAATATTCATTCCCTTTGTGAAATACATATTTTTTTAAATAAACCAGACAAAAAATATTTCCTAGAAGTAGTTGAGAGTCTTTAAGACTCTACTGAGACATAGAACTTATTCAACCATGTGTTTTATCAGGAATATATTTGGAGCAGCTATATCAGAATATTAGTATTGTCTATGTGAATGTTCTTTTCAATTTGCTGTATAATCACACTGACTGCCCGTGGGGATATTCATTGTTGCCCAACATAAAATATTAAGCTAATTTCAGCACAGAAAGATGCAGTGTGTAACACACTGAAAGTCCCTTTTGAACTTACTTTTATATTTACAGACTCGTAGACCATTTTTGATAAAATCCAATTACTAAACTTCTGCTGTGCCCTGAAGCAAGCTGTTCAAACACATGAAAAACTCCTCTTGTTATAAAGTCCTCACTCCTCTGAAGACTAAAATTCTACCTTCAAAACTCCCTAGGCAAAATACAATTACACTATATTTTTATTCTAGTATGGGGACCGTAAACCATGTCTAATTAGTGGCGTTTGTCCTATTTTTATTCAAATCACTGTGATGGTGTTGTCGTCACTCAGTTACATGGGTGTAGCGGAGGCTGGTGATAATTTCTATTACCACAATAGTGTTCACCTTGCCTACACATTGACCTGCCAACTCTTGCAATTTTTTGCCTGAGGGTTTTACCTGGTCTTCCGATTCCCTGTTGCCTAGTGTATGGCAGGTTGCAGTGTTAATGTCCCTAAAGAAATAACCTTTGAAGACACCAAAGAGTTAGTATATAAAATCCTAAGCTCATTTCTTCTCTAGTAAGATAACTTTGAGTTGTTTCTTTTCTTTTCTTTTTTTTTTTCCTATAGTCCAGACATTCCTCAATTGGAGATAGCCCCAGTGGTTCACAGTGGTATCTGGTTGGATCATGCAAACACTTCTGTCTGTTTATCTTTCTTTTACTCCCCCACTGGTGTTTTCTGAGACTCACTTCATGTTAAATGACTTACAATCAAATGCTTGCCTCTGTGCCTGTTTCTGGCAAATCCAAACACAAACAAGAAAATTTTCATCCCCTTGCGACCATAACAAGGGGAATATAAACACCCAATGAACTACAAACCCAAAAGGAAAAATTAAATCTGGAGAACATTACCTAATCCTACTTTGAACTCAATCACTAAATCCCTTGTTTAAAGGCTCATTTTTCCTAGTATGACAAGATTGGTTTAGCTGATGAGGAAAGTTTCTTCAAGCACTGAAAGCCTTGGATTAATTGTGAAACAAAAATATCTCTTAGAATCATGAAGTTACAGAGTTGAGGAACAAAAACACTTTCCAAATGCTTTTTAGCCCTAAGATAAGTACTGGAAATCATCATGCTGAACACAGGTTCCCCACTTGTCTCATAATTAGTGTAATGGTTTGATTTCCTTCAAACTTTAGATTTCGGGTAAGGTTGGAGTTGATTCCTTTAGGATTCTTCTTAAGAAAATAAGCCAGACTCTTGCCTTGCCCTCAGTCTTACCCTGGGAGGGGGGGCCTTGACAAACTAAGTAAGAGCCTCATTCATTTCTTTACTGCTCCTCTGCTCATTTTCATCATCTCCAAACTGTGATCATGATTAGTAGTTGGTATCTCTCAGAAAAAAAAAATTCTTGAGAAACTTCTCTGTGATTGCTGAACTTAAATAACCATCTCCTGAGAAAGAAGAGTCACATAGTACAGTATTAACTGTGATGGCAACTGAAAGAGAAGACCTGGGGAAAGGATCCGAAAAATGGTCCTCTCCACTTCATCAATTCTATTTGAAAGGACTGCCTTGTTGCCTAACTTTTGAATGAGTGGATATGTTCAAAAACTCTTAATAAAAATATAGCTATATTCCTTCTTTTCTGGTATTATGCAGAAATCTCTCAAGATACAGCAAATGGGTCATTTTCAAAGTTCACCTCTCTCTTTCCCTGTCATCTCTTTCTCCTCTTATTCTACAGTTTTTCTGTGTTAACTTTCCAAACAAGAAAAGCCAGCAGACAGCTAATCTCTAATATCAAGAATAGGATGACTCAGCTTCCTTAACTGAAAATGCAATCACTTCACAGACTTCAGCCATTAATGATCTTGAAGTATTTATTACACCTTCAATTGAGTCTACTTCCACTGTCACTGTCTTTACTTGCCAAGGCTATCTATACTTTCTATGTGAATGCTTGCAGAAATACCTTTAGGTGGAAGAAATATGAAAAGATACTGGAAGGAGACATGATTTTATTGTTTTCTAATTTACCTGGAACCGCGCTACAGCTCCTTCTGCAATGTGAGGCCTTTTATTGTCCTCTTGGCAATCTTAGAATAAAGATCAATAAAATGGTCTAAAAATCCAGCTTTAGCTAATTAGTGACTAACCTACCTCGCCAGGTTCTTGTAGCATTTATCCTGGGCCATTGCTGCTCCAACTGCAGTAAAATTGATGGCATTTTCATACAAGATCACCTCCCAAAGGGCTTTTTTTTTGTACTGTAGTACTTGGAGTGGATGATATGATGTTTTGATATACAAAATTACCATCCTTAGAAAGGTACCTCCATTTCCCATGTCAAATTATTCACAGTAGCCATGAAACATAATCAAAGTAAGGACTCATTGATAGAGAAAGAATTTGTGGTGCATAGATACCATGTAATATTACCCTGCCTTAAAAAAGAGAATATTGCTATTTATGACACGATGAGTGAGACTAGAGAATAGTATTTGAAATTAAATAAGCCACTTATTAAAGAAAATTACTTTCCAGCTTCATTTATAGATGGACTTTTTAAAATAGTAAATACATAACACACGGGGCTTATGAATACTTTTTCGCTGTAATGTCCACTCTTTCTCCTCTGTATTCACGTAACAATTTTCCAAATAATATTTCAGCTAATGCTGCTATTTCTTCTTATCTGAATGTAAAATGTCTGAAATACCCTGAAATACCATTCATTTCTGTCCCATACTTGGACATATGCTCGGAAGAAACATGTTTCACAACAGAATAAGATATTTAACAAATAGGGACTGTCTCCTAAATTCGCTGGTGGTAGCTGTCCGAAATGCTGTTGAGGTTTCTATGACACAGAACCTTCCCTGGGAAAGTAGACCTGTGGCATCTGGTGACCCTCCTGGAGGCAGGAGAAGCGGTGGGTGTTATGGAGTAAATTTACCGCACTTCTGCCTTTCACTACTCAGTCACTGGGGATTTGGCTTCTGTTACGCAACAGAATTAATCATAAATCAATATGTGAGCCGAATGGGCTGGGGATATAGCTTACTGATTAAAATGCTTGCCTAGGAAACAGGAGGCCCATGTTTCAATCACCCAGCACCGCATAAACCCAGGCTTGTTAGCACGTGCCTGTAATCCCAGCATTCAGGAGGCTGAGGCAGGAGGATTGTAATGTTGTTTCATCATTTTATCAAGCTTATTTTAATTTTAAATTGTAAGTCTACACTTGATATTTGGAGATTCTCCACCCTCATTGAACTCTATAAAATGGAGTTAAATTTTACAGGTAAAAGAATAAAGTACATGCATATAATATACAATGTATATGTATGGGATATATGAATTTCCATACTCAACATATACTCAATATATGCTACCATTTTCTGAAAGGCCATTGAAAATTATAATACAAATGAAAATGTTATACTCTGATTTTCATCTAATACAAGAAATCCACTTACTCTGTGCAAATTTTGGAGGGTTGTCGTTCACATCAGTAAGGGTCACTGTAAGTGTCGTGGTCCCAGACAGGCCACCGGAGTGCCCACCCATGTCTTTGGCTTGAATGACGACCAGGTACTCCTCCTTTGCCTCTCTGTCCATGTTCGGAAGGGCGGTTTTTATAATAGCTGAGGGAGAAAAATGGAAGAAGGTCTTTGAGGCAGAGAGATCATCCAGCAATGAACATGTGAGTCCGGCATGTGCACAACACATACATAAACACGCTTGCATTCATACGTCAAGGCCTCCCCCTGAAGAGCGTTTTCCATTTCCTGTTGACATTTAATGGTTCGCATCTGTGATATTCACACTGAGAAAGACGGGAGTAACACACTTTTACAGATAACTCGGAAAAGTGTATTTTATAATGCCCAAAAAGGACTTGAAAAAATATACATTAGAAAGTAAACTGTCTCCCAAATTAAATTATAAATCATAGCGCAGACACATCCACCCAGGAAAACCCTGGAAGTAAAACAATCGTACAATTTATCACAGACCCCTATTCCCCCGCAAGATGAGCAAACAGACAAATAGCTTAAAGGCTTTGAGGTCAAAGACAAATTACAGTGATGCTCACAAATACATTAGAAAATAAAAGAAATAAATACAGTACTAGCATCAACTGAAATGTATAAAAGACCAATCATAACTAATATAATCAAATGTCTAGATCCCAAGGTAATAGGACAGGAAATACCTGAAATATCATTTCCATTTATTAAAATATAAACAATTTAGTCACATCTCTACTGCAAAGGCAACAAATACTTTAGAAAACAGATGATACAGTAAAGAAAAAAGGTAAAAATCAAATTAAAAATAAAATTGTACTGCTAAGCATAATGCTGGTTCTTCTGATGCATTTTCAGGGTTTCATATATATCTGGTCCCTTAGTAATAACCTTTGTGAAAACAGATTTTCCTTACATATTTCTAAAGCCAACTTGGACACAGGCATTTAGCCATCTCTCCTTCACATAGACATACACTGCTGATGTGCTGGTGTGCATAATGTCATGGTTATTAAACGCTCACGCCTATAAATGTGCATATAAACACTTACCAAAAATGAAATGACATGACTATTTTTCTGAATTTTTTTTTCCTCACAATGGAGGTTTTTGAGAACCTTTCTTGCCAGTGTGCAATGATTCACCTCATTACTTCTTATAGTCACGTCATTTTTCATTGTGTGAACACACCATCAACAGTTTAAGCATTCCGCATGGATAGGTATTTCAAGTCTTTCCTTTCCTCCCTTTGCACATACCTCACAGACACATTATTACAGTCATATTACACTTAACCTTTTCATTTAAGGTGTCCTCATATCGTTAAACGCGTCTGTTAATTTTTGTGTGGCTAGCCAAGAACTACTGCATTACATCTCTGGTTCAAGTGGAAGGAAACTCCTGAGATTAAAGTTAATCCCCTCTTCTCACTTCTAACCCTAGGGACACCACCAATGTTTGATTTAAATTGAAAAGGAGGCATTTTCTTGGCAACTTCTGAAGAAGTATCAATTCTGTTTTGTTGTTGTTGTTGTTGGCGGTGGTGTTTTCTTTTCCTTTCTGTTACCCTTGGGAGACAGGAAAGAGACTCGTGTGTTCTAATTAAATCATTGGTCTGTAAAGTATTTTCAAAGGGTCCTTGAATAATCTATGTAGCGTGCAATGTGTCAGGGAAATCAAATCCACCCTGGCACTGAGTGGGCTCTGAGTGGTGAGTTCTGAGCATTTTATTAGACATAGACATCACTTTGGTAGCAGCGATTCAGGGATTCCAATTTCAGGAGCACTTGATCACGTAGCCCTGCTTATTGGGAAAAGATTTGCAGTAACAGAATCTTTATTTTTTCAATACGCTCATTTGTTACAATATATAACCGTATAATATAACACAGGCATGTTATTTCTGTGCTTGAAATAAACACAGAAAAATAATATAGGTAAATATCACAACCATTGAAATGTAGATGAATCTAGAACATTACTGAAATGGATATAAAGCAAATAAATACAGACCCTGATGTTTAAAAAAACAATACCAATAAAAACCTTCATATTTAGAATGCTGAAATGTCAAGGTAGCTAATCTACAAGGGATACATAGTTTCCTAACTTACAGAATTTTCATTACAAGTTCAATTTTCAGCAGGAAGCATTAGAACATAGCTTTACTCACATCATATTTCTATGGCTGGTTGTGAAGTGTAGGTACAACTATATTCTGAGGCCATTGCCAAATAAAGTCATCCAATGGACTTTGAAATTTGATTTAGAGCTTTTATATTATCACGGGAAAAATGTTATCAGCCCCTAAGGAAAACGGCTATGTTTTTCAATATGTCTGACAACATCAGACTTATCCATGAAACCTCTCAGGTTGAGTCAAAGTGTCCCTGTAACTTCCTTAGAGTTGGGGTAGACGGAAGCATATTCTCAAGACTTTCACTTATTGTGAGAATTTACAAGTTGAATTAGTACGTGTTAGCAATACAGCACATTTAGGTTAGTCTGGGTAAATTGCTAAATGCATTTAACATGTGTTGATCAATTTCCTTTTTATTACATTTTTCCACTGTTAATAAGAATTTTCCTGTTTGTGTGTGTGTGTATACATATATATGGAAGTATATATAGAAAGAGTATAGACACACGTGTGTGTGCTCTATACAATGGTTACATTACATTTGAGAATTTTGTGTGCATACATATCATGATATCATGATAATCCCTTCCCCTCTCTCTTTGGTCCTCCCAGACCTCTCTCCGCCCCCAGATCCCAGTGTCTCATCCATCTTATTCTACAAATTTCTTCATCTTTTTTAGTCTGTTGATCCTCTCTCCCTTCCCACTTCTCTCCCCCGATCTCCCATCTCAAAAAGTCTCCCTTCTAATTTCCTCGTACCTCTCTCCTCTATTTATGAGAATAAAAATAAAAATTAAAACCCCCAAACGGTGGTGTCCATCACACATTTAGAATTAAAATATTTTGGTTATTCAGTTGAGAATAGTCCACCTGAGTTAGTGTTAGTGTGTTACATCAAATGGGAAGCAAAATATCTCAGTTAAGGGTCTTGATTATCACATAAAACAAGAAATGCCCCACTAGTTTCCACTAATTGCAGGAAATGGATTACACCTCCAATGCTGAGATGCTTAGTTTCATAAGTCACCTCTAGTTTTGTTTGGTTAAGGATACTATTCCAGCAAAATTCTTCCTAGCACTCAATAGTCACCGTGTTGCTCTGTTCTTCTAGACCTACGAGTAGCAATGACACAAGTTTTTGTCAACCTTGGGGTGTTCCCTTAATGATCTCCTGAACCAGGTTATGTCTTTGTCATTTGCCCTTTTGTCAAATTCTCCTCAATCACCATTTCTGGGAAATCCTTAAAAAGATATGGTCAGAAAACTGGTGCTGTCTCCAAGTTCCCGAAACATCAGTAGTAAGTTGCAGTGACGCAGATACCTAGTGTGGAGGTACATCCATGTAATAATATATCGGAGTGCAAAGGGTGGCTCATTGAGAAGAAGGATGGGGGTGTGTTTCCTTCGCTGTAAAATGAGAAAAATGCCTCAGTAGTTAAGTGAGTCGCTCAAGAAGACCCAGCTGGGAAGCCCTACATCTAGGAGTCTTTGCATTTCCTTTTCTCTTCTCTAACTTTGGGAGCGTGTTTCCTGATATAGAAAGCAAGCAGGGAGCCTCGGCTAGCTTCCTCAGGACCTGCAGCACACTTAATTGGCTTCAGTTCAAACTGAGTAATAAATAGTTCTTGCTCTACCTGAGCCCACTGCCTCTAGTCCCAACCCCACAACAAGAAGTAATTCATTAGGAAGTCAAGACAGAATTTCTGGAACTTTTTTTCCAGCTACCTTGGGGCTACAAAGGCAAGACAGAAGAAACCATAAGTGTCCTTGATCTTTTCAGTTTCATCTTTGTGTTGGGTCTTAGCTATAGATGTTATTGAACATTTTTAGCTCTGTTCAAAATGTGGAGCATTTCTCTTCCTTAGATATTTCACTGAACTGATAAACTTATACAATAGAAGATTAAAATGGCCCTAGCGGTCACTTGTACTCCTTTCTCCCTGCTTTGGCTCACATATTCTTCAAAGCATTTGTAGCTCTAGTCTGTTTATGAACAAAAGAGGGAACTTTCCAATTTTTTTTTTTTAAATCACAATTTAGTGTTTAATACAACCTAGCACAGAAGAGAAAATAGAGTAATTAAGGAAGACTGGTTTCCTTTTTGGGTTCGAAAAGTCAAAAGATTTTGACCTGTGGATAGTAAAATGTGACTTAAATCCTCAATTAATTAGCATTTCTTATCTAGTTCAAAATATGATTTTAAGCAGACCTGATAGAAGATCCCTACCAACCTTTTGCTTAATCGACTAATTTAAAGCACCTTTTAGTAGTTCTAACCTGAATAACTTTCATTTGCTGGACACAGAGTGTGTTTCTCTTTCCAGAACAGTGGTCAAACATCAGCAATGTTTCCCTTGCACTAGATTGGTAACAATTTAAGCTTGTTTTTTTTAATATTTCGGTAACAAGCTTATGATAACATAATTTTTTTTTCCTGAGGCAATTAGTAACATCTCTTGATATGAATGTTTGATTTCTAAATTCAAATAAAGACAATCAAGTTAGATATTTTTGAAGTAATGAAATTTCCAGAATAACTTCGCCTAGATAAAATTTAAAAACAGCTTAGGACACAATTGTCTGTTTTTCATAATTTTGAACTCAATCATGCTTCTACAGCTTGGATGTAGACTATCCTATAACTACTTTGCCTTAATAAGTCTCAAGAGGTTCTGGGAAGAAACGCTTTCCTCAAACAAGAAAGACCCTAATGTTTTACAGTTTTGACAAGGGCCAACCATGTAAGGTGTTCACCAAAGGACAAAAACAGCTCT
The DNA here is from genome assembly GCA_004027205.1 of Ctenodactylus gundi. Classification (NCBI taxonomy): domain Eukaryota; kingdom Metazoa; phylum Chordata; class Mammalia; order Rodentia; family Ctenodactylidae; genus Ctenodactylus; species Ctenodactylus gundi. The sequence continues at coordinate 301,022 of PVKB01000179.1, read as the reverse complement.
GCTGGGTGCTCAGAAACATTAATTGCACTGTCGATTCAGGTGAAGGAATGAAACCATCATCATTAAGAGTTTCCAAGGAACTTCATTTTGAAAATCTAATCACTTCATTAATGAGAATCTTCCATTTCCCATGATTTAAAAAATTCATTGGAACTTAAATCTTGCACTGGGCAGTAGAGGTAGGAAGGTGACCCCTGTCAGGAGGATTCAGAGATGAAAGAGGTGTCATCTTGTTCTGACGTCCCCTTTCATTGCCTGGCTGTGAGCAGACTGAGATACTTTTTGTCTGTGTGCACGTTTTTTTTTTTTTAATTCTCCATTGTCTTTGGTATTATCATTTGTATTCGTCATGAAGACTTCTTTTTATAATTTCTGTGGTATCACCAGATTGAGCGCCTTCACGAGAAAGGCAAGGGGATGCTGATTAACTCCTTTGTCATTTTGCAAGCTGATTACTGTAATTCACTCATTGCGGGTCTCCCAGATTGTGCTGTTCAAAGATTGCAGTTGATAGAAAATGCTGTGCTAGACTCCTCTTTTGAATAAATCTTGTTGAACACATTATCCTGGTTATGAAACCACTAGCTTTGTTATCCCCAGAAACCCTTGCTTTCAATGAAAAATTATTATCTTACAGTCAATGAAAGTCTTTCAACTTAGGAGATTAAGTGGTAAAAAATCACAAAACAAAATTTCTTTGGTGGGGTTCATATATAGCTCCCATACTTTCTACTACTATGCTATTTGTACTGCATGGACAGGTATCAGTTTGGTAAAAGATACAGAACCAGAAACACATGGCCACCCTAGCACTCAACTATAACATCACAGAAATGGCCAAAACTGCAGACTTAGGTCACAAAGGACAATTCAGCCTCCACGGTGCTATAATAACCTACAAATTAGATTTAGATAGATAGATAGATAGATAGATAGATAGGTAGACTGATATCCTGGATTTGCAGAACCATATCTCCTATCACATGGCCCTCTTTATCCAATGATCCTGCATGTGTGCATTCAATCAAATTTGAATCACAATATTGTTTCAAAAACCTTTGCGTTTGAACCAATCGCATAGAGACTCTTAACCTTAACAATAGATTATAACAACTGCTTCCATAGTGTAATATTTACATTGCATTAGTTATTTGCAAGTAATCCAGAGATGGTTTAAAATGTAAAGAAAGGTGTGCATATGTCATATGTGAATATTATGCCATATGAAATAAAAGATTAAAGAATTTGTGGAGTTGTGAAGCTGATACAGAAACAGTGACCATGTCAACATCTTTGTAAAATATAACATCACTGGGGACAAATGGACCAAGTGATTTAATTGTCTAAAGCTTACTGATATACTTGGACACACTATTTTTGACTAAAAATTTATTCTAAAAAAATCATAATTCTTTTTTCTCCTGACTCTTCTAATTCTTATAATTTCCAAAATGAAAGTAAATTTAATTTTAATGAAAGAGAAACAGTTAATGAGTGATTGAGCCTATAGAGATCAAGGGTATATGGTATTAAACATGCACTAAAAATCTGTCAAAAGAATTTTGGAGAACCTAAAATATTTACATTGTAACCATTATCTAGTTGTCTTTTAAAGTAATGTGTTTCACGTTTATACTATGTCATAATGTACATATAATATTTGAAAAGGTATATATATATATATATATATATATATATATATATATATATATATACAGTTCAGGAGGTGCCTTCTTCTACATTCTTCCATGGGAACCACATACATCTATGTGTTAGAGAATTAGCTAGAAATTTAGGTAAATGAGATCATTTTTCAGCAGAAATAATATAAACTGATGATCTTGAGCAGGTCACCAAAACTCTTTGGAGCTTATCAGCCTCATTTATAAAATCATACAAACTGCTAAACAGGTTGGTTTTATAGCACAATAGGTAAAAACTCCATGGGCTTTTTATACATTACACACACACACACACACACACACACACACACACAGGCAAATATCTACATTTTTTGTATGTATGCATATTAACAAAGCAATGCTGGTGCACATGCTATACATGGATGTGCAATTTCAAACAATTTTTGTGTTTACATATATATATATATATATATATATATATATATATATATATATATCCTTTGCTAATAATTAGCACAAATGCATTTTTAAATGAGAACTAAAGATATTATAAGATGTGAACATATATCATGAATTTAAAAAATAACTCCACATTAAATACCAGGTACCAGAAAGATTTTTCGTTTGTATTCCAATCTCTACGGACTTGTCCCAAACCTCTTCAGCTACCCTTTCCTACACAGCATGTACGTTTGAGTCTCCCAGCTCTCTCCCTTCTTCAGGCTCGCCCACACTTGGGTGCCATCCCCACTTCCTGTGCATGAAGCAGCCAGACCATTCTTCTCAATTACCATGCCTCTTCAAATTCCATTTACGCTCTCAGGCCCAACTCTGATGTCTCATCAGCTGGGAAACCTTCCCAGGTGGAACTAATTACTCTCTCCCTTTTGATCTTACACACCTTTGCTAGAAACTTCCTCACAGCATTCCATTTCACGCTTCTTCTCCATTTCAGCACCTCTCCTATTTGAACCTGACCTGAAAACAAATTTCCATGTAAAGAAACCATTTTTAATTCAGCCTTTTAGGTCAAGAGCCTCATGCAGTTCCTGACATACAGTAGGTACTTAACAAAGGCAGGACAGATTAAAGGAATGCAAAGAGTCCAAGACAACAATTCAGAACAATGAAAAAACAAGAAGAAAGATGGGTAGAAAAAATGGTAGCTGATAGCTTCAAAGCTGCATGGGAGCTCAATTATTGAGTATATGAGCACTTGATAAGAACTAATAATCGTCCTGTCACTTGAGACCTGAGATACTGAGCTATTGTTCCAAGGTCACAGTGTTAAGTATTAGGATTCCCCCTAACATCTTACTGACTTCAAGTCTTTAAAGGCCATTCCCTTCCACAACAAGTGTTGTCCTTCTCCCAAGTGATGTCTTTAATTTATCCCATTTTTCCAAAGTAAAAACATAAACACACCAGAGGATCCCAGCGAGCTGAGTGTACTTTTATACAAAAGACTAGAGGGATTTCCACTGATTTCTAGTCACTTTACTCATTTCATAATGGACACTTGAATTGCTAATGAAATGTTTTCTATATGAATTTGTGATGTAGTGTTCAAATAGTCCATATAATTTCAAAAAAGATTTGTTTTGATGGACTGTGTCTCTTAGTAATATTTTCACAGCTTAATTACTTGGGGATGAATTCATAAAAACAACAATTTTCTCTATAGATGCTCTACCAGTGAATCAGCACTGGTGTTACTTGTTATTTTTGACGTCCAATAGTTCTTTATTTTTCTTGGTAATTACGACATCCAAATTCCCCTAACAAAACTGATAGGGAAATGAAACTTATCTTCCTCAGTTTGAAGATATACTACCACATAAATATTAGCAGTTCAGACTGTGATTCACCGGTGAGACATATGTGCCCCAAGGTCACATTGACTGTGGCTAAACAAGGTTCTGAATCTCAATTTATGAAATTCTGATTATAAAATATTAATAAAATAATACATTCTGTTTTTACGAAAAAATAGTCTCCACAAAATACTTAGGGAAATGTTTATCCAACATTTTCCTCCTATGCTATCAGTGCATATTAATGAGTCTGCTTGACCTGTGAAGTTTTTATGCAAGCTTTCTATATTAACCTTTACATGCCCTGTCTGTATCATGTGGATTTAATCATTCCTTGATTATTTTTCTAGAGAACAGCACACTTACAAGGTTTAAGTGAGACTACTAAAGTTCATTCAAGTATTGTTTCCTTAGATGTAAGTTTCTTCTGTTGTAATGAGTATGCTTCTCCCTGTTTTGGCCTCCTGCACCCTCCCCATGCCTATAACTCCCTCTTGGTTCTACAGAATGACTCCATCTTCTTATCCTGCCGTATAGATCATAGTCATGTTTGCATCCACAACCACATAGACTAGCATATAAAATCCTTGTAAGTGAATAAAAGTATGAAAAAAGAACAAAGCGTGAAAAAAGCAACACTTCATCCTCCTGTGTTACTTGCAGCATGCACGGTAATGTGCAAACCCAGCTTGTTGCTACTACAGCTCCCTTGGATTTCCCAGTTGCCCCTGCACAGGCCACTGTTTTCGGCATCAACTCATGGCTAGCCAGGACCCGATGCTCTACACATTGCTAAATGTGAGTCACTCCAAAATACTTGCAATTATTCCTATTCAGAATTGATTTTTCCCAAGTAAAAACACTTCCAGGGACTCCTCAAATAAGTAGAATTTTTTCAGCCAAGAACATGATGGTATTTTTCTTTCCTTGAGCCATAATTCCAACTACTAATTATATGTGTAATAAGTATGGGTGGGTCAGGAACGCAAAGTGAGAGTCACTGTAAAATTGAATGCCTGCTCCTAGCAACACAGAACTTAAGCAGATGAGGACAACAGGCTTATGGTACTCCATATTACCTAGTAAGAAAGGAACCAAGGTTCATACTGAGTAGAGGTAGGCAACTATTTTCAAATGTTATAACTTTAGTCCTCGTTTGTAGACAAAAAGAAGATGGAAGCTGACGCACGTCTTAAACTAGAGCAGACACTTCAAACAGATTTTAACCAAAGTGGACTTATCCTCACATGTTAAAGTGGTTCTCCTTTTGTTCATGCTTTAAAGGAACTTTCTAGAAGGAGATATCAATCAGACATGCCATGTTCTGTTGATCACAACCCTCTGGGACAGACGAGTAGGGCATGGTGTTGAAAGAGCCCCGATTTGATAACACTCATTAGACTTGATTTCTGAATCATTCGTTTCTTGTAAGAGTCGGAGGGATTTTTGTAACATCTCGTGAATCTCTGATTTCTCTTCAGTTACATGAAGAAAATACTTCCTTTATAAATATTTTTAAAAAGATGATTGTTAAGAAAGCTCATTCATGGAAGATATTTAGCCAATAATTAATAGTAGTTAGCTGATCGATTTCCTAGTCATGACAATGACCACTTAGCCTACATGGTTGCGACTAGCACATAAACAGGGCCTTAGAAGGCTGTAGCGACACAGTTTCTGCCATTAGTTTTATACAAGGTGGGAGGGTACAACATCATCAGTAGCACAGCTGTAGCTGTGGGGAGGAAGGCAGAGTCTCTTTTCATATAGGAGCAGACACAACGGGCTTCTACTATGTACTGGTGACTTGCCAACATTCTCAGAATCAGGAGGTGGGCTGACCTAAAAAAAGAAATAGTCTGAGGCTATTCACCACCATCACGAATCTACTGTTTCTTCCTTTGTCAGCTAAAGAGATTTAGAAAACATGGGTATACACAAAGAAAAAAGGTGTTCAAATACAGAAACGTTACATGCTAGGATCACCTAAAATATTGACAAATAGATTCTATACTAATTTGACAGGCACAGATCTCACAGCAAACTTGGGATAATCTCCTCACTAATCCTTTTGTTCCTTTCAATCTAATACTTCCCATAACTCTGTTGCATTCAACAAATTTTGGTTTTGAAGTCCTCCTACGGTCTTCTACGGAGGCAGAGGATCTTTCTACCCAATGCAGCCACTCCCTTCTGCACATTGTCACTCAAGACAGAACTTGCCTCTTCCCTCTTCATTCATGCCTCTTCTCAGACAATGCTGCTGCTAGATTCCCACGTAGTCTGGTCTGCGTTTGTGCAAGGCATGTCCTCCTCAGTGATCCACCCAAAGCTCACCCCTCCATTTCCCTCCTTATAGTTTTCAATTTGAGCTATTGCATTGAGTCACTTTTAAATCTCTAAAAAGGATTATTTGGACTCTTGTTCTCACTACCTTCCAACTTCCTCTTCATGAAAAGAAGAGGGTAGATGACACAATAAATACAATATAAAAATAAACAAAGTCAACAATCTGCTTTATACAGAAAAGAGGGAAGAGGTAGTGTGTTAAGCAAATCACAGAATATATAAGTCTATTATTCCATGAGTGTTTACCAAGCACCTGCTCTGTATCAAGCGCCATTTCAAGTACCAAGAGTACGGAAGAGAAGAGGCAAAAGAGGCTAATTCATGATCTTTACTTTCTGAGTGAGGAAGCAGAGAGGTCTATTGCGATGTGAAAAGCCGCATGAATTAGGTCAACCACGCTCATGCTATTTGGCTGGCAGGAAAAAGGAAAAGAAAAGGCACTAAACAAATAAAGCAATAAATGAAAAAGCACTCTGAAAGGTATACGGAGTGTGCTAAAATCATCCATTATCTAGGGCTTCCCATGCAAAAGTTACATTTTGTTATGATCCGCCCAGGCCTTTACAGACATTGCAATCCGGGTGTAGTTACTTCCCTAAAAAAAGCGGTAAGTAGAGGAAAAGCAATTTCCATGTTCCTCCAGGATTGAGGTAGACAGAGTCATATGAGCAAGAGGCCACATATGACCCTCCCGAGAGAAAAACGAGAAATAAAACTACTTAGAATGAGACGTGAGGTAGAACTTTCAGTTAAGCACTCCAGCTGAACCTGGTGTCACACATCTGTACTCTCGACACTCCAGGAGGCTGAGGAGGAGATTCACGAATGTAAGTGCAGCTTCTGTAACTTAGGAATTTGGTGAGATCCTATCTCAAAAATCAAAACTTAAAAAAATAAAATAAAATAATCAAAATATGGGGCTTGCTCAGTGTGACGGCCCTGAGCACAATTCCCAGTTCCGAAACAAGAAGCTGCTGCTCAGACTGTGAGTGGGAGCCCACTGCTTTATAAATCTGCTGTCCCCTTCGAGATCGTTGTCAAGGAAGTCAGAGTTCAGATTCTTCTAGTACACTGAGTGGCTCGTACTGTTTATTCTTTTCTAATAAAAGAGACAATAATTATGCACATCATACTTTTTCAGAAAAAAATTTAAATAGATTTTTAAAAATTTGTATGATTCTTCCTGGTCTCTCCTGTGCTGGTTCTTAACAGCCTTTGCCTGCTCCATTCCCTCCTCCTTTAACTGCAGTCTTTGCACCAATGAATTTAGGTGAGGACACATAGCAACAGAATGGATGAATGAATGAATGAATGCATAAATATGACTGAATGAGCAGTGGCGTTTAGTCTGACTTAAATGTCTGCTCCTTTAATCCCACTCAGTAGATAACCACTAATTAGCTCGTATTTACCAAGCACAGGGTTCCTTGGCTGAGGAGTTTGGGTCAAGATTTTCTTCAGCAGAGACCCCCACAACAGGCGGAAATCTGGTTCCTTCAAAGTTTTATTTCCTCATCATAATTACAAAAATAGAGCTTGAAGTTAATTTGTTTTCTTTTCCTCCAAAAGCAAAGGATGCACACCACTAATTTCTAAAAAGTTTGTGGTCACCACTGGTACATGACATTTTATACAGTGCAATATTGAATAAAATATCACTTTGAGAAGGAATCACTTTGTGTGCTGTGAACATGACAGAAGCACACACACGAAAGTTGTGGAGTAACAAGAGGTTGTTATGGGCCAGAACAAAAGCACAGATGTGTCTTCAGATATGATGTTTTTGTTTTGTGTGATTTTCTGTATGCCATTCTTTCATTATGATTTCCCTGACTTAATAAGTGAAGAAATTCAACAATTTGTTTTGGAAATTATCAGAGTTAAATTGAGAAAGTGAGTGTGACTTTGCCTGTAGTAAATAATTTCCTACTCTTCCTACTCCCTTAAAGGATGTCATATAAATGACTTAAAGTCACATTACCGATCAACATTGTTGAAATAAACAAGTTTTGTAATTCCAATTCCAATATCTCTTTCCTTATGCAATAGTGTGTTTCTTTATCCAGTGTTAGGGTTTGGATCTGGAATGTCCTCTGGAAGCCTCTGCTTAGAAGGTGATTCCATCGTGAGCATTAAGTCCATTAATCTCCTGTGTTGCTATGAAGTGAGGCATGTTTGGACAGGGTAGGTCCCTTGGGCCATGAGCCAAAAGGATATAGGCCAGCTCCACTCCTTCTTCCTCTCAGCTTCCTGTTCTGTCTTGCTGTGAACAGCTTTCTCTGGCTGGGCCTCTGTCCAGCCCTTTCACCATCAGTGTCCACCTATGAATGTACCCAGACCTCCTGACATTATGAGTTAAAATAAACTTCCTGCCCTAAGTTGTGAGTGCTGGATTCTATGTCTCAAAAATAAAAAAAGTGAATAAGGCATCTGTTCTTACTAAAAGAAAAGTACGTTTTCTGAGAACACAAATAATACACTGAAAAGTACTATATTATCAAAAGGGGCAGACTGCAGGCATGACTATCAGGATGTTTTATCTTTGTTTCTCCCCGCCCCCTTCTCTTTCATGGGTAATTATTACCAAGTGTAGCCCCAAAAGGGTCCAAAGGCAAGGGAAGGCCATCAATTCTTTCTAGGTCTATCAATCATTCTTTCAGTAACAGCCTGTCTGGTTATTTGATGTTCTCAAAAGTGTGAAGAAATTAATTATGGTGTTGTATAACTTAGAGGCAAACAATATTTCGTAAGTCCCAAGGACTTCATATATGCAAAAGATTAGATCTGACAAGGGAACTAACTCTGTGGGTGCATGTTTAGTAGGAGTGGACTTACAATATCCAAAGAACTCCCATGCCAGCAAAGTAGAAAACAGAAAACTAAACCCATCCTTTCTTCCTTCTTAATTTTTTTCATGCAGTGCCACTTCTGTCAAATAAGTACAAACATCATGCTTTGATGTGTTAAATCTCTACAATAGGACAAGTAGCAAAGCTACATTGTCCCCTGTAGCTCCTCAGCTTTGCCCAAATCAGTGGCCCTTGAGACAATAATGCTCAGGCACTGGGCTAAGGGCTGAAGATGTAAAGGTGGACGAGTTCTTGGACTGAGACCTGGGGCTGCTCGCAGTCCAAGATGGAGCAAGTGTCGAACAGTCTCCATTTGCAAATCAGTCTCCTCCTATGTTGACCTTGCTATCGTGTGTTACACCGTTCCATCACGCTACTTATCGAAACACATTTGCTTTCTTTCTGTGTCTGCTTTTGATTTTATATGTGGATCTACTGTGCTTCTCCCACTCTGTCAACATCTGGTTTTTGAGATTTTAAATATTCTTTTGTTTTTGTATGGAAGTATTCCTGCTCCAAGCTTTTCCACTCTAAAATATAAGACAAAACACCCTGCTTGCTTCTGTGATCCCTTTGATAAATTCAGAATATCATCCATCGATGACTTTCAGTATCCGTGGTGTCAAAGGACAGTCTTTCTAAACATACGGTCTAAAACATCCCAAATGTATATCATACATTGAGTGGCCATGTGAAAATCAATTTATCTCTTTGGTCCTTACTTTGTAAAAGACTGGACTGGCATGCCTTTCCTCCAAAAGGAAATTACTTATGAGGCTCCCTGACTAGACTTTACAAAAGGAGCTTTCTTTTTTCCCCCATTTTATTGATATGTATACATGCAAAATTTAAGGTTTACAATGGAGTTGAGCATTTTGTGTACATATGTAACTTGTCAAGGTGACAAGGGCTTTCCCACTCTCTTCCTGTCCCTCCCCCACCCCTCCCCACCCTCCCTCCTGCCCCGCCCTACCCACCTGTTTCACTTCGTTTTTTAAGTTCCTTAAGAGTTGTGAGCATTCTTTACTACTCTGCTACCTGTCATTGTTTTGCTTTATTTTATTATATTTTTATTTTATTTTATTTTGCAGTACTAGAAATTTAGCTCAGGGCCTTCACATTGAGCTGCATCTTCAGCCCATTTTGTTGTTGTTGTTGTTGCTGTTGTTTTCTATTTTTGACTTGGGGACAGAATTGCATCAGTCACTACATTACCTAGGCTTGAGTTGAATCTGAAATCCTCTCCCCTCAGCCTGCCAGAATATTGGGGATCCCAAGCCTGTGCTACGAGGCCCAGATAACTTCTCACACAGAAAGACAACAAATAAATTGAGGTTTATTGTTTAATGATATGTACTGAGCCACTCTTGATAAGACCTGGCACATAATAGTATAAATTACAACGTATCAAGTGACTCACTGTAAGAATGAATATCTTCTTTTCCTTCATGAGCTTTTGAGAAATTATTATGATTTGAATATTTGTCCCCTACAAAACTCATTTTTAAATTTAATTGCCATTTGATAGTATTAAGAAGGGGACCTTAAGGAGATGATTAGGTAATAAGGGACTTTTCTTTATGTACAAATTAACGCTGTTATTGCAGGAACAGCTTTCCGAAAAGGGCCTGATTTAATCTCCGTTTGTCACCGTGTCCTTCTGCTGCAAGAGCCCTTAATAGGCAGCAACAAGGCCCTCGCCCGGTGCCAAGCCTTCATCTCACACTTCTCAGTCTTCTGAACTGTGAGAAAACAAATAGCCGTTGGCTTCTCATCTGCCCAGCCTGTAGAATTCTGCAATCGTGGCACACAGGGACTAAGGCAGAAGTTCTAAATAAACAAAAGCAAGGAAGGTCTGTCTGCAGACCTCTGCTGAGAAAGCAGGGGCTATTAGAGAGGGCTTTCCCCGCCTCTTCAACTTTGAGGTGGAAAACTGACCACACAAGGCTCAAAAGCCAGAGTGGCTCTGCCCTACTTAGCTGGATCCTGTGCGGTGTAATTAACATTTGCGCAAGAAGCGTCCGGAACACCTTAGGATCAAATTACTATTGTGCTAGGTTTCCCTCCTATATAAATATTTGCACATGTGTGAAGTCAGCACCTTGACATTTATTGAAAAGGCAGCACCAAGCAATGAGGAAAATTGGCTCAGAGACAGGCGTTGGCAGTCACCTTGGAGGACGAGGACGGAGGACATTTGTTAATGCAGCAACTATGGTGGGTACGGTAAGTGTGCAGACACAGGATCTGTTGGGGGTGGGTGGAGACAAGGTGAGCTCAGAAAATGCCACCTCCTACCTAGAGCCTAGCTATAGCTCCTGGTCTGAACTCACAGCTTTGGTCTTACGGGCTCTTCCACCAGACAACTAGACAGAGACAGAGAAAGTTTTAGGGTTATTTGTTGTTTAACTTTTATTTGGAGACAGTCTCACGAATTGTCTCTGAATTGTCCAGGCTGGGCTGGAACTTGTGATCCTCCTGCCTCAGCTTCCCAGGAGCCAGAGGGATCACAAATAACTTTCGCCACATTAGGCTTAATAATTGTGAGGGTTTTTTTAATGTAAAAAAGTCAATTTTCTATCAAATTCATTTTCAAGCTACTGAAGCTAATAATTTTGAACTCCCGTGTGGCTCTCTATTGGAAGACACAGGATCTAGGAGGTTTATATTTTAATTACAATCTTTCAAAAAAATTCTTGCTTAGGCAAATAAGGGAACTCAAGTTGCCCAGAGTAGGTTAGGTGTTTGATATTCTAATATCTTCCTATGAACCCTTCAAGAGCTCTGTAAAGTAGCTCTGATCATTTACCCTTAAAATATAAAATGCATGATGTAAGGGATTCGAAATTTTTAGTCAAGGTCATACAGTTAAAGAGTGTGACAGAATCAAAACCCGACTCTGACTCCAAAGTTCACACTGAAGATCACGTAGTGTTGTCTCTCTTGACATTTCAACCAATATTTCCAAAACTTTGAGTCACATCTTTCAGGAACAGTGACTCCAAAAGGGATAAACCTCTGAAAAAAAAGGGGGGGGGGCACAGAAGCTCATTAATTCCCCTAAGTCCCACAGTTCTAGTGGGTTACAGAATTTGGAATTCACGTATTTACCAAAACTGTTAAATTTTATGTCATGTGAATTTTTACTGCACTAAATTATTTTTAAATGATATATACCACATAAAATGATTTTTTTGTCTTTTTGTTTCCTCCTAGCATTTTTGTTTTCAGCTACTTTAGGTAAAAGTCTTTTAAAAAGTGTCGTTCCCATCGTTGGAGGCAAATTGCTTCTGAGTTCATAGGAGACGTAAATAAAGCAAACTTGTTATTTAAATGTGTTTCCCCCAAGTCTGTTTTCAAATGTTCTAGAAACTGATGTCATCTCGGAAGAGACTCCACCCTGGTGATTTTAACATTTAATTATCATTCTATGCTATAATATGTGGATAGAAAAAAAAAACATGGTAGGAGTGGGTTTATTGTTTCTAACTATTGAAACACAACTTCAGAAATGCATACTGAGGACAAGCACACAGCCATCCCTACACTTACATCCAATATTGTCTCAATAGCACGTCATTAATGGTTGCTCTGCAGGTATCCCAAAAGGCAAAGGTTTTTCAACATTTAACTTTGCGAAATAAAAGGTGATTGGGAAGAATTCTACTTTTTTAGGGAGCCAGAATTAAGCTCCAATGTTTTGATTGAAGTCAGCAAGGGAGAGCAAAATTAGTTCTGAAGAATTTTACAGGGATGGTTCTTTCTTTGACCTTTTTTTTTTTGTGAAAGAGGTGCTGAGGGCCAGCACGATGCATTCCTTGCTTTTCAATGACCAAATTTTCTACCTAGCATATAGTAAAAATTTTTATTATTCCCATTTGTGTCTATGGTTGCTATATTGTGCTCTACTGAGAAAGAAAGCAAAGAAGAAATTGCTCATCATATAGTGCAGATGTAATACTTTTGTGAATTTTTTTGTCATCATGATTGGACTGTGTTGACTTTGAGAGGTCTACAGGTGTTTGAGGGCAGAGGTGGTTTCTAAGATAGATAGTACCATAGCAATATTTAAGTCAGTGAGACAGGAAGTTTCAAAAGTGTTTTCTCACATAAAATGAAACGTCACCCCACATGGAAATTATTTTTCAAAGAAATGTTCATTATTGATTTGTCTATTTGTTTATTTCATAACCATGCATCTATCTATATATCTATTGATTACCTAGCTACCTAATTATAGCTGCTTCTATACATACCAATCAATCCAACATTTCAACTCTGTTATGCTTAGAGATAATAAAAACAAGAGTTCACTTATTTTTCAGAGTTGGTCCTTGGGGTCTTCTGAACTGACTAGGTCCTAGAAATGTAATCACATTTAAGATTTTGAAGGTAAATTAAACACACACCAAAACGTAAAATGACTGTAGCATACTGTAAGTCATGTTTTTAGTTACTTCTTTGTTTTATATATGAACATGCTTCTTAATTATTGGCCATGACAACCCAAATATTGTGTATGTTTTACTTGCTTAAAGCACAATGACAAGCACATAGAAAAACTTGTTCATACTAAAGATATTTATTAAAATGTTATAGGCAGAAATATATACTAATTTGTATAATTATATAATTTTATAATTACAAGGGAAAATGCTTTTCTTACATTTCCAGCAATTACATTCAGAATTTCTTTTAAATCAGTGAGGTCTTGTGAGGGGCAAGCTTCACAACATTTTGAAGAATTCTGAATTTATTCTGTGGACATCGACAATTCTTTGCAAGTATCTCCACGTTAGAGTCTCCTGTTGAACATTCCTAAAAGATTTGTCTTAGCCATCTTCTGTCACTGGGACACAGTGTCTATGACTTCAAGGAGGAAAGGTGGTTTTATCTCACAGTCTAACAGTCTCAGTCAGTCCATGGTCTGCTGGCTACGTGAGAAGGGCATAGTGGAGGGTCTAGGACACAGACGTGTGTCCCCACACACACCACGGTGAGAAAAGAAGCAGAGTGTGGGCCAGAGAGAGGCCACAATGCAGCCTTCCATGCAACACCAGCAGAATTCCACCTTTCCAACTATGCCCCACTTTGTAACAGCATGTGAAACCATTAATAGATCAATATGATAATTCAATTAGCCCTTATAATCTAATCCCCTCCCAAATATATGAGACTCTTGGTGGCGTTTAAGATCCAAATCACAACATCATCTAGCTCCAGATGAATCTAAACTAATTACAAACACCCATATTTGGATATATAAAAAGTTTTCACAAATTTCCACCTTACGGATATTGGTTAATCCTTTAACACTCTTGGACAAATTGCACTTCATTGTAAAATTAGTGAAAACAAATAGTTGTTCTTTTTTACCAAATCATGTTTAACTCTCTGAAATGAAACTCAGAGATAAATTTCAACGGAGAGGAAGAATGTGAGAAAGTGCAATTTCACTTTGTAGGGACTGTCACTGGGCAATAAATACTTGCTTTGATTTCTACCTAGACCCTCTCCAGGGTGACACCTAGAAGACATGATGAGATGTCTCTGTGGTTCATAGTTTTTTAATTCCCTGTGCATATCTGAAAGGCCTTGATGTCTTTTTTTTTCCCAAAAAAAAAAAAAAAAAAAAAAAAACGCAACCTCTTACTTAAGCTATGGTCAGCCTTGGCCAGATTCTCTGGAAAAAAAAAAAAAAGAAAGAAAAAGAAAAACCTTTCTCCAAAGGTGTTAATGCAACCTTCACACTGCTTAGAGCTTACTCAAGTCTATATGCTTGAGGTGGAGAGATTACTTTTAATCTTCATAGAACAGTTAATATGATCACAAGACTTATGCAACTGGCTTCCCCTCCCACAGGAAATACCAAACAGGTAAATAATTGATTGTGAAGTCAAAGTATTCAAGAGCCCAGCTGTCACATTGGCTGATATGACAATTTAATCATTAGCAAAGCTTCAGACAGGTGGCATTTTTGGAGACACATATCTTTACAGATTGAGCAGAGAGCTATTAGAAATTTAAAATTAAATTTGGTCCTATTTATTACCACCATCGTTAAGTGTGGGCATTTCAAACAATGCATTAAAGTGTAAATTTAGGGTAGGGAAAATTAATCACTTTAGAATCTCATTACTCACTCATCAGTTTATTCATTTATCAATTACTCTGACAAGTATTTACCGTGAATTATATATACCAAGTATTTTTCACTTGTCTGAAGATGGTCATGTAATTAAACCTCAAGAATCTTCACAATCTTCATATTTAATGTGATTAAAAAAAACAGCTACCTTGTTTGGGGATTAGACATGAACAGAGAGATGCAGTACCAGCACACCAGTTTGTGCTCCTTATCACTTTTATTCAGTGTCTACTAGAAACTTGTACTTGAAATATAAACAACACACAATAATCTTCTAAAACCATCAGAGTCCCTCTCAGTGTTTTCTTTCTCTTTCATTGCTCTGAACTTGTGTGCATGTGTGTGTGTAAGAGAGAGATTTAAAAGGATTGCCTTTTGTCTGCTTTATTTCTTCAAAAATTGCTGAAATACATGCCTTTTACTGCATAAAAAATGGAAATTGGAAGAACGTATTAGGAGGATAATCCCACACATAAGAATACCACTCTGACTTTTTCCCAAATCCTCCTGTCTTTTGGCCTTGGAACTGATTTATCTGGAGGAAAGCCATATTTCTCTTCCAGGAGGCTTAGAAGCAACTCCGTTTGATACACAAAGGAGCTACCCCGCCCTTTCTCCATCACTGGCCACCAGCTTTGTGAGATGCTGGATACTTGTGTTTGTTAAATAAGAATTAGTGATAGAGATGGGTGAATACATCACATCATTTGACCTGTCCTTGACCAGCAAAGAGATGCTTGGCTCCCCAGGACCTAACTGTCCCAGAAAATTGTCAAGCCTGTGCCCCTATTCTCCATGTCTCACTTGCCTTTCATGCTTCCAAACTTAAATCCAGAGGTTGTAAAAAAATGTATTCTTCAAAAGTCCTGGAGTGTTATTCAGCTATGGTCTAATGCAAAAGCATAGATTGATACAAGTAGAAAAGTCCTACTGCAGAAACAGCACACATGTATTATAGGGTGCCTTATTCAAAATAAATTTAAATTAAAATTCTGATGGTATTTTTACACTGGAAATGAACAGTAAAGAATAGACTGTTATTCTTAAAATCATGCATGACCATAAACAGTATTATGATATGTACTTTTAAAAGTGGGATTTAATCAATGCAAGAGATATGTGCTGGCAGAAATACGCTAAACTCTACCAATGTGTGCAACAGTACGTGCAAATGAAAATCATTTTGTCACATGAAGCGAAGGTACAGGACAGACACAAATTGAGAGAAAGACTTGGATTTATAAATTCTAGACCAAGATTATTGTACATTATTGATATCATTTAGCAGAAAAGGTACTTTCTCAATATCACCCTGGCTATTAATTTACTTTTCCAGAGACCACACATCTCTGGCACTCATTTTTTCTTATGACTTCATTAAGCAGTCCCCTTAACCCACAGCTTTCATTTACTAATATTTTCAGTATTCACTAATTTAGGAATTTTTGCCAGATGTGGGAGCACATGCCTATATTTCAATAGGCAAGGCTGAGGCAGGAGGTTTGGGGAATTTGAGGCCAGCCTGGTTTATCTGGTGAGTTCAGGACCAGCTGGGATTCCAGAATGAGACCCTGTCTCAAAAAGAAAGAAAGAAAGAAAGAAAGAAAGAAAGAAAGAAAGAAAAAGTCAAGAAAAATATATATCTTATGCTATTTCAAGTGCTTATTTGGCACTGAAATTCATCCCTAAAACAGGAGTTCTATACCATATGTAGATATATATAATAATCAATACTATAATTTAATGTTTTCTAACAATAAAATTTAATGGATATCTGTTACATCTAACCAATGCCTAGAATATAACCTAACGTGGTAACTAAATTTTAATTAATATGAGCTATGAAAGAGTTTGCATCTGTCATTAAATATGCTAGCATTGTGTTCTTCCTGAATTTATTTGAATATTTCTCTGTACTAACCAAAAATTTTAGCCACTCCCTTGGCAGTGGAAATGGTAATGAATGCAATCCTGATTAAAAAGAGACCCTGTGTTTTTGCCATTTGCCACTTTGACTTGGAAGAGATAAAAATGTGTGAACTCTGTGAAGGGATTCCATGAAGAAGATTTGGAATATCTTGGTTTTGCTAGACAATAAATAAATAAATAAATAAATAAATAAATAAATAAATTTATTCATTACATGGAGTATCCCTGCCCTGCCAAGAGTAGAGATTTTTTTTTCTCCACCTTAGCTTCTTTTTATAGGTTCCAATACGACAAATGTTATTTGTATCCAATGAAGAAAGATGGTTTGAGTTTCAAAAAAAGGTCAATGAATTAAGGCAGTTTATTCTTCAGCGGGTCATTTATCACACACGCTCACTTGCCTGGAGCAATGTATGGGCTGTCCTGAAACTTTACCCTGTTCTCCTTAGATAATTAAGCATTTATTATTCATTTCCTCGTGTTTCCTTTAGATACTATGTCTTCAATCACTACGGTTGGACTGTGACTGCTTTCTCACTGCTGTCCTCAAATTAGAGCCTTTTAAATATATGGAACATTCATCCCTGTGTGTGCCCAAAGTGTTATGTGGAAACATATGATATTGTGGATCACAAGGAAAAAAAAATTTAGGAGACAAATAAGCTATTTAGAGCCTTTCAAAGTACCACAATCAAAGCTATTTGCAAAAATATAGATTCATTTTACAATTACAACAGCCAAGCCTGTTGTGCAACACCATGTCAACTATGCATAATGCTGTCCTCAGCCTGCTTCCTAGTTCTATCAGCCCCTTTCCAGAACCACTGCTCTGCCCTGGCAGGGGTAACATACAGTTCTTAGAACTAAAGGACAGGTGGGAAAAAAAAAAAAAAACTAGAGTGATGAATTAAACGGATGAACACTCTTTCCATCATTTTGTGCAAGGCTTGTACCAATTCAGTCTGTTTTCTCATCAGTGAAACTGAGAAGACGTTGCTACCTCTCAACCCAGCCATATCAAATAACTAGAAAAATATTGTATGCAATAAATGAATTTAAATTGGAGATTGCATGCACGTATCATTAGCACAGTGTCTACACCGTGTGTTCCACAAGTAAGATCGTTATTGTGCAGACTCTCATTGTTACAATCTGACCAAGAATTTTTATCTAAACTGAAGATGGAACATTCCCTTCTCTCATAGCATTATCACTTGCAAGACAGATTTGACCTTTCCCTCTACAGTGTGGTTGGTGCATAATCAGCCTAGAGGACTATGTGAAAATAATGAATTTTCCTTTTATGGTTGATATGATCAATATTAGCAATAGTAGCTGTAGTATCATCACAGGGACTTCTGGGAAAGGAAAACCCATTACTAATTGCTATTCTGGTTTTGCAGCCCCAAGACTTTTATCTCACTTTATGTAATCTCAAGTAGTCTCCAACGGAGTCTTACCTATGGACTATTCTCGCCAAAACACGGATGGTATTTTGCTTATATGCTCAAGACATGTTGTGATTTGAAAATGGCATGAATGCTAGCCCTAAATGAATCTAACATTATACTTTAGGTTACAATAGTATTTTTATCAGATCGATATATCAAAGGAGTATAATATGGAAGCAAGTGCTATGCCCGAGCTAGATGTTCTCGTATTTTCATTGTGAGCAAGGTTTTCTCTATATTAATTCAATCTTTTTTCTCCCTCCATATTTCCCTTGCTTTCATTTCATTTTCTTTTTTTTTCTTTCCTTCCTTCTCTCCTTCCCTCTCCTCTTTTATTCATTTTTCTTAACCACCTTGAAAATCCAGAAAATCTACTAGGCCTAGGAGAAAAACATTAACATCTCAGACAAATTATGGGTTTTTTTTTGACAATATAGTTCGATATAAGAACTGACTTAAAAATATAAAGTCAATGGAAAGATAGTTACTGATTCGGCTAACCTCAAACAGAAAAATAAACAAAATAGCTGGCATTGTACTCTGTTGTGGTAAGCTAATCCCTAAAACAAGCAAAGTGTTTCCTTAGGGCACAGAGATCCCTGTGAGAAGAGGACATAGTTCTGTAGGGGATGTAATAAGCAAGCAGACAGCAGATCTTATCTCTTCCAAAAGTAAGATTTCTGCTTGTAACATTTTTTACAAGAAAAAGAGTAAGAAGATACATAAATGATTTGTTGCCTCTTATGTACCAGGTTTTTTTTTTTTTTCTTTTTTTTTTTTGTCGTCTCCCCATTGAAAATATTCTTGCACCCAAGAATTTGCCATGGTGCTGAGTAAGCAGCTTGCTTCTTTATAAAGATCAGGAATGCTCCCTGTACACAGCCCGTTGAGGGAGGTCTCACTGGTACAGTACTGGTCATCTTAGCTACAAGTCAAACCCTATGTGGTATGGCCAGAATTGCCAGCATAAATAGGACTGGCGGATGATCCCACAGTAGTGGCAATGTCTGCTCAGATCCAACTGATATCTTTAGTTGACCCAATCACACTAGGATACCTTCTCAATTCAACGACAGACAATCCAACAGAGTCATTTTGTTAGGCAATCTTTCTGGATAAAACTGGTCTTACATATACAGTCTCTGATCATTGCTAACATTTAACTTATATTGCCAGAACTTTAAATCCTGTGACAAAATTAATGGCCAAATTTAATGATTTGTATATACTAGTATGCGTATGCATTTTTCAAATAAAAGTTCCTACTAGTAGTCCCGTTATCAGTTTATTCAGTAAGCACCTGTAAGTTATTCTTATTGTTTCTTATAACCTAAATTTCTCATTTGACAAAATACATCTTTTTTTTTGTTTCAATATGCATTTTGGGATGTACAAAAAGACCCATTAGTTATATTTTCACTTGAGAAAGGACTTGCCAGAGACATTCTTGCCTGTGACTGAGGACAGATGGTTGGTGTTCTGGGCCACACAGGCTCCTTCACGTGGAATCGTGGGTCCACAAAGAGCTTTGGCCAAGAGAGCTCAGCCAAGGTCTTGGCAGCTATGCACCACTTTACCCTCCTTCTCTTTCTTCACACAGATAGTGGACTTACTTTTGTTATGGCGACTTCCATGTAGGAGCTTGCTTCTTGCCACCTTTCAGCTTTTGGTCATAAACTCTCAGTTATCTACTTGTCATTTTAGCTTTGTTTAAGCATGTGTTTCCCAGAGCAACCAACTAATATGTGTTTTTCCTCAACAGAAAAGGTATTTAATTTCTATATGCTTATAGAATTAAAATTGCAAAGGTTCAATGTTCTCTGTTAAATTTCAGAAACAAAAAATTAAAATATTTTCATCTGTTTCTGCACAACTCTTATACCGTCCCCCCCCCCTCGTTTTTTTCTCTCTCTGTCTCCTTCTCACTCTCTCCTCATGCACATATGCCCATGTTAGTCTCAGTGTTTTTTTTTTTTTTCTTTTTTTTTTTTTTCAAAAAATAAAGAGGGCCTCATAGACTCTAGACAAGTTTCCTTGGTAGCTAACCACTTTCTGCCTTTATTTCAACACACTGGAGTGCAAATGAGCAAACGTTTGCACAAAATGTTTATATTTCTCATTTGTATGAAGAATTTAGGCTGACACTACTGCTTTTGAGTTTACCCTCTGTATTCTACGGAATTGTAACTGCTTTAGTTAAAGGGACCTATTTTTCCAACATTTATTAAGCATCTACTACCAGGATGGTTCTTATATGATTTCTCCCCATGACGTTATCCACAATATCAACAGAATTAACTCTCTAACATACAAATCAAGAGGTTTTCTAACTGCCCAGTTGGAATTGATAAAACTAAAGTGGACATGCATTGAGATTGGTGACCATTATTATAGTTTGGTACTTACATGTTAAAAGTAGCTGACGGCACTAAGTTATGCAAGTAGCAGTATGTATTAATGAAACTTGAACTGGCCCAAATCTTCAAACCTAGTAATGATCTTTACTTTTCTATATCTCATTGTAATTTATTCCTAATGTATAAATTATTTAAAGGATATCATCACACTTCCTTTATTTATGTTGAAGAAAAGAAAAATCTGTCATCCAAAATGGATTGTGCGCTACTTGCAAGCGAAGACTAGCCTTTGTAAGATTTTTTCTCCCTATGTTTAATTCAACGCTTAGCACACAGAGAATGCTCAATGGACTTCTCTGGCTTAGTATCTATATTATGCTGGGAAGGGTGAACAAAAAGGCTCCAGTGATCTAACGGGCAAGAAGCAGAAGTGAACACTAATCAACTCCACTGATGCTGTTAATATATTGCTGCCTTACAAAAGCCCTTCCACCATAACCATTGCTTAGGACAAGGAAATTTCAAAGAAATCTGACATTAGCTTTGCAATTAGGGACCTGGATGGGAGTCCGGACTTTGCTCATGATTTTGCTGCTATAACTTTGGCCAAGTAATGTAGCATCTCTAGATTTCTTTTTTCCTTCAGGATCAGGGTTGACTGACTGCTTCAGGGTCATCTGGGGACCCACAGGAGATGAAATTTATGAGAGACTTCCTTCTAAGCTCAGGAAGAACATATAATCATCTCTCTAATTAGTGCACTTTACAAGAACGTTTTCCTGTTTCTAAACCCAAGTTCAGTTTTAAACCATGACCCATTTATGTATAAATGGACTCTTTCTTCCTTTTAAATGCATGAGGATTTTACTCTTTGAATTAAAAAAAGCACAGAGAAGCTTTAATTTTTAAATTTAATTAATAATTGACTTCGTGGGCAGTCATGAAAATTTATCAGAATAATAGTGAAAAACCTGGAACTGAAAAATATAATACATGTAAATGCTGACATATAGAATTTTTTCTTTTGGAAATTTGAAGAGAAAACCACCGAACACAGACAATATTTACATGTAAGTCAATGGCTTTAATAATTAATCTCAACAATTTGAATGTAACAGATATTAATCATTTCAAGTATAATACAACAAAAGCCCAGAAGATTTAAAATAATCTGACAAAAGAAAAATGTTATTTTACTATATTGCTGAATTAAGCAATTACAAAGGATCATCTTCAGTGTTTCATGAAGCTATCTCCTGAAACAAAAAATTTCAATTTTTTTTGCATTTTTTATATATTCTGAATAGGTCACTCCATAGTCTATAAAATCTAGCACAAGATCTCAAAACATCCATTGAGTTTAATTCTTACCATAATACTACTTTCGCAAGAACTTACCTGGTTACAGGTGAGCATTTTCTTTTATTGTACAAATAAGGGATCTAATGGCAAGTGCAATACTCCTTCACATACCCTGACTGGGTTCACCATGGCGTGCACTACACGTGTGACTCTCATCCCTTTGTGGCACAGAAGCCATAGATTCCATACCCATCCCACAGGTGTGCAAAATAAAAATTAAAAAGTTACTTTTTGCGCAACATACAGCCAAAGAGTACCTAAAACCATACTTAAACCTGGCATGTCAGCCTGCTTGATGCCCAAGTACATTGCTACTTTGAATCCACTCTTTAAAAAAAAATAAGGGATGAAAAATGCGACAGACCATCTACTCACAAAGTGATCATCTAAATAGGCTCTGCAGGTTGTTTTTAATCTCTTT
Organism: Ctenodactylus gundi; assembly: GCA_004027205.1. Taxonomy (NCBI): domain Eukaryota; kingdom Metazoa; phylum Chordata; class Mammalia; order Rodentia; family Ctenodactylidae; genus Ctenodactylus; species Ctenodactylus gundi. The sequence continues at coordinate 278,699 of PVKB01000179.1, read as the reverse complement.
CAAAGCAATGGCAGAGATGATCACCACATACCACTCAGTACAAACTCAAATTATTGAGGCAAGCAGTGAGATACTTAACCAGAGACATTTCATAATGCAAGGCCCAAGGAAACTGTTTACCTGAAGCTAAAACACAATAAGTAGAATTCAAAATTTAGGTCACAAACCTGTTTCGGGCTCAATGGAAAAGTAAGGTTGCCCCTCCAAGATACTGTACACCAACTTGGCACTGTTTCCATAAACTGGGTCATCAGCATCTGTAGCCGTGACGTTAGTGACAGACGTACCTAATAAAAAGAGGAACAAAAGAAAGAATTGGCACTTTATGCCTTGCCAGCAGCTAAATTTTGCCAAGCATACCATACAGGAATTCATGAGTAGAAATAAAGAAGAAGAGAATTTTCTTTAAAAAATGGATATGCACTACTTTGTCCTAACTTTAGAAATATCTATCATGGTACAGTATCACATGAAAATGGTCCTTTTAGTACCTGCATTATTTAAGTTTCCTTTGTAGTTTTCATTTTAAAGACACCTGTTAGACACATGTAGGCTTGGAGAATATACAGAGAAATCTTTTCAAAAGAATATGAAACATGAGGTTAATAATATAATGTAGCACCATAGCATTTAAGTTTTGCACAAGCACAACTGAGCCTACCTAGAAAAAATGGCTGCTGAAAAAAATGTACAGAAATATCAAAGGAATTTTATCCCACTGTATTTAATTCCTCAGCATATAAAATTAGATCAGAACCACCAATTAATCAGCATGCGTAAGTAAGTAGGCCTATGGATAATAGAATCAAAACCTCTTTTCCAGATTTATCTTCTTGCTTGATTCATTTATTCTTTTAATAACTGAACACATGGGTATTTTTTTTCTGAACTGGATTTTGTATCTTAGAACAATGTCTTTACAAGCAAGAAGTTCACAGTTTGGTGGCAGGACAAAAAAAAAAAAAGGAACGAGATCTAAGCAGCAAGGTTGGTCCCCTACTTGGTCCAGCACAGGCTGGAAGGTCCGGGAGAATTTCCTGAGACACACTGTGTCTCAGTTAAGTTACTAAAGAAATGACAGGTTTAACCAGGAAAAGGGCAGCGGCAGAATTTCAAGCAATGAGTCAAGTCCAAGTGAAGGCAAAGCAGTGACCAGAGAACATTCTGGAAGCTTCTAAAACTGAAAAGAACTTCGACAGGTCTAGATCGTTAACAAGGGTCCTCCTCCTGTAAGTGCCAGACACATGTCAGTTGTTGAATATACATTTATTAATTGAATGAATTAATTAATACAGTTTTCTGGTGGTATAATAAAGAATGGTAAGTGGGTATCACAAAGTGGTAGATGGTGTGACCGAAGCTCTTGAGGAAGCTGGGCCAGGTGGGAAAGCCTGTAATCAATCTCAGCACTTTGGGAGGCTAAAGCAGAAGAATCACATGTTTAATCTCAGCTTGAGCAACTTAGTGGCTTAGCTTGAAAATGTCTCAAAATCAAAAATAAAGATTTACTGGGGATGTAGCTCCATGTAAAGGCCCTGGCTCAATTCCTAGTAGCACCACAGCCATACGTTGCTTTTGGGCAATGTCTATGGGGAAGTGAAAAGACAAGAGAGGGTGGAAGGAGCATTTGGTTGTGACATGGTCAAAGCAAGGGGGTTTTGTGGACCTCATTCCCTTCTAGAGCTGGGCAGCTTACTAAAGAAATTGGGCTGGACCTTCACAGTCCAGAACATAAGAGCTGAGGAATATGAGATGATCCTTGGGAAGGGCCCATTGGCCTTGGGTCAAGCAGTGCTTTTCGTCTGAGAGCAACTACGAAGTAGTGTCACAGATCATCAACCCTGAGCTCGCAACACTCAAATTCCTCTGCACCTGGGTAAAGAGTGTTTTGATTCTAAAGGTGATAAAGGGTAGTCTGAACAACATTCTTGGTGATGACTGAAAGGGGATGGAACTCTTTCAAGATCTTGCCAATCAAAATTTAATTATTTATTAATGTACTTATTTGTCTGTTTGTTTAGAGAGAGGGCCTGCTCAGAACTCACTTTGTAGCCCAGTCTACTCTCAAACTCATAGTGGTTCTCCAGCTTCCATCCCCCCAAAGTGGTGAGATTTCAGGTGTTTGGGCATGCGCCACCACACCTGGATTATGTGGTGCTAATGAATTGAACCCAGGGCCTTGTGTGTGCTAGACAAGCACTTTAAGTGCTTGTTAGTCCTCCATCCCTATCAATCAAAATCATTTTTGAAATGCATTATTCTGGAAAATGTGATCATATTTGCAAAGCAATCATTTGTCCTGTAAAATTAGAATTTCTAGCCAATATAATTTAAAGTTTTTACAAAATCGACCCATAGAAGAAATGCACCAAATGTCTCTCCCATGACGTTCTTCAACATTTACTGGGAAATATATATACCATATACCTGAGAGAGAGAGAGAGAGAGAGAGAGAGAGAGAGAGAGAGAGAGAGAAGCATGTGTGTGTGGATTAAGATTTACTTTTATAAGAAAAGAATCGATTTCGCTGGTGAAAATGAGCACCTGGCAGTAAAACAGGTGTGGTTACTTGGATGTTACGTGGCATGAATATGGACTAGAGGGAACATCTATGAGGTGAGAAGAAGACAGTGAGATACAAACGCCAAGAAAGAAAAAGAAATAGACGAGACAAGAGGAAAGGTCCGCCATCAAAACTAAAGATGGGCATCTAAGCTGTGAACAGAATGCCAGAGTTAAGAATGCTGGTTTCATCCTGTAGGAAACAGACAGGATACATTAGGTACAGATCAAATGTTGTCAGCCATAGCTACTGCTACTGCTGTCAGGTTCAATTGGAGTGAGACACACAGCAGATTAGAAGTCTAGACTAGTTGTGAGGTTACATAACAATAGTCCATTTAAGAGATCATAATGGTGAGAGAGACATCCACGTTCATTTCGTTGTTTTCAATTCTTATATTAAAATGCTAAACTGAAGGAAGTAATAGGAGTGAAGAGTTGGCATGGTTGGCTTTTGTCCCATCTAGACTCAGAGGTTGCCGATATTAAGGGGCACAGTCTTTACGAGATGAAAAGGCCATATATACTCCTGTCTTTCAATGACACTAGGTTCCCTTGTGACAGGGCCAAACAGAGAATGTCCATCTCTCTTGCCCTTCCCCTTTCTGCCATGTGCGGGCACGGCCATGTCTTCCTCCAGAGTACGCAAGAGGCCCTCGCTCAAGTTGCTCTTCAAATTTTGGACTCGCCATTTCTACAACATGAGAAAATAAATTTCTGTTCTTTGTAAATTACTCAGTTTTGGGTATTCTGTTACAGTACCAAAAATGAACTAAGACGGGGTATATAGTCACAGCTTCTGTCTCGTCTCTGGAAGTGGAAAATTAGTTCAAAACACATAAAAGGAAAAAAATGACAGCTCAAAGATGAATGAAAAATGGGAAACTCTTCTGTTCAGAGGACAATCTCACAATTTTATTTTGCTTTATTTATTATCTATCATATTTACTTTGATTCTCAGAAAAAGTTGTTTCCCCACTATGAAGTAATACATTATCAGATAAAGTCAAAGTGTAATGCTCAGTTGTTAAAGACTATGAGCATTCACTTCAAATCACTGGAAAAAAAGAGAAATAAATATTCAAAAAAATTATCATTGTCAAAGTTGACTTCTACTGGGTGACTTACATTAAAAAATTGCTTTCCCAGAGAAAAACAAATCCATGCATTTTTGAAGAACATCTTCATTATATATACCAGTGGCTAAGTATGCTTTTACAAAGCAGTGTAGAATTAAAACTTTGGCATACTGAATGATTCTAACTTGTTCCAAAACCATTACCTTTATTTCTTTGTGTGAATCATGTGCCCTTAGTTTCAGGCTAGAACTTACAGTATATTTTTGGGTTACTGTGAGAGGTAAGCAAAACGATATATGTAGGTGCCTAGCACAGAACTTACTGCCTGCTACCCTGTGAGTAATAACCTTGCCTCTAGATTATATTCTAGCTTTGAGAAATACATCCCAGGGGTCTCCTACAGAGTGATATGGTGGAAACAGTGATAGAGTACATTTAAAAATCCTCTCATCCACTTCCAGTGTGAACCCATAATTCAAACTACATTGAGCATGCACCAAACTTTGCTTCTTCTTCCTAAAAAATAATTTCTACCATGATTACTTTGGGAAAAAAAAAACTTGTATTCAAATTTGTTTATAAAATAAAGTATTTTTTTATACTTCTCGTATTGCATAAAGACCCACAGAGCCAATTTCCTCTTAAAGGGAAGAATATGCATTCTCCAGAGTTTACTACCACGAGGCAGATGATAATCTTTTCCCCTTCTGTGCTTATTATAACTCTATCTTACCCTGCTTCAGGAGGTGTCCCATCACATTACCAGCACAGAAAGAAGGGCCCAATTTCTATCATTTACATGCTCTATGATTCATTTTTTCATATACAAAGATCATTTTTATTTTACAAACCTCAAAGATTTTTTTGAGGCTCAAATGTGGTTACTAGAAACATGAGATTTGGTTTAGAGAATAAATTTGGAGTCAAACTGTCTTCAGGTAAAATATTTGTTTCATATTCTGTCTCCAAATTGTATTAATTCTTTTCACTAGGCCAAATAAAAAAAAAATTCCTAAGCTTTGGATCCCTAATCTCGAAAAAAGATGGTTATTGTGACATTGCAGACTTTTTTGAAATAATTAAATGTAATAATTCATGTGAAGAATATGGAAGAGTTATTGGCACTTTGTATTTCTAAAATCTTACTTTAGTTCTTGTGCTGTAATATGTATAAAAGGAGAAGATGAAAAATAAACCAATCTTTTACAATTCCACCCAGCGGTAGATGTTTTAATTTATAACTATTATTTTACATAGTGGCATTAATAATCGTGTAGTTCCATGAATTTAAAAAGTGCACAGAAAATGCTAAGTAGCAATAGGAAGGCGAAACAGGAGGGGTAAGTTCCGTGTTCCGTGGCACGGCAGAGGTGACTATAACTAACAGCATTGCATTGTATATCTCAAAATAGAAGAGCAGGGCAGGTCTTCATTGTACTCATCATGAAGAAACAATAATAATTTAAGATGATAGATACGCTAATGACCCTGAGTTTATCATTATTTAATAAATACATGAATCACTTTTCAAACTGTACATCATAAATATGTACAGACATTGTATGCTCATCAAAAATAAACTTAAATATAACAATATTCCCATTTGGTCATTAAGAAAAATACTCTATTAGTAAAAATATTAGCCCAAGAGAAATGTATGCATACACGTATGAGCTCTCATTCTTCCAGACATTCTATCTCACATCAATTCCCAGCGCTCTGGTCACAAAAAAATAAACATGTTTAATGTAGTCAGGACAGGTATCAGGCATATCTCATTGGATGGCTCTCCCATCAATACCCCAAGTCCCAGGCGATGCAAATACCACGTGATTGCCAAGGGGAACTCTGGGACTGACACTGCACCTAGGCTCAGACACACTATTACACTATATCCTCTTCAAAGATATGTCTGTTTGACTTCTGATTTCCCAGAAATCTCCCTCCTTCAACTTTTGACATTTAGAAATGAAAAGGCAGCTGTACTCCCCATCAAGGATGGTATTTCTCCTAACAGTGATTCAAGACTCTTGATGCTCCTGTACCTAGGAATAGGTATGTGTGGAGGTTTTGTAGACGCATTTATCAAGCGATTACCTACAAGGGGGAAAATGGATGCTTTGAGGTTAACCTTGCAGCAGGAAAGATTTCTAGTGAGGCTGCAGAGTAGGCTTCTCCGTGGAAACGCGTGCTGAGTGCCGACTGTGGAGGCAAAAGCAAGAGTCTAAACCTGGAAGGATAATGTTTCTTCAAAGCATCCAGTGTTGGTGTGTGATAAATAGAACCCTGAGTAATACCCAGGAAATACAACAACCAGGATTCTTTGTTTGTGTTTTCATTTCAAACTGTTTTTACCCCTTTGTTGAGGATACAAGAGACTCATTTAGCTAGTGACTATAAATTTGACACGGTGCCATTTCTCTAAGAAAGCCCCTATTATAATCCAACTTGATGCTGATCCTAATTATAATAATATAACTGTTGCATTTCCAGCTGTTGTCAAAAAAAAAAAAATGATCCCTGCCACCACAATTCCGACTGCTAGTATCAAGTCAAGGATGAACCCATCAATTCCCAGGTGAATTCTACTGTTAACACTTGCATTTTTCTGCATTTAGGTTCTTAGTTAAGTGGAATCTGCCAATATGCCACTTGGATTTTAATGAATAGAAGGCCTACGGTATCATTTGCTTACTGCTACACCTGAAAGTTTCCTCCCATTAGCTTGGAAACTCACATATTTTCCTCCAATCATAACAGGCAAAATTAACCATCAAAGATGTTACCCTGTCAGGTTAGAGGATCCAGTTTGCTGACAAACTAAGATGAAAGGCCTTCGGGAAAACAAGATGTTGGAGTTTAGGTAGCGCTGCAGCTCTGCTAGGCTACACTTTTTTATGAGCAAGTCAGCACACCAATTCTGAGTATTATTCAGAAAGAAAAACGCTGGTGCTGACACTCTCTCAGGGAAACAAAGGTTCGCAGCAGCGTGAAAATGCGCACACTGGAAAAGCTAAACCTATTATGATGAGAATACCAAGCCCATTTGCAAAGAATCATTTGCAATACTCTTTAGAGAAAAAGCATTCCAACAGCAAGGGCACAAAGCAGCAGAATATTGTCAGAAGCTGAAATTCGGAACGAGGCGCATCCCGGCCCTCCTGCTGTTATCCTCAAACTTCTGATTGGAACTTCTAGCTTCCCTGCTCCAAGTTCAGTCTGAATAATCCACAGACAGATTTGTCTTACATTATCACCTGAAAGTATCTTACTTAAAAATTCATACCTTCGATAACAGACTATGGTCATGGTGCAACCGATTTCAGTATTTTACTAGAACTAAACTTTCATCTTCCCTGTCTGTGAACTATGAAATATAAAAGGCACTAGGGCACATTTGTCACAACAACAACATTTTCTGGTTGTTGCCCTATATTAGAGAAACAATTTCATTTGTCTTGTGTAACGTGTTGACATTTAAATTAACATTTTCTAGTAGCTGATGTGTCAGGCCTGGGGTGTTTCAAAGGTGCCAAGCCCTGGCCGATCCTTTTTGCTTCATGGGAGGAAGTTGTTGGATATGTGTATTGGCTGGCATATATTTCTTTAGACTCTGTGTTTTTGTCTCTTAGCCTTCAATTTACATCAGAGCACGACTCTTATATGAATAAAGAAAATCTGAGAAATAAACCCAGACAGGCACACATTTGTCTTTCCATATGTATGATACTGTCATGGTTTAGATCTGGAATGTCTCCCGAAAGCTTCATGTAGTTGGACATGGTGGAATAGCCATGGGACCATGTTCTGTTAAGATGTGGGCCTGGTTAGAAGGTGTGGATTACAGGTATGCGGTAGATTAGGGGCATGTAGTAGATGATGGGTATGTGGCACATTAATGCATTCTCAACTAGCAAAGAGCAGATCGATGGGGTTGAATCTGGAAGGGGGAGAACACTGAGGTTTTACCCTGCAGTGTGGATTACTGAGACAGAAACTCGAAGGGTATATGCTAGTTTAACCCCTCCTCCTTCCTTCTCTTGGCTTCCTGTCTGCCATACCATGATAGCTTCCTCCAGTCAGGCCACTGCCATGTACTTCCACCACTGATAGCCACCCATGAGTGGACTGAGACCTTTTAAAACTGTGAGCAAAACAAATTTCAACTTTTCCTCCTCTAAATTGTGGGTGTCATATATCGAGTCCCAGCAATGAAATAGTAACTAAGATGGAAGATGGACACCTTTGCCTTGCCTTGAACATTTATTTCTTGAGAACAGCATCAAATAAAATTTCCCAATGGGAATCTTGATCTAAATTCTATCAGTATTTTTCTGTTTTGCTATTTAATTATAAAAGACACATGCCAAATATCCAAGCGCTCAAGGGACACCTTGGGAAGTCTTTGTACGATGAGGACAATTAAACATGCATCGACAAAAACTAAGGCTTTTCAGTTAACCTTATATAAGGACATTTCTTTCCCAGCCAAGTTCAAGAAAATTGAGTAGTGAACCTGACCATCTGATCCTTCAGGTGCAAACCAGAGGACAGAATTTCTGCGTTGAGTTGTGGTGAGTTGATGAGGAGAGTTATGTCTTTGTGGCAGTCATGTTACTTGGCAGTCAGTCTTCTCAATAATGAAAGCAGAGGTGGTGAACTCTCACTGTCACATATCAAAATCCTTTCCTTTAAGATGTACACCAGCCAATGGAGTCCTCAGTGATGAGTTTTTCTTCTTGCTCGGTGTTGCAAAGACCAAACCACGGCTCACTGGGTGTTCTCTTCCTGTGCCAGCTCTCAGTCTGGAGAGAGATATTGCTGCCAAATTCCACATGCTGCAAATTGGATTTATTGTGGAATCAGGGACAGATTCTTAACTGCAGTCACATGAAGGGACAGCACTGAAATGCATCCTGTCATTTTTTTGGCTCCATGATTTGAGACATAAAGTGGAGAAATAAAAATGCAGTTTGTGTATTACATTCTTTGAGCATTTCAAGCTATATAAGCAGTTGTGTGCCCTTACAAAACACCCAGCACACTTAACACTGTACTTTTAAAATGAGCCTGCAAATTCCAGAAACAATTAAAACAGTTCAGAAAAAAAGTAGTTGAGCACACAGATGTCTTCTGCTAACCCATGTATCATTTTAGCAAACATCTGTAATGAGCACTGGGTATAGGAAAGGAAAAATATTGTGTGCAAATGTGTAACTGTAAAATCTCCCCCGTGTTTACTAAGCATGGGACACAAGTACCTTCTGTCTCACTCAGGAGCAAGGTTTGCACAGCAGCCTGCCTGCTGTTTCTGCACACACATAATGAGGACTGTTGGAAGCCTGGTTGTGAAAACTAATAAGCCGCTTGTTTTACAGTTCTGTGGGCATAAATAAACCCTTCCAGAATCAGAATGTGTCTTTCTTTCTAACTCTACAAGGAAAAAAAAAAAGCATGTATTTCTTTCCATAGGCTGCTTGGTCCCAGCATTGAGCCTTTACTAATCTGTTAACAAGGCAACTAAATTCTACAAATGCTAGAGAGCTAAACTAGCCTCGTGGAAGATTTACCCTGGCAGCAAGGCCCACCCCAACTTTGTAAAGGTGTTCCTGGTGGCATTGTAGATGCATTTGTTAAGGACTTCTGCAGATGGAAATGCCACTCAGGCTGCTCTGTTACACGAACTCATTTCTTAGCTCGGAATCACAGAATGGCTATTTGCAAAGTTTAGCCACAAGCCAGGCACCAAGACAAAGGCGAGGAGGCAAGAACGTGTAGGCGAGGTAGTGTTTCTGTCTCAACAAGATTTTGAGTTTTATTTTAGCAATGTATTCACCTGAAGTACCTCCATGTCGTAGAAGACTGCAAATCTTTCTTACATTTATTTTCCAGAACACAGAACAATATAATACAAAAGATGCGTGTGTGTTATCTAATTATGATACCAGTCTGTTGGTATTGTCTTATGAAGAGGCTGAGATGAGAGTCCACATCCATGACTAGACAAAATTTGCACAGTTGGCTCAGGGTCCTTACCTGTAATGTGGCCATAGTATCATTTGTTTCATAACCTTACGGTAAGCCTTCATAAGGAAAGCATGCAATCAGTACTCGCCTGGGTAAAAGCATAGTGCTTGTTTCTTCTTTGGATTCTTTTATTATTATAGTATCTTTTGATTGACATCTTATTATGTCTCAAGCCTTGTTTTAAGTTCTAACATAGTAACTAGAAGATTCATGCTTTCCTGAAAGACAGACTAGTAGAAGGCAGAATCAAATAATTCGCTGCCAAACAATGCGATCAAATTCTACAGATGAAATATAAATGCCTAACAACCTAGGATCGAATGAAAATAAACCTTTAATGCAAATTACTGTTTTTGTAAGGGTAAAATGTTGGTATTGAGATTAGGTGAAGGGACTAATTTGGAAGAAAGTATTTTTAAAAAGATGCTGAATCAAAGGCTAAAGTTGGGGGTTGAAAATTTGGAAGAACCTTCACGAATTAGGCTATTCACTTTGGACACTATTTTAGAAAAAGAGAAAATTAAGAGAGTGTTGTAAATAATCATTTTATAAAAATTATCTGAAGAGCATTATCATTCCCATCTCTCTTTTTCCATTACACAATTACTCAGGCTACTCAACTCCTCCAATACTCCAACACGTTGTGTAGTTCAACCTGACCACGTGGAAGATTCTGACATGGAATCATTTTTAAAAGCATGACGTATTTTATTTAACTGTCTCAGGGAGTACTTTTAACTTTTATATATAAATTGCAGTGCAATGCAGAGTACCTTTTAGGATTAAAAGCGTCTTACGAGCAATTTACTTTCTATTCTATCAACTTTCTCCTCTAATTATTCCTTTCAAAATTAGATTATTCTACATAAAGAATCCTCACCACATTGTCCACATCATATTTGTGAGTCTACATTGTCACAGGCATAAAACTGCTAAGAACACTGATATAAAATACTCATTCATTGAAGGATAGCAACAGGCTTTTGAGAACCTGATGTGACTCTCTCAATTCAGAAAAAAATCATAAAGCCTCGTTCAAATCACACAAAGGGGCTCCCAAAGCTCCCATGTAACCACAACACAAACGTATTTCTGAATTTGACATCTTCAAGGGCAGAAAAAATGACCTCTTTTTTTCTCTAGCAAACAGAAATATTTGCACAGAAATGTTTGTCAAATGTTCGTGTGTATAAAGTATATGGATAGCTTATTTTCCATTAGAAAACTTAAAAGTTAAGTGAGTCATGTAGCAGGTTGATGTATTAATGTTCTGAATTATGCATTACTTCTACTGTTTTGTCCTTCACCATGGTTTTATTACCTCTCCACTCTTAAGAGGGTAATTGTGATTTTTGTTTTCTTTAAGTTGAGCTCACTTTTGGGCTCCAAATATAATCTAGTATGATCTAAAACTCTTTCTTAAGCTTAGGCAAGCTTTCTGTAGAAGAAATAATGAACTGAAGATTTGTTTGTTTCAAATGACTGAGAAGGTAGAAAATGTCTTTACTAGGGGTAAAGTCCCTTCAAAGTCTTGAAAGAATGGTGAAGATCATGGAATGGATGATCACGGTTCAAAAGTTTGAAATTCTTGCATCAAAATGGTTGCAGTCCTGTCTGAAAGGTAATCAGTAAGAGTTCTGTTCTGAAAAGGAGCCTTAGGCCTGGAGAGGTTTACCCTGCAGTGAGTGCAGTAACTTCAAAACCAAGCACTGGCTGGGCAGAAAACTGGCTTAGGAGATTTCTTTGTGACATGCATCAACCTAAGAACATTCCAGTTTCCTGTGTGAGAGTGTGAAGTATGCTGAACATTTTTCTACTAAGGGAAATTCCCTATAATTTTTCTATGATAACCAAGAAAAAGAATTTTCTGCAATCTTCCTTCTATGTGTTTCAGAATTTTTTCCTTACAGAAAATAAATGAAAGGAACTATTTCTTGACCCAGAACAACTGCTTGGAGACTTTCCCTTAATATTACATAGGAAAATTATTTAATCTGTGTAGTAGGAAGGACAACTCACACAACAGAATATTATAGACTGTATATTTGTATCACTCCAACTTTACATGTTACAACTTTAACTCTCAATGAGACTATGTTAGGAGGTGAGGTTTGTGAGAGGGTGACTAGGTCACTTGGGAGAAACCTGTACAAAAAGAGAAGAGATAAGAAAAATGTGTTATCACTTTCTCTTCTTCTGTGCCATAAAGACACGTGAAGGTAGCCCCCTTCAAACCAGGAAGCTGCTCTCAGCAACACTGGATCCAAAAACATCTTGAAGGTAAATTTATCAGTTTCTTTAGATGTATAAGAAAATGAATGTCTGTTGTTAAGTTGCCCAGTCTTGGATCATTTGTTACAGAAGCCCAGCTTATGTAGTAGTAGCAGAGGCTACCTAAAAAGAAGATATCAACATTTCTTTCTTGTTCAAAAAATATTTTTGAGACAAGTTTTTATTCTATAATGTAGGGTCATTCTGATTTCACTACATTGTCCAGGCTCATCTTAAAGTCACAGAAATACTCCTTCCTCAGCTTTCTGAGTGCTGGGACTAGAAGCCTGTACCACCACATCTCGCTATGGCTAATTTTTTAATGTGGTATTGAAAAATCAAACTCAGAGTCTTGTGCATGCCAATTAAGTGCTCTAGCCACTGAGATACATCCTCAGTCTCTACAGTTCCTATTACCAGAGCGCAAGTAATAATCTTAGAAATAGTCATTCAGGTCCAGTTTTATCTCATCCAAAGTCCCATATCCACAAAAAAAGTACACACACACACACACACACACACACACACACACACACACAAATGCACTTGTGGGCACCCACATACACATCCAGGTATTAGGAAATTTTAAATTAAATTTTGCTTCAAATGATAGAAACAGGAATTTGAATCTATAAAGAGAGAGAAACCACTTGGTCCAAATTGCACCTTCTGTTTGGCACAGCATCTTTGATACCGTTATCTCCAACAGCGTTGAAAAGCAAAAAACTCTGCGCACTCTCTTGCCTTCTTACTGATTTTTACACTCCAAACATAACTACTAAACATGCACCATTATTTCCACTTTTAAGCAGGAAAGCAGACTCAAGGATCCTCAGATGCATTGACTATGTAGCCATGAATGAGTAAACACTAACCTGACCTACAAATTCAGAGAGTTGAACACTAAATTTTGGGGAACCTAGCAAAAATAAACAAGATTATTGTAGGTCTAAAACCTTAAAATACAACTAAGAAATTCATGCATCTAATCTTTATAAATAACTAATGTGGTGAGAGATAGCATGGGAAGACTAGTCCTGGAAAACAGAGGTCACCTCAAAGAAAAAGAGTCATTGGATTCAAAACCAAGCCAAAACAACTGGATTCTTTAGTTTTAACCCATCTTTTGTTTCACTGGGATTAAGGGTCATTTTAGATGTTATAATAACTGAGCAAGATTTTATTGTCCGCCCCTCCCCCCCTCCCCCAGGCCATTGCTATGGTTTGGGTCTCTAACATACCCAATCACCTCATTCGTTAGGATGTTAGGACCTGGTAAGAGGAGAGAGAATGCTTGGGCTTGACCCAGAAGGGGAGACCGCGTGGAAGCGAACGCCACTCTGTCTCCAGAACTTGCCCCCCATCTCCCATGCCGTGAGGAGCTCTCCAGTTGTACCCCTTTCGTGTCTGTCCATCACTGCCTGCTGTCCATGTATGGACTGTGACCTTCTGAAAAAAATTAAATATTTCCTCTCATAAACCATGGATGTCAGGTATTCTGTGCCAGCAATGATGAATTAATGAAGACAGACATCTTAAAAAATATATGCAAGGGAGGGCACTCACACATATATATGAAAGCAATAATAATTAAAGTCACATTAAACAACAGAAGCAAAGCATAGAGATAAACGTAAAAGCACATGTAGTAAGACCTTGGTGCATGAGTACCTGAAGAGGTTTGGAAAAAAAATTTTTGGAAGCACTATGTGCCATAATTAAAATATTGGCAAAAATGAAAGAATATGTGAAAGGCCTAGTCATGGGCTTACAAAAAAAAAAAAAAAACCTGATTAAGGCCTTACCAGCATATTGAGAAATTTTTTTTTTTAAATAGGGGAGGTAAAAAGCAGAGAGAGAGAGAAGGCAAGATGTAGGAGGAGGATGCACTTTTGAATCGTGCCATTACCCTTGAAGAGGTGCTGATGCCTCTGAGATAGAGTATCTCCAAGTAGTCCAATGAAAGAAAAAGTGACTTGAGTTGATATTTCATTTCTTTAAGTTATTCTTTCACGTTTAGTTTGTGCCCTTCCTTCCTTTTACTCTCCTTTTATTTTCTGATTCTGTGAATCGTTTTGATGCTTGATTTACAATGCCAAACTATTCTTGGCTCTGAGTATTATAGATGAACATGAGTCTTTCCTGGTCCCTGTGGAGCCCACAGTGTACCAAGGGGGAAAGAATGAAAATCACATCATGGCATAGGTGGTGATAATTGTGTCTTCAAGGAGGGATAGGTAAGGACAGAAGACTGACTTTGAGACTCGCTGCCCTGAGAAAGTACCAGGCTGGTTAGAAAGGTGTAATGTCTTTATAATGAAGTAATATGGTGCCTAGACCAACTTCAAGGGTAGTCTATAATTTTTGGAAATTGCTTATACAAATGAAAAATATATGTGCTTATGTATTGGTATATGAGGTATTTTTAAACCTAACCCTAAAATCTAATCAGGCTGAAAGAAGACTTTAAAAATAAGTTTTATTTAAAACACACTCCTAACATGCTAATTTATTGGTAGTACATCCTTGGAACTTTGTTTTCAGATTTTAAACATTTTAATCGTGATAAAAAATTTTGAAATTCAAAAACAAGTGGTAACTTTCACAGATAGCCACATTTTATTTGTTGCTGTCAAAATTCGGTTGAACCATAAATATCGTTAAAAATTATCTGTAAGTTACATGTATAAGAAATATAAATAAGTATCATTTAGACTGATCCCCTTCCCAAGGTATGTAAATGTGTGTGTATGTACAAGTATTCAAAAAAAACTTGTAAAATCCTTTCTACTCCTTAGCATTTTGGATAGAAAATACTTAACTTATAATAACTTTCCCCAGGGCTTATAAAAAGTGAAAGAAAACACTACTAGATTTAAAACATCCAGAAAGGAAATTACAAAAAAGCTCAAAAAATGAAAAAGGAAACAAACAAACAAAAAAAACCCTTTAATTTTGTTTCAAACAAACTAAAAAGATACATAAAGTGAACCATGTCGAGACATTTTTTTTCCATTCTTTCTAGTTACCTCATTTGAGAATTTTAGGGGGAACAAGAGAAAAAAACTATATATTTTTTGCCCAACAGCTGAGCCTTCCCAACTATATTTTACAACATATGTGTGGCATTTTTCTTCTCAACATTTGTACTAACTTGTGTTTACCCTTTGGGCTAATTTGTAGTTGACCCCAGTAATGCACCCCTTTTGGCCAACATTTTGGAGACAGACAGACATTGATTTAGTGGTTTTGCAAAATGCCTTAAAAATCAATGAGTCCAGAAGAAGGAACTGGCAGGACTTCATAATATCACATCTCGTTTTTATCACAAATTTCCAATTTACCAAGTTCCTGTCTCATTATTTATATCAGACAGGGCATGTTGATGAGATACACAACCCGCCCTGTCCCTTTTGGCGATCCATTTATAACTGAAGCACAATTAATATCTTTACAGCTGTTCTCCAGGCAGAAAAAAAAAATGTGGAAGCAAGAATTCTGTACATGTTTGAGTACAAATGTGAAGGAGGGAGCAGAGGGATATGCCGGGAAGCAGTGGGGTTTGGGCTTTGCTTGTTTTCAAAATCACTCAAGAAGTAGTTTCAAGACACTATTTCAGACACAATGAGAGGCTATCTTTAGTAGCTTTTCTCCAAATTTCCCAAGAAAATAATTAGAAATCCTGATGATCCTTAAATACAAACTTGACACACGGCCCTTATCCAAGGACAAGTATAAGGGAGAAGTCTACTAAATTTCTAGATTGTGTTACATCATCTTAAATTCCTTTTACCTCCATGGTAAACTGCCTGTTCCATTGATGGATATCATTTCTTTTAATTAGATAGTAATAACTAACATCAAATTTAGAAGAACTGCTTTGGTTTCAGTCCAAACAGTGTTTTATTACTTGATAACATTACCTGATTAAGACTAAGTCAAAAATGGATTTACATGATTTGTGCATATGAGTGGCACAAAGTAGACCCAGGACCTACACACTGACCTATATCCACAGCTCATATCTTATTTAAGTTTTTTTTTTTAAGACAAAGTCTCCTTAAGGTGTCAAGTGGTCCAAGCTAAGCTCAAACCTGTCATCCTCCTGCCTCAACCTCACAGAGTGCTGGCATTATAAACCTGTGCCCTCCGGCCCTGTCTGCAATCACTTGTAGATTCCTGTGAAAATATAGACATAAAAAGGCACTTCATAAGTATTAGTTGTTTATGCATCTGCGCAGTCAATTTTGTTATGTGTTTTTCTTACGGATCCTTGCAGTGCATTTATACCACTAATAACTAGGAAGCATCATTATAGTCACTGGATCCCAGGAAACACACACACACACATACATATCACCCCTCCGTGTCATCTGCAGGTTGGTGCCAGGCCTCCCAGTGGATACTGATGTCCCTGGAAGGGAAAGCCACCTACACAGGGCAGGGCCAACTGCTCCACTATACAACCTTGAATTGAAACTATCTGAAAAAAAAATTCATCGGTACTAAACACTTGCAGAATGTCTGTCATGTCATTATTCCTTAAATGATATAGAAATGATTTACATAGCATGTGCATTTTTATATTATAAGTAATCTAAAGATACTTTAAAGAAAACTAGAAGATGTGTGTAAATTATTTGCAAATATTATGATATTTTAGAGAAACTTGTGTATTCACAAATTTTGCTATCTGTGAGAGGACCCTGGAACCAGACAAACTCTTGTAAATATTAGGAATAGATGTGTGTGTGTGTGTGTGTGTGTGTGTGTGTGTGTGTGTGTGTGTGCATTTATTGTTATCTTTGTAAAAAATAAGTAAAATGTGGCCTGAAACTTTTTGTTTTGAATCCTGATGAAATAGTGATGAAGCATTTAGAATATTTATGGTAATATTATAGTAATAAAAAATAAATTTTTAAATAAAGCAAGATACTCAAAATGAAACACCTAAAGAATACTACTAACTGTTAAAAACAAAAATAACAAACATTCTGGAATGTTTCCATCACTAGACAGACCTGTAACTGATGAAAGATCAGAAACTAATCCTGAGAAAAATGGGCTGTGTTTAACGGTTACACTGTATTGCTCTTAGATGAGAAGATGGAACAAAGTAACTGCACAGCTGTATGTACCCTACAAACCTTTGAGTCCTAACTAACCTATTTCCATTCCTACTTGAGGGGCTCAAGAATCTACTCCACAGACTCCCCCATGGAAACATGCTGTTATTTAGTTAGGAAGAGGGAAGAATATGTGCAACCCTTTTAAAAAGTTATATGTTATTTTAAGATTTTAATTACAAAACTAATACATACTCAGTGGTGGAAAACACACCTCTTTTGTAGGCAAACCTCAGAAGGCACAGAGCAGGAAGGCTGGGCTTTCATGACGGTGCCTAGAAGTGTTAAGAAGTTAATTAGCGCCTGCATTCTAAAGAGCAGTCAGGTACAATTTAGGACAGATGGGAGGGTCAGACACTGTGAAAAGCACCCAGAGAAGCCTGAAGGATCCTGAAAGATAACAGCTTAAACTTTGCTTTTGTAAGCATTTGAATCTATATTTTGTAATTTTCGGGGGTTCTCTTTTCTCTCTTTCTCTAATTAGAGTGTGTCTTGTGCTAATGAGTTTTTTATTAATGAAAACAAAGAATGAACACAGTTGCCAATATTATAGAAAAAAATAAAAAGATGAGCTATTCCAATAAGCAGGCAGGTCCTGTAGATGGTTAATTTATTTAAGTGACCCATGGGGGTGTTGAATGCCTTCCTTTTCTCCCACCTTTCTTTGGTGTGAGCTGACACTGTGTCTGAAAGGAATCAAAACATCTAAGGCAGTGTTTCCTACATCGTGAGCCAAACAGGCCACGGAAAGAACAAGGACACTATAAACTTGTTCAACTGAAAGATCCCAAGGCCCACACATAGAGAATTCGCCATGCAATGACAAACATCAACTTGTCTATTCACTAATTAATTAGAAATTGGACAATCATGTAGCAGGCAGTGAGCTCCAGATCCCTTCACTATATCTTGCAAATATTTTCTCTAAATCAATCAATAGGAGAGAATTTTATCTCATCGCAAACCAATGAAGCAGTTGTATCATTGTTCTTGTTTGACTTGTAAGACAGAGAGGCAAGTCTGGGCTACATAGTGACTTTGGGACTGGGCTAGACTGCAGAATGAGATCCTATCTCAAAAGAGAAAAAGTGAGAGAGAGAGAGAGAGAGAGAGAGAGAGAGAGAGAGAGAGAGAGAAGGCAAAATAGTACTTATCTAAGACCACAGTGACATTTACAGCTGTATTCCTGATAGGTATGAGGCAATACCTGGGAATTCAAGATCAGACAAAGCAGAAATTGTCCTAAAAGTTCTTAATTTTAGAATGTGTGAGTGGAAATGCTTGAGTAGTTCTAGCAAGTAAGACAGTCCTATCAAGAGGCAGGTCTTGTAGGTAAAAGCAGATACATTTGAAACAATTCTGAGGTTATGTATTTTTCTTAAGTTCTGTCATGAAGCTTCCATATTTCAATTTTTAATATAGCAGGTTTATTTTTAATATAAGATATTGCTTAACAAATGTTCTAGTAACACCTTAGAGAGATGTGCCACAATTATTTTATTTTGTTGTTAAAATCTCCTGACACACCACCGAGAACTCTAAGTAGAGAAATAGGGTAGTATAGCCTTTCATTATATAAGTGGTTCTCAGCGTGCAGTCTTCAGATTGGTAACATATCTATTATCTTTTATTTTTTGAAAAAGCTACTATATTAATGCATTGGCTTTTGTTTTCCTCTTTCTTTCTTTCTTTCTTTCTTTCTTTCTTTCTTTCTTTCTTTCTTTCTTTCTTTCTAGATGGCATCTCTATCTGTAGCTCTGACTGGTCCTGAACTCACCATGGAGCTCAGGCTGGCCTTGGACTCAAAACAATCCTCCTGTCTCAGCCTCCTAAGTGCTGGGATTACAGGTGTGCACCACCACGTCTAGCTTATGTGGTGCTAGGAAATCAAACTCAGGTACTTTGTGCTTGACTTAGCACTTGCTAGGCAAGCACTTTAACCTCTGAACCATTCCTTCAGCCCACATTTTAGCTTCTTTTTATAACTCCACATCCTTTTGATAGTCATAGACAAGTATGGAGTTTTTAATTTTATCAAAAAGTAGACTGAAAAACTTCTCTATTCTCTAAGGGAATATACCAATACTGGGTGCATGTCTAAGTTTGCTTTTAAGCCTTTCAGTATGTTACATTTTTAGATTTGCCAGAAAGAATGTAAGTTATCAATCTTTCTGTCTTTAATCCAACGTTCTCCAATAATTGTGGTATCTTATTACTAAGTCAAAATGTGTTTTGACCAGAGTAGGTTTTTTTTGTACTGAGTATGATAAATTAAGAAACATATATTAGAATATTCAAGCTAATTATACATTCTTCTTCTTAAATTAATACATGGTAACACATGTGAGCATAGTCATTAAAATTGCATACTTTGTGAAAATCTGAACAAGAATTAAATAAGCATAAATTTTCACTCACACAATCTCACAGATCTTTTAACAGTTGATAATTACTACTCCCTTAGCCTCCACAGGAGATTCAAAGACTTCAGATCCTTGATGCCAACTCTCTGATGCTCACTTTTTAGAGAAGAAACACATGCTATAAATCTTCCGAGTGACTAATACCAAAAGTTCTGGACAATTTGCTTGTTGACAGTTTCCAATTAACCTTAGAAACTAGATTTAAAGGTGTTTTCATTCATTATCAGAGAGAAGAGCTCTACATGTTTGGGGTTGGCCTAATCTCCACATTGTTATTGAAGGGTCAAAACAAGTAGGTACTATGACATATGACTGTTTCCGGATCCTCTGATATGAGTTCCCTCAACTAACAGCATTCTACTCTCTTCTTATTAAATTCACTGCGCAACCACCAAGAACAAGTTAATCTACAGTTTCCAATACTATGCGTCCTCCTCTCACTTACTTCTGACCCAGGCCTTATTCTTGACTGACTAAAAAGCAATTTTGATGTAGGAATTATCATATGTGAATTTTCTAGCCAATAAAAATTAGAAAAGAAAATTACTCTGCTATCATAGAGAACTAATCAGACAACAAAGATAGACATCATTATTTCAGAATACACACAAAAATCTCACGCAAACATTAAGAAATCCTCAAAGATAATTGTGATAACTATGCTTACACATCGGATGTCAGTTTTCTTACCTCTTAAACTCCATCTCTGTCACCATCTAATGTCCTTTCAACGAGAACACTCTGTTTATAAAATCCATGGAAATCAAGCACAATTAATTTAAGCACCACCAGAAATAGTTCCATTATCTTCTGAAAGTGAGTCTATCCAATGCCATATGTTTATTGTTAAAACTGACAAATGCATAAGGAAATAAATAAATTAATGTTGAACTCTTAAAGAGGCTTCCTAGACATTTGCTGAAATTCAGTCCTTGGGAATATCAATTGCTTAAATTGAAGCTACAATATAAAAAATTCCTCATGACCATGTTTGCTAAGATAATACAAGATTAATGATCTCTCAAGTTCTTCTGAAGACTTAAGAATTTGCTCATATTTTACAATATGTGTATAGATGGAGAGAAGCC
Organism: Ctenodactylus gundi; assembly: GCA_004027205.1. Taxonomy (NCBI): domain Eukaryota; kingdom Metazoa; phylum Chordata; class Mammalia; order Rodentia; family Ctenodactylidae; genus Ctenodactylus; species Ctenodactylus gundi. Next base: position 258,123 of record PVKB01000179.1, on the reverse strand, counting down.
TCCTCTAGACAGAAAAGAGAATTCCCTTCAGAATAGAATTTATATTGCAGAGCAGAGAGATTGTGAGTCAAAGCAGCTATTTTTGTTGTTGTTCCAGACTCTACACATTTTTCTCTTTGATTTGGAAAGAAAGCAACAATTTCTTTCCAGCTTAGACAGTATATATCACACAAACTCACACACAAACACGCATATGCTGAAACATATAGAAATAATGAAGATGAAGGATGTGTGTGCATGTGTGTAGCAGAAAGAGCTGAAGAGACACACAGAGGGATATTATGTAGAAAGGAGCAAGAATTATCAGAGAAGTTTTGCTTTCTTCAAAGATTAAAAAGAAATATTCTTAGGAACCATATTATGAAGTAAAATTCATAAGCAGGAAGTCAAAATTTAAGAAGAAAGAAGAACTAGAATGGAGCTTTCACAGATTCTTCCTTGTTAAAATTGGAAAAATTACATGTAAGCACAAGCCACATTAGGGCTTCTAATGCAGAAAACACTAGCGTAAGTGCCATGCCAAAGACATGTGGATAAATGGTTTTGCCTTCACAGAGCCTTCTACCTAGAAAGATGTCAGGAAAGTTCAAACTTGGCCTTGATTACATATTTTGTGTCTCCTGTGCCACCTCCCAAAAAATGGATCATGGAATACCCTGAGTAAGAAAATATGAATAAAATAAATATATTGGCTGCAGGAATGGCTCAGCGGTTAAAGCGCTTGAGATAGCGCTAAGCAAAGCACTAAGTACCCGAGTTCGAATCCCCAGCACCACATAAGCTGGGCGTGGTGGCGCACGCCTATAATCCCAGCACTCGGGAGGCTGAGACAGGAGGATTGACTTGAGTCCAAGGCCAGCCTGGGCTCTAAAGTGAATTCAGGACCAGCCTGGACCACAGAGTGAGACCCTGTCTCAAAAAATATATATACTGGAATGCAATAGATTGAAGGCATCCACTGTAATTTCACAGGCTTTGCCATAAAGTAAGGGAGTGGGAAGTGAGAGAAGACACATGTATCTTTGAAATAGTTGAGGATTTTGATTTTTAGAAAAAAAAAATATACAGATGTTTAGAATACAATGGCATGCTCTATTTCAGAATGTAAGTACTGTGTTGTCGTTCTCTCTAAAAGCTTATCGTAAGATGAAAGAAAGTCAAAATATAGCTTCACTGTATATTTTCCATAAGACTCTCAGTTACTGAAGTGCATTGCTTTGACTTTAGCAATTAAAAATTCTAAACTGTCTAATACATTTGTTTGTTGTGAAAAGGAAATCCGACACAGGTGCCCACAAGTGTACTGGCCTAAAGTTGTTGGAGTCATTTTGGTTGTGGCAATCATGGTAAACATGTACTGAACATTTACCACATTCAGGACACTAACTCATCTACTTTAGATGACCTTATTTTCACTATTCTTTCTGACCGACATGTAAATGACACAGGACATGCCCAACAACTGTCATTTGCTTCCTGTAAGTCAGTCGTCTAAATGTCAAAAATGACAAATGAGATGTGCACAGAAGAGAAAAAATACAAATTTGTATGTTTACTAAGTGGCTTCCAGGGCCCACTGTTTGCTCTGCAGAACACCCTGGGTCTGGGCTGCACCACATGAAATTCCTTTTAACATCTCATGCTATGCACTAATTCCTATTTTATAGCAAGCTGTCTAACTTGCTACCTGAACATTTGATTCTATATATCTGAATAAGATTAATGTATTCACCTTCATGTAATACCTAAGTTTCTAAAGGCAGAAAAAAAATATAATATGATACAGTGAATTTTCTATTTTATTGCCTAAATCCCACACAAATGAGTTTCCTTGAAAGTACACAGCTAAATTGTAATCATGTCTTCCCTTATGCTCTCATTTCTAATGATAGAAATTAAATTATATCAATAAATAAATCAATTTCATTCACATTGGACCATCCATGCATTTTTAAGGTGTATTTCTCTTAAATAGCAGGGGGAAATCTGAATATAAAAAAAAATAAATGAAGGAAAGCCTGAACTTTTTCTCACTTAAATAGACAGCAATGTTCTCATTGCTACATCAATTTGGTTTCTATACAGAGATTGAACGTATCATCTAAAAAATTTTCCCCATTTGCACATATCAGGGTTGGCTGCCTTATTACTCTGAGAGGTGATTTGGATCTGTGTAACATTGCAACACCGAGACGGCTCACGTTCTGGTATCCCACTGAAGTTTCTGTCACCACTGAATGCTTTGGTTCGTTATCTGTAGTCATTCTCCCAAACTGCTCTGTGCCTGGGTCTTCACTCTCCTAATTTCTTCCCCTATATCTCTTAGAACTACAGTTTAGGAGAAAGCAACTCACCTACACAGCTAGCCTTGCTACCGAAAATCATTTTGCTTGTTAGAATTGTCAGGATAAAAATTGTTTATTGCCTTACTTTTCTTTTTTTCATTGAGCACATATCTTTCCAAGGTGTCTGCTCTGTGTGGGGCCCTCCAATGGCCCCCGTAAGGCAATGATGAACAATAACACAAGCTCAGACTCTACCTTTACGGAGCTCATGGTCAAGCACAGATAACAACACAAGCAATTAATTAATCAATCATGACCTTCATACGTGAATAGACAGAACAACATGAAGTCTTTACCAGATGTAAAGAAAGATGGGTAAACAGGAGTTAGAGTTTTCTAGGCAAAATCAGGGGCACGTATGAAGGCTCGGAGACCTTCACAAAGGAGGGACAAAAGCAAGTCTATAAAACAGAGCATTCAGATTTGACACATGAGGATGGTGGCATAGTAGAGTGTTATCAGCAGTGTTGGAATCTGAACTACTTGCAAAAGTGATCTTTAAATAGTTTATAAATATCAGTATGCACAAACATGTCAAGATCAGAGAAATTATTCGAATAGGGGGATGGTAGAGGTGGGAGACTAGTATGGAGGCTAGATAGAGTCCAGTTAAAACAAAATTCTTTCTTATCCTAGCACAGTGAGAAAAGACATTGTGGTTAAAAAGTAGAAGGCCACCTGTACTTGGATAGGAGACTACCTATATTCATTTCTAACAACCATGGGAAGGCGTCCAAGGGGATGCCATGCACAAAACTGCGCTTTGCAAATATCACACGCGCTACTACAGACCCTGGAAGAAATTAAGGAGGACCGCGACCTGTGACTTGCTTTACATCAGTAGAATTTGGAATGAGGGCTGGACTTTCGTGATCATGTGAACAGCAACTGTCATTTGGAAAGGCCATGAAACAGAGTGGAGAGCAGCCACCCGACAGAGTGGGAAAAAACTCACTCCGGTGAGCTGCGCAGATCTGAATGTCACCGACAACCGTGAGCCCTGGGAATTGCACTTTTGCCCAGTAGAACCTCAGATGAGATTTCAGCCATGGCTGAATCCTTAATTGTCACTGATGTGAGCTTAAAGCATGTGTATCACATGCATGTGTCATGTGAGAGGTTTGTATGGTAGACCTAGAATTCCTGGAAAAGGGCAGAAATGAAATGGTACTCTTGGAAAGCAAATGTGAAAATAATAAACAGGAGGAAAGGATCACAGAATAAATAAAACTAAGGTCATCTCTTGCAGTAAATGTAATAAAATAATCCTTCGTTTAAGGAACTTCACTTTGAATTTCTTTGTAAACAAAAATATTAGACAGAAAGATATAAGTGTATACACACTGAAGATCAGGTAATTCAGAATCGGCATCCTGAGTGAGAAGTTACATCAAAGGAAACATTATGGCTAAAATCAATTCCACAATGTCAAGCAAAGCCTTTATAGAAATTTTGTGTCCATGCATTTTATCTTTCTGTATAATTTTTCCTTGTTCAATCTCATTTCAAAGAAAAAAATCACATTCAGAAAGGTAGTCTAGTAGTCAAAGAGAATACTCCAACATTCGTCTGGCTCCAAAGACCAAGTGGGAATGCGCCAACATTTACATGGCTTCAAAGATCATCTCATACCTGTGATCACTTTAAGGATATATTAATTCACATGCTAATAAGGATGTTTTTATATTACATAAGCTAACCTAAGTCTAACTTGGGACCCTAATTTTCTAAATGTACTATCCTTAAGTTGACTTCAAAAGTAATAAAAGCTCTGTAGAACAAAGAGTTTTCAGTATACTGAGCAACTCAAGCAAAATCTTAGAGATAAAAGAGATTGTTATCTCTAAGCAAGGCAAGGAACACAGATTCTTCCTTGAAAACACAACATGGCTCTTGTCTGTATGTCTGTAAAGAGAAGAGCTTCAAAATTACCTTTCCAAGCATTACTGATAATAAAAGAATAGCTTTCATTATGATGTCTTGAAATCTCTTCAGATCAAGTATCTTCTGCTTGGTGGATACTATATAGAAGCTCAATCCAACACTGAAAATAATCACATCTTTACGTCTATTCACCTGTTGCTCATTTGAATTTGACTCCAACTGCTTATTTGTGAATTTCTTAGGAATACAGAGATGGTGCTCAAATATGTTTCACTGTGCATTAATGAATGTTTTAAAAAGAAATTTTCACTCTACAGATATGACTTGATTTGAAGATGTCGTTTTGCAGATGCCATTGATTACAGGTCCTTATAACCATGATGAAACACAACATTTTAAGGCATATCTAGTCATATAAATTTTAAGAAAGCCATATTCTAGGGCATATCTCTAGTGATCTCAGTCTGACCTAAGTCATTATGGTTTATGCTATGATGACCATTCAATTTTGTGGCAAAACTGAAGACTAAAAGTTTTCCGTCCTCCCAGCCTACCTGCCCCACGGAAGCAGACCCAGTTAAGAGAGAGCTTGTACTAAATGTGTTTCTGCTTCGCTTATACTAAAATATGCTCATGCATTTTGCGTTTTGCATTTCGATTTCCAAAACATGGCAACATATCAACAGGGCTCCCTGAGCATGCGAAGAGTCATTCATTAGCTTTGAATCTATATTTAGTTCTTTATGCCCATTTTACTCTTAATTCTTGATGACTCTGAAGAAAATATCATATTTTATTCCAATATGTTTTTCGTATTTTTTGGAAATTTGCAATATCTCTCAATAAGTAGACTCGAGACTAAGAGTTTAAGAGGGCAGCCGTATCTGTTTATCTGAAAGTCATCAACGCACACATTTACATAGATCCCCCATAAAATTAACTAATAGTTTCACATGCCCAATATACACTTTTTATGTATGGCAAAAAATACCAGTAGTGAGACAGAGTTTTAAAATTATAATTCATGTTAATCAAAAAATCACGAAACCTTCCCTTTCATAGGAAACATTCCTGTAAGTTAATGGCATGTTTGGTATTAAATAAAACACCCTCAGGTGGATCTTAAAGGACTAACAGTGGATTCAGTGCTCTGCTGAGGGGACTCTGAGGGCTTTGCAACAGGACCTGCTGACAACAGACCGCAAACTCCTCCATTGCCCTGCAAACACAGATTTATCACTATGACCACATTGCCTATAATTGGACTTACCCGAGCAATGTTTCTGAGACATTTGGTGGTGACAATTGGAAAAAAAATAGAAAAGTAAAGTTTGAAAGGAAAGAGAAAAAAGAAAAAGAAAAAGAATGGGGCTAAACTAGAGGATTTTAAGATTTGTTTTATCAATAAACATTAGCTTTGTAGGTGGATTTCTACTGAGAAAAAAGTAAAATGTGATTCAAGCAGGTTAGCAACCTGGAGTATTTGCCAGTGAATATGGATTTACTATTGGCTTACCTAAGAGATAACGCCATAATAGTTATCAATAACCCTGAAAATAAACCCTAGCATGGAAGCTCTCACCTAGTTGTGCTGAGATTGCATAAGGAAAGGCCATTCAAAATAACATGACAAAGTCACTAGTAACAGGAAGCAAAGTGTGTCAGTGGTGGAAATTATTTTCAGGATAAAGAATAAAGGAATGAGCGAAGAGAAAGGAGCTTGGCACAAAACCACATATAGCATATGAATCCATTTGTACAGAGTACAAAGCAGGCAATATTTATTCATACTATAAGAGTAAATATTTTCTGGAAGAAAAAAAGGTGTTAAGCTGTTGCCATTATTCTGATTTTTCTTTAGATATTAGTTTTATAAACTCATTCTATTTGTACTATTATGACAGTCACATTCTACAATGTGGGTGTTACAGTTCTGTACAGAATTTAAAACTATGCAGGAAGGACAGCAAAAAGAAAACTCATGTAGAAAATCTTGAACAGGTACAAGAATTACTATCTATGCTAGTGAAAAAAATCCAGGTTATCAGTGGCTTTTCTGCTAAACGAGGATGTGGAGACAACACTGGATTCTGCTTTGCTGCAGAATTCATTTGAGAGTCCTCGCGTGGCCACAGTTGTGGCTGATGGAGCTGCTCTTGAGGTAAATATTGGCCCCTCTCTGTGGAATTTTTACATCCTACTTAAAATTCGTCAGGATTGTTTAACATTACTTCATTGTCACCTAATAGTCTGATATGTATACAAGAATAACAATGCAAAAAGAGAAAGATGAAGAAAGGAAAAGAAAAAAAAAAACAAAGAAATTTAAAAGTTCTGAGGGTGATGGCTTATTCATATTGTTCTGTCAGGGTGAGAACAAGGACGATAGAGTCAGATTCAGACAGGAATCTTCCCCTGCGTTTTCAGTCTTAGTCATTCCACTTTTTTAGAAAGGTGATTTTTAGGAGAACAAAGCACTGAAGACCATATGTGAACATACATGCATTCATGGGGGCTGTGAATATACGTGCAAGGAAGATTGACATTGAATTTAGCAAGAAGAATTGAAAAATGTCCTCCTCTTCCTCTTCCTTTTTCCAGGTAAAGGACATAAACATTCCTTTACAAGCCTGGTAAAAAGAGTCCCCCACCCTGCGTGGATTCCAACTTTCTTAAGGGTTTAAAAGTTCCACTCATTGCCTTCATCTGTTCAGCAGTGGATGGTAGAGAGTCACATGCACACATGCATTCTCTCTCTCTCTCTCTCTCTCTCTCTCTCTCTCTCTCTCTCTCTCTCTTTTCTTTTATTATTATTATAAAGACATACATCATGGGGGCTGGAGGAGTTGGCACAATGGTTAAAGCTCTTGCCTTGCAAGCTCAGGGCACTGAGTTTGATTCCCCAGCACCACATAAAGCCAAGCGTGATGGCACACATCTGTGATCCCAGCACTCGGGAGGCTGAGGCAGCAGATTGCTGAGTCTAAATGCATTATATGTGACTTATGTCCATAAAATGCCTTATGAGAAGAGCCAAGATACTTTATAAGAAAGATACAAATGAGAATTTATTCCTAAGGCCCACACGATGAGAAGACTGTACATAACTTGTATTTTTTTAACCTTTATTGGCATCGCCAGGAAAGACACATTTATATACTACCCTGAAACATCAAAATTCCTTTAAAAAACTAAATTTTCAAGTCATTCATAGCACCTATCAGATAGCCTTATATTTCTTAAGAAATCTTTTTTTAAGGAATATAGCATATCCCTCATTTTTTTGATTTGTTCTCTGTAGGTAGACAAAAGTACCATGGAAACCAGAGATGGAGATTGCCTGAGGCTCAACATGTTTCTAGAATTAGAAGCAAAGAAATAGAACAAAACGCCTTCTGGTTTTTCATATTTTCTTGCCTCTGCTACCTGTTCTGCCACCGTTATCCCTACCTGATGACTCCCAGGATCTTGTATTTTTGTGTTCAGCTATTTAGAAAGGAATGGTTTCTTTGCCTGCTATGTGTTCGTTGTAAATATCAGTGATTGCGATGAGCTCAAAATGGTCGAAGAGTTACCTGTGTCCCACAATAGATGCAATCCCACACAAATGAGCTGCTGGAATTCCTCACTGCTGACAAGGGGATAAGTAGTTAGGGGTGGAACCTAACATGCCCCCAAATGGGCTCCTTGTGCCGAAGGCTTAGTTATCATGGCTCTAACAAAATACCCAACATCCACAGCCAACAGGAAGAAATTTACTTTAGATCAGTTTCAGAAACCTTACACGGTCCATTCGGGGAAATGTCCACAACGGTGAAGGAATATGGCAGAGGCCAGAGAGGTGCTTAAGACATTTTAACAGAAGCCAGGTGAAGTAGGAACCAAGGAGACGTGTGAAAACTCTGGCAAGTCCGGAGCTTTCCCAGGAAGAAGCTGGAGCAATGTTTCTTCTTTCAGTTACTTAGTTTAAGCTGCCTGATGAGTTGGCACAGGTCAGTGCCCCTCCCTCATTTTCTGGCCCACAAGTGAAGGACATGCACCTGAAATCTCTGCCCCGGGCAATCCCCAATTTAAAAAAAAGTGAACACAATCTTTCAAGGTCAAACTCCAAGCAACAGTCCTTGCCAATCAGGCCCTATCGCCCAATGACACACTGTTCTACAGTTCTCCCCCTACATCTAAATACATGCGGCTTTTGGGGGACACTTCAGATCCAAACCAGAGCAGTTATCATTGGTCCTTTGGGAAATGACTGTATAGTGAAGGATCTAAGTTTATCAGGGGATTAACTCAAAGATGAAATACCACATTTCAGGACAAAGTGAGAAGAGTCAGAGTTCTAAAGATCTACTGCGTGGTTCACCTTGTGAAGCAGGGGCTGGGTTGGCCGTGCAGTCCTGAGCAAAGGCTCTTACCCGTATTTACTTGGGGAAAAGAAGGGGTAAAGTAAGGGGGGAAAGCACCTTAAGATCAGTGAATCATTTACAAAAAGCAGACTAAGAGCCTGCACAGTGGTTGACTAAAATATCAATGCATATATATATATATATATATATATATATATATATATATATATGAATTTAAAAAACTAAATAATATGGCAAATCTTTTTCTAATGACCATCATTCTGTCTGGTAGGTAAGGATGGAAGAGGAGACTGTTCCTATCTGCAACTGCTCTGTACCTGATCCAGCTGTGCCATGCCATTGTGGAGATTTTACAAATGCATTCAGCCACATTCTCGACATACTGTTTTAAGTCAAGAGGCACAGTAGAGTTCTGGCCAGTCCAGGAGAAATTACTCCTGACATCATAAATTGATCTCAATGGTTTTATTGGGAGGGGAAGACAAACGGAGCAAGGCCTAGTTGAAGGAGAGATCATGTGGCCTTGAACTGGGCCTTGAACATCTGGCCCAGACACCATCCTTTTATGTTCTTTTCCTTCCTCTGCTTCTGCGCCCCCCTGAAGTGAGCAGCTTTGCTTCGCCACACCTTGCTGCCAGGGTGATGTGCCTCACCTCAGGCCCTTGGCCATGAAGGCAGCGGACCCTGAACTGAAATATCTGAAACTGTGAGCCAAAATATTCTTTTCTTCTCTTAGGTGACTTCACCAGGTGTCTTGTGATAAAAGTTAGTACAAGCAGTTATTGAGACTACATACAGCATAGGTTAGGCACACCACAGAGAGGGTGTTCACCAAAGCCTTGAAACAGGTAAGCTTTCCCTAGGAAAGAGATGGTCCAAGAAACCGGGGGCAGGGGTGGTGGGTGAGATGAAGGGGGGCCTGAATGGGCGGGGGGTGGGGCAGTTTGGAGAGTTAATGGCGATGTGATTTTGACAGAAATAAATAATTGTACTTTAGACATTCACTATATATTTTGACCACCTTTTGTGTGTAATCCTTAAATATGCAAAAGTATAATTCACTTTTCTATAATTCACTCTTCTCGGGACAGTCTTTTATACATTATCGAGCCTTTGTTAGGAGCTAAATCGATGACATCAGTCACAGCTTTATTCCCTACCCGTTTATCTAACCTTTAACTCTTTCCTCCATAACGCCTTCTCCTTTATTGTGCTGGCTAGCTAAGGCGTAAGACTTTGAAGGCAGCAGTGGAAAGACACAAAGTGATTCTGGAGGCAGGAGGCACTGGGCAGCTCCGCTGTGACCTAGCTGACCTGCAGCGCTCCAGGTTGAAACGGAGCGGCCAGCCTCGTTCAGCAGCAATAGGATTTGCTCCTGTGGTTCTGCAAGTCTTGCCTCAGGTGCTCGTGAAACTAGGGATACCAGCTTCTCTTGAAGGTTGCCTACCCCATGGAGACTGGAGATAGAACAGGTGTCGGCTCTTGTCGGTTCTCATGGTTCTAACTTGTTCTTTTGAATCTTTGAATATCGTTGAATGTTTCCACCTCGCTTCTGGGTTGATCTCCCATCACTGGAGGCAAAGGAAAGAGCTCTGAATGATTTTTCTATCAAGCTCCTAACTGTATGCAGGCTGGCTAATATTGGTAAGAACACCTTTATCCTGTTCTTATTTGCTTCCTTTCTTCCTTCCTTCCTTCTTTCTTTCTTTCTTTCTTTCTTTCTTTCTTTCTTTCTTTCTTTCCATATTATGGTACTGGAGGTTGAACCCACATCCTTTTTGCCCATTATTCATTTTTGATTTTAAGATAGAGTCACACTAAATAATTAAATTGACCAAGCTGGGCTCAAATTTGTTACAATGATCCTCCTGCTTCAGCCTCCCACAGTGCTGCCATTACAAGCTTAGACTACAGGATCTGGCTAGAGTGCTAGTTCTTATTTCATGGGAATTGCCTGTTCTTATCACCAATAAATTTTTGAATAGCTACCTTATGGCTTTATGTCTCAGTTTTTCATTTATAAATTATGAACAGTGATATGAATCTCATAAATTTGTGACAATATTAAACCAATTATATAATGCTTAGGATTATGTTTGGTACATACATTTATAAATATCAATCTATATTTAGTAATAAAATAAATTAATGAATAGCCATACTTTAGATTTCTGAAGAAATAACATATAGAATTTTAAATATATATTTCTTTTAACTCTATTTGGTGACAGCCCTCCCTACTAACCCTAATGCTTTTTCTCAGTGCAAGCCTCTTGATAGATTTCTAGGCAGTGATGTGATCCCCAAAGTGCAGCATGGTGACAAAAGGCCCACTCTGTCATGTTTCCTGGCACAAGACAAGTGAATGAAAACATCTCCAGCAGCGGCACAGGCATGGCTGTCCTGTCAACTCTGAGTAGGACACAGGGATGAAATTTCATTCTTGTACAACAAGGAACATATCTGTGAACATATGTTCCATGCGATCCATATGTTCTCACTTACATCCTCATGTCGCAACATCTTTTGTCTTTGGTCAGATGGTCTATTTAAATATCATATGCACAGATGTGCATGAGCACACGCGTGTGCACACACATACATATATCTCTTTTTTCCATAGATCTACATATATATCTTCATTTGGCATTTTTTAAACAAACATATATTTTTCTATTACTTTCTACTATTGGCCTATGTGTTGATCTATGCATTAGATATATGAATTTTCTTTCATAAAGTTACTATTGAACAGATGAGGAAAAGTGATGTCACAAAACTATAATTCTCTGGTTGCTCGTTAATAAAAGAATAAAATTATTTAGATCTAAATGAAATAGTAGTGTTTCATTAATACAAGCAAGATCATTGAGCCCATACTACAGAAATATCAAATTTAAAGAAGTCATACATATATACATACATACATACATACATACATATAATGCTAGGAAATTCCACTGGCTCTAAGAAACAAGGTTCTGAGGAGATTATCCTAAAAATATGTTAGCAAATATATCCTTGTCCATTTCCCTTCTAAGTTACAGGATCCCACAGATGTGTGTTTCAAAGATGCATGGACTCCTTTTCTACCCACCAAATGGGAATAAAAGCTGATCTCCATGAGCTTTTGCTCTCTATCCCTTATTAATTCACAATTTTTTAGAATGGTAATGTAACAAATGAAAAAAAGCCTCTTCATACTGTGTGTATTGGTGCTAATTTACAGAGCTCTAGATACATGTGACTTGAATAACTGATGAAAGATCTGTGCTTTTGTCTATAGAATCAATAAATATGCTGAATCTTAAAATATTAATTTGCATCTAAAGGTAAAATTTTTAGTAAGTAAATAAATACCTATCAAAACATGGAATCGTCTGGGTGGAATCCCTCCTGAGCTCTCAACTTTCCATGTATAATACAAAGATTTTCTTGAGTGTGTTTATTTTCTCCATGATAAGTGCAGATTTACTGATTTGAAAATACTTTTCAGTATTTCAAGTGCCAGAACATTCCTTGAATGGAAAGCAGTAAATGTTTTATTTTTCTCAGAAGGGCTCAGAATAGGCCTGGGTCATATATTAGCTACAGAAAATTTCGCAGAAAACAGGGATGTGAGACTCAATTTCCAAAAAAGATACATTAATATATCTAGATGTAGTTAAGAGTCAAAAATGATTATATGGAAAATATGCTTCTAGAGAACATAAAAGTTAATATAGATATAGTCACATTTATTTTAAGATTATCCAAAAATGTAATCACAGGAATATAAAAAAGTAAAAGTTAAAGGGAAATAAATAAAATATTAGTGTTAGCTTTTGCTATGAATAACTTGGTAAACTATTGTTCAACTGTGGGTGAATTGATCTGCTTTAAAACAACAAATGATGACATTTCAACAATGTATCCTCTTCATTTAGGTACTGTTAGTCGCATGTCAATTCTTCTAATTTTACTGTCCTGAAACACCAAGTTCAACCTGTGAATAGAAGGTACTGGTCTCAAAAATAAATTGGAGAGACAAAAAGAGAGCGGGAAAGCCCTTGTCACCTTGACAAGATACGTATGTGCACAAAATGCTCAACTTCATTGTAAACCTTACATTTTGCACTTATACATATCGGTAAAATGGGGAAAAATAAATAAATTGAGACAGGAAATCACACTCTAATGGAAATGACTGAGTGTTCAGTGTGAGAGGAGATGCCATGATTATTAAATTTATTTTCAATAGATTGAAGTTTCAGGCATCACAAGTATTTTTGAAATATATTTAAATATGTTTTATATAAAACAAAAGTGATATCAGTATTATCACTTGTAAAATCAAATAAACTTCTTTATGACATTTTCTTATTTCTGTTGTAATATTGTAATGAAAATATGTCAGCTATTAAAAATTTGCCTTCGATTGCAAAGTCTTCCTGCCTAAGAAGAGACACTAGAAACACCTAGCTTATATTGGTAATGCAATCACAAACGGGGTTGTGTGCAGGGCAAATGAGATAGCCCAACAATAAATGTTTTTGAACTTTTAACTTTTGCCAAAATGAGCAAAAATGTTTCCTTAGAAATCATCATGAAATTTCATGAAGTATTTTACCTATGCTACTTTATTCCTGTATGTGTTTCATAGATTAAGGTTTGCACAAAAGAACTTTAAATTTGAGTAGAATCAGGAATAAGACTAAGTAGAGTAGCAACTCATTAGGGGCAATAAAATAGATAATCGGTATTTTTGTGAAGTTATTTCCTTAATTAGAAAAATATTATTTTAGAACGGAGGTACTACAGTAGACCTAGGGCTAAGGTAACAATCCACAATAAGAGCCTCTCCATCACAAAAGGAGTGCACCTAAACCTGGAGATATTCTCACCTCTATTCACTGAGCTCTTCTTCGGCCACCTTGTAGAGGTCACTGAGTGCCTCTTTTCAAAGTAATGTATTTTAAGCACTTCTCACAGCTTAATGTCATTAAATGATCCACTTGGATATTCTAACAATACTAAGCACAAACCATTTAGGGATGTCTTTTGGAATCACCAAAATCCACATCTTGGAAAATGTTACTTTACTTTCCTAATAAGATACATTACTAGAAAAAAAAATTCATCCATTAATTCAGATGTTTCCATATTCTTAACAGAGGTTTGCCTGCTCTGTAATATCAGGATCCTCACCCTGTGTGATGGTTTTGAGGACACAGACGATACAGGGATTCCCATCAGACACAGCAGCTGGGTTTCTCTTGGGAGTATTTATTTCAATCTCCCTGTTTTTCAGCCCATATTTTCATAAGAAGTTTCAATTTTGTTCGTTGCTCTGAATAAAACCAGAGAAAAAGTGTAATCAAATCCATCAAGGTAGGTATGTAATCGTTTCTTACTCTTACTCACTCCTTTAAAAATAGCAACATGGTGCTAAATTATTTTAAAATCTAGCCTAGAGAAAGAAAGAAAGCCACAACCTCTAAATTATGAAGAGAAGTATGCCAGGTTTAAGACAGTTTGTCAGTATGTAACACCCTTTGATCTTTTAAGCTTATGTGACATAAACCGTCTTTTTAATAATAAAAAGGGAATATGAAAATGAAGACCTTTAATTATTACTTTGCTACATTAACATGTGGTCTTGCATCGAAACAAAAATATATATTCTCATTAGATGCAGGTTTCTTAGAGGCTGTGAAGTAAAATCCTGTAATGCCACAGAATACATCTAAAAATGCTTTCTGAGATCATATGAATGTCAGAATCTCCACTAAGGTATATAACATAAATTTATCAAGTTTTGATATAATAATACTCTATAAGGATTTAAATAGACAAAGGTTTGATTTTTATCAGTGTTATCAGATGAGTTTAACCTATTTTGCATTAAATTTATTTTAAATACACCTTAGAAAATGCTGCTGTAGTTCTATCATCTGATAACAGTAGAATAAAAGTAGAGAGTGTCCGCAGGCTTTCTCTCCATTCCTGGCTAACATCTTCAGCTTGTATAGTTCAGTTCCAAAGCCATCAGGTGAGATTGAGACCGCTGCCCACCTCCTGTCCTCTAAAGGCAAGAGGACGAAGGACGAGTGGGAGGGCAGCTAAACAGTGTGGGGAACCCATGTGACAGGCGGAGGGCCCAAATGGACCTGAGTCATGACACTGTTGAGCAGTGAGCAAATCAATACGTACACTAAGGAGAAATCAAATCAGGTTTCTCACCACTGGGGAAAGATTTAAAAAAAAAAATCGAATAGAAATAGAATGAGTCCCATGGTCTTGCTTTATAATGAAAGGTGTAGAAGTGAACTTGTGGTTTCCCCATACACAAGTAGTCTGTGTTAGGTTTGTCATAGGTAGTGTCACAGATTACTGCAAATTTAGTTGTTTCAGTCAACAATGATTTATTTTCTCAGTCCTAGGGCTCAAAATCACATCATGAGCTGTTCTAGATCCCACACAAGAATCTGTCCTTGCTCGCTCTACCCGATGGGACAGTCAGCACTTCATTGCTTGTGAAAGGACAACCCCAGGCTTTGCTTTTATCTTCACATGGCCTTCTGGGTGTGATGTACATCTACATCTCTACATAGTGGGTTTTTATATGTTTTTATATTTGAAATTAAATCCACAGTATTTTCCCAACCTATACACTCAGAGTCTTTCTTGACACCCCAAATTGGATTCAAACATGTGATCCTCCTGCCTCAGCCTCCTTTTAATAAGGGTTAGTACCACTGCATTTAAGGCCCTGTCTAATTCAGTAGGACCCGGATTTTAGTAATTACTTCTCTAAAGACCCTCTGTCAAACTAAAGTCACTCTCTAAGGTTTTGACTAGACAAGAGATTTTGAGAAACGGCTAAATACGTATGTGGGTGCATACACACTCTTACATTCTTAACTCCACTCTGTTTACTAAGAAATTTGTGTAAGGGAGACACCCTGAATGACAAAGAGAACACTTGAACAGGTTTTCATACATAAACACAGTTCTCTTTAAATTATACTAAATTTCTGTCTGTAAGTGTTCAGTTCCTGGAGAAAAGTACATAATAAGCTTCAAACACTTTGTGAGACAAGAAGCAAAAGTGTACCCCAATATAATGAGGGATTTCTGTGGGTCACATTTCAACTTCAAACTCATGTGGCAGCCAGGGTGACGTCATCAGAGCGTCCATGTATATATTCCAGATAACCCACTGTAACTCACTAAATAAAACTGAAATATAATCATTCCAAATTCAGGTCGATACAGAAGTAAATAAACAGAAGGTAAAGAAACCTTTTCCTTGTAGGAGAATAATATTCAATAAATGTATGTGGAATGAAATAATTGAGAAAATTATCATTTTTCAACTTTCATAAGAATAAATTCGCCCAAGAAACTTCATGGGTGTTAAAATGGGAGATTAAGAGTTTGATGAACAATGAGGTATTTATGAAGACTCAACTATCTGTCCCCAAAATATTAAGCACAAAAAGGATGGGAGACTAACTTTATAAGAGACACACATGACAGACAGTTCCTTAATGAAGTGATCAAAGCTATTGTCTCCAATAATGGAATAAATTAAAATCTTATACCACTCCATACACATCAATGACACATTATTTCCTATAGTATTGTGCAAAGTGCAACCTAAATATAATCTCAAAGAAAAATCAAACTAATCAAACTTAAAAGCTCTGTGAAATATCGGTTCTTTAATTGTCAAGTATAAAAGTCATAATCGGGAAAAAACTGAAGAACTGTTTCAAATTAAAAGATTCTAATATGTGTGTGGTCCTAGGCAGGATCTTTTTAACCACAAGATTTTCTTAGAACGATTAGAGACTCTCCAACTAAATGTACATATTTGATAACAATGGCGTGTCCTCATTAAGCTCCTCTGATGGTCGTGTTTTCATTGTATAAAATATCCAAACTGAAAGAATATTTTGAGGTAGTGGGGGCAACATGCCAACAGCTTATTTTCCAATGATAAGTGAAGGATATCTGGAATATATATCTGGAATATATATATATATATATATATATATATATATATATATATATATATATCAATTTTTTACGATGTCAATTTATTATGAATTAAAAATAATGAAACAACAAAAATAGTATTAATTCTTCATGGTTCTCTCGTTAAAAGAGGATAAAAGAATGGCTGCCACGAATGCATACATTTGCAAATTAAAGCCATAAGGCCAATGTTGAAAAGATAAAAGAAAGTGAATAGCACAGAAGGGTCTTTTTTTTAAAGGAAAATGTCTGAATTATTCAATAATTTCAACATTTTTCTTTCTGCTGAATCATTGGTCGAGGACTATGAATTGAGGTGCACAGCGCGCCTTGAGTTCTATCATATCTCGGAAAGCAGTGAGAGAGATCTGCCTTTTGTGATATACATATTGACAGAATCATTGTAGGGCCTTCATTTGATATTTTAATTAATAATATCGGTGACAAATGTGCCCCTCTATTTCAGTCACCAACAGAAAACCCAGACTCACTCCCCACTATCCTCTCTCATCTTGCTTTAATTCATTAGCAGATCTTCAGGCCCAATCATTTGCTTCATGGCTCTTAATACTATTTTGTTGTTGTTTTTATTTGAAATTCTGTTAGATCTACTGTTTTTTTACATATTGAAAGCATTTGCATTCCTATCTTGAAATTGCTTAATACCTCCCTCTAACTTCTTCTGCGAAGCTCCTTTCAGTTCCTCAGTTTAATTTGTGTGGTGATCTGGATGTGGAGTGTCCCCAAAAAGCCTCCTGTTGCTGTGGATACTGTAGAGGGTTGAGAAGTGGTGCCTGACTGGAAGGAGTGGGTGCTTGGGGCTTGACCTGCACGGGTGTGCACTGGTTCCTCCATTCCTCCTGGTCTCACCAAGCTGTGAGAATGTCCATCTCCCAGGCAGCTATAAGTCTTTCTGTGTCTCCACCATGTGATTCCACCATTTTTCAGCTGCTCACGCATAAGCAGACTGAGACCTTCTGAAACTGTGAGCTGCAACAAAGCTTTCCTTCCTAAGTTGTGGATGTCTGGAATCGAATATTAGTGATGAAAAAATAACTAAGACAATTTGTAAAGTATAATGACCTCAAAAGCTCTCCTACCTTTGAGAAACACCAACTGTTACAAATACACAGCAGAGATTTTTATTCCTATAAACAAAATTTTCTAGCAATATTATCAAAGATCAAAACATTATGCTAGTTAAACCTGTGGGGGATAGAGCTAGATATATGGATTTAAGTCCCAACCTCTCCACTAAATATCTGGCTTTATATTAACTATTATTTTATCCAGCACAGTTTTTGATTGGAAATAATGAAAAGTAGAGAAACTAATATTGTCACTAAAGTCTTACCACTACTGTGGATATTAGAAGCATTTGTTGTAATTTCTACTCTATAATAGTTTTTAAGACGTATTGACCATCATTAGAGGAGACCTGAACCTCCAGAACCTAAGAAAACTTTCAGCGTAGTTTGTATAACTGTGTGTACAATAATGTCATGATGCCTAACAGCTGAAGTATTATCTGTCTCTCATCTCTCCACTTTAATCTTCACTAGTTTAGTCTTCTTAATAAAACTGGGATTCTCCCCGTTTGTGAACTTCTTAAATGTAAAGGTAAGTCTTGTTGAGCAATTTTTCATTGACTGAGGTATTACTATTGTGCAGATAGCTTATTGAATCATACTAGCAGAAGTAAATCACAAAGGAATGGGTATAAAACTAATATTTGTTTGGGCATCAATTCTATTTTAGGTCAAATAGTTAGCACTTTGAAATACGATCTTTGAATTTGTCCAAACATACTTCTAGGTAGAGATTGTTGTGTAAACCATATACACAAAGCGAGCCTGGGATGGAGTTTCTCACTCACAAGTAGAAGTCAGGTTTGTGGCTAAGTACTCTGAATTTCAATTTCAAAGTCAAATAGAAAGGTGGTGGTACCGGAACTTGGGTTTAGATATACAATCATGATCACAAAATATCCTGACTTCAATCACAGTAACATATTAATGCAAGATTAAACTTTCTAAAACAACAAATATGGGCAAATTTTCACTGAAAATCTACTTTCATCATCGCTAGTTTCTTATCCACAGACAAGCTCAAGTGTCTTTCTTTATGCAGTATTGCTATAAAAGTGAATTCTCATCAACTTCTGAGATTCACAGCAGAATATAAAAGAACCGTGTCTCCAGCTTCCAAATAAGATATTTCTAAATTAATTTGGCTGCCATTTGGGCAAATATATATGTGTGTTTTGTCTTGACAGCTTGTCAACTGGCAGGCAGTTCTAGAACATCGCATTCATTTCAATTTAATATTGGTAAATTTCTCAATTAGGATTTTATTTTTCACTTTCTGCACAATGAAATCCCTCTGTCTTGGCTGGCATTCCTTGGGGCATACAGGTGCAGGTGCTGGCATTTCTGCAGCAGCAAAGGAGGAAAAATGAAAGAAGGAAGAAGGGGAGGGAAGAGACAGGCTGAGAGAGAGCAGTGGTAATGGGGAGGGAAGAGAGAGAGCCACTGACCTTGATCCTGATACTCACCTTCATGAGGAATGAAGGGAATAATTCACACTTGACGATAACCTAGCGCAGCTGCCTCCCCTTCCTTTAACCAGAGAGGCTGGAGTCAAAGAGAAACCAGGCACCCAATGCTCAAAATCAATAGAGAAGGGAAAGTACAAAGGTACAGTGGGTTACAAATTAAGCAAAATAATTTTGAAAGCCACAACAAACCGTGGTCAGGAAACAGCTCTTTATTTTGTGGCATTCTTTTATCTTTTACGTTGCCATGCGATTCTCACACAACAAGAGCAAGATGAGAATGATTAGCCTTGCGTAACATGTTGCTAATAAAAATACACAGTAATATAACCTGCTTGAACTTCAAAGTCAGACAAGTAAGAAGGGTTGGAATCGGGATCCAAAGCGACAATTGCAACTTCCACACTTTCTGTGTGGTTCCGGGAAGGCACGCCATATGTTAAACATTTGAAGTATTTATGTGAGTGTAGTGTGTGCCACATGTATGCATGTCCATATGTATGAATAAATACGATGTGAATTATTCGTTTAAGCCTCTACTTAGGAAGAAAAAGGTAGAGCACCCATATATATTTACAGATACACACGCACACTACAACCTGTAGCTCAGAATAGCTTTAAAAGCTTTATCTCAGCTGAAAATGGCCTTGCATTTGCAGAAGGTTCTGAGGTTCACTTTCTCAACCTGTCAGGCACATGATTTATATCAATGGAAAAAGGGAGTTTCTAACACACTTATTGTCAGCAGACACAGACAGCATTCAGGTGAAGAAATCATAATAATGAGGCTAATATAACAATTTTCTATTCAACATTTATTAGTAATTAGGATAAAGTGAGGGATTAATAAGCAAAAATTACTAGAAGTACCAATAATGCTTCAAAATCAGCACACAATAGTCTGGGTAGAAAGCAGAATTAAAGAAGTTATCTGACCTAAATTAGGTGACCAAATGACAAGAAAAAAAAAGAAAGAAAGAAAGAAAAAAGGTTAACTTGTGTTTCTCAGTTCCTGTTTGCACATCAGAGCTTAAAAGAAGTACAAAAATGGAGATATTTCGCTAGTTTGTATGTTTGTATATGTGTGTTATTTTGATTTATTTTTTAAGGAGAGGGTGCTAATCGAGGAGAGTTGAATTCTTGCTAGGTGGCTATAGAAGTTTCCCTACAAAAAGGGTCATTTCAGCCAGGTGGGGAGGAGCAATTCCATTTTGATAACAGGAAAAAAGTATGCAGAAATAAAGTTCCTTGCACAAGAGACAGATAAAACCTTGGGAGGCAAAATTCATAGGGAAATGAAGACCAGAAATCACTTCTGCTTTCCAGCTGCAATGGTTATCCCTAACGAAATCACATTACAGGTGGGTAAGGACAAAAAGATCAAATGAAGCCAAGCCACCAGAAGGCTCTCTGGCCATGAAGCCTGATAACTTTTATTATATGCAGAAATAATATGTGAAGGAGATTCTTCTTCAGCATAAATACATTGATTAGTTAAGAAATGCCAAGGTTAGAATCCAGTGCGCTTTATGGAAGGATGCTACATCAGATCTAGAAGGGTGATTATAAGAGTGAAATGACTAATATGCTAAGATTGCAATGACTAGGAGGGACAAGAATTAATTATGGGGCAAGCTACTGGAGAGGCTTACAGAAGAGAAAGAGTCAGTGAAATGGCTTTCATATTCATATGAGATCTCAGAGAGTAACAAGATCAATGATGTAAGTCATAGAAGTTAGAAACCAAAAATAATAATGTCATAAGCAAAAGTAGTGACCTTAGTTTTTTATAAGGATTTTGATGCATCCAGGTGAAAATGTTCAGGGAGCAACTGGGAATACAGGTTACTAGCTTAGTGGAGCCGACCGGTGATGGGATATGGTTTGAAAGCCTTCTACATGAAGCTAAAGAGGAAGACACAAGCTGATGAAGGAAATTAATGAAAGGGACAAACAGAAGATGGGAGAGGGATGGGTAAGCAAAAGAAAAAAGAAATGGATGATGTGGAGGAGGAGGAGGAAGAGGAGGAGGAGGGGGAGGAGGAGGAGGAGGAGAAGAAGAAGAAGAAGAAGAAGAAGAAGAAGAAGAAGAAGAAGAAGAAGAAGAAGAAGAAGAAGAAGAAGGTGAAGACTGGGATAAAAGAGAAGAGAAAAAAGAAAAATATACAGGAAAGACTAAAGAACTAGCAATGAAGAAATTTCAAGGAATAAGTGTCAAAAATGAGGGACTTTACCCAAATATAGAAGGAACAGATTAAGTTAATGGAGTACCACACTGAATCACTAAAATAAATTAAAATGTCATGCCCACATTTGAATAAGCAAAGGACATTATGTATTATATCTGAAAAGGGGTTCCAGATTCATCCTTGGAAACCACAATCAATACTGGTTGTTGTTTGCCCCTATTGCAAAGATGCTCGTGAAGAGCGTTTCTCCATATATTTGCCTCTTGCTGTTTGTATGTACAATATGTGTAAATTTCCTAAGTAGTTGGAAAATATTACATGGAATCTGTAAACAGATTGTTCAGTGCCAAATGTGGGAGACTAACAATGCAAAGACACTTATCTGCACTTACCTAATTCTGGCCTCTTCAATTTTTATCTGTACTTATTTTTTTTCTTTTTTTTTTGTTTGATCATGTTCATCTGTTCATGATTTATGTGACTTTGCTGCCAATAGCAGGCCTACTTAAGTGCAATTTGAAACCAGCCAGGATATATACTGCATACATAAAAATGATTTCTGTGATGTGATACTTGGGATTTTTCACTCTGCTACTGCTTTTGCCAGACAAGGAAGAACTCTAAATTCCCGCCCTCTGCATACAAAACCTAAAGTTGTGCTTTGAGTACCAGGGCTGGGGTACTGCAAATAGATAAGCAGAGCCAAGTTCATGGAAAAAAAAAAAAAAAATATATATATATATATATATATATATATATATATATATATATATTAAAGATACCTTTTGGCATATGCACTGCTCTGTGCAAAAATGTTTTGATGGCCTGGAGAACAAGAGACAATGGTGTATCAATGGTGATAGATAGTATGGCTTCTAGACATTCTTTCTTTGGGAAAGGCTGGCCACAGGAACACAAGTTTCCTTGGTAATGGTGACCACCTATGCCACTATGGACACAGCCAATATCTGACTGATACAGATCTACATGGTGTCCTGCCTCCCTATGTGCTGCATTTGCATGTAAATATGCACAAACAAATAATTAAACATGAAGCAAATATCAATAGGATTAGCTTGGCATGTTGAGACACATCTTGATAAATCCGCCTCAGTAACAATACTCAAAACGCAAGTCTAAGAGAGGAATACAAATTCAGCCTATTGAAGTGTTGTCATGTAAAGAGAGATATTTTAATAAAACTGCTCCTCTGTCAGTTGGTTCCTATTACTGAGGGACTAAAGCTATTGAGCTGCAGAACTTAAGCCAAAAAAGGGGATTTGGAAATGCAAATGAGCGATAAGAAGGTAATAAATGTCTTTTGTTCAGCAACAGGCCATCCCTGGTGCCAGCAGCTATTTGAAAGATGATTTTTAACAGGTCGGTGGAACTGGAAGCATACATACCCAAAATGGACATCTCTGGCACGGTCGCATGGTAGGGTCCGTTAAGAAACTCTGGTGCGTTGTCATTGATGTCTTGGACTTTAATAATAAATTCAGACGGAGGCTCCAAAGGCTTGTTGGTCTCCCAGTCCACAGCCTGAGCCGTTAGGGTGTACTCAGACTTTTCTTCTCGGTCAAGTCTTTTTATAGCATGGATGTCTCCAGTCACATCATTTATTTGAAAGATTGTCCCAGCTCCGTCACCCGAAAGGATATACTTGATTTTTTTGCTTCCGGGGTCGAGATCTGTGTGTAGCTAAAATAGAAGGCAGCATTAGTTAGAGATGGAACAACGTTTCGAGAGGCTTTTTTTTTTTTTTTAAATCTGGCTCCTTTATGTGTGTCAAGCTTTGCTTTTAGCACAACCTTGCCAGTTTCTGCTAAGAGTACATACAGATAGTCCATGGCTACTTATTATAAATAAAGTAAAATTAAGTTCCTTAAATTAGAAGAGCTTTTCGTGTTAACTGCTCTGGCTTGTTAAATATAAACATTCTGCGCTTTTCAAAGAATAAAATGATCAGGAAGAAAATACCAAAATGTCTCTTTCTGATTTATCAATACAGTCATTGAATGTTATTATTAGCTACCTTTTAAGAATTCCTCTTCACATAACCTCCCCTTAAATTTCACAAGTTTTCCCAAAATCCAGATTAATATTTCATGTAAGATATGAAACAGCTGAACAAAACTGAGACACACCAAGGTTCCTGAGTGTTGGCTTAACCAAGGTTTGACTCAGAATTGCCTGTTATACTTACACAGCAAAATAAATCTAATAGCCTAACTTGTATTAAGACATCATGATTTTTGTAAGACTTTATTTTTTATTTAATTCTTATAATTCTTCAGAACTATGAGAATCATTTCCATTTTACAGAATAAAATGCCAGAAATGGAAAACAGAAGCACATTTCCAGAAATGGCGTTTCTATGAAAAGAGACAACTTTTCCACAGAAGTCCAAATCATGTCAAGGTCATTGCAGCAGGTATTTATTGAACAAATATTTTGAAGTTTATGTATTGGAAAAGTGTATCTTCCTGAAATGTTTGTATGTGCAGGAGAAACAGAATTCCTGGTTGGAAATCCTCACAACAAGGACACAGAAGCGTTTTGATATGTGGTGCTTCTGCTTTATATTATGTTGATTTTCCTTAAAAAATAAATAAAACGATCATATATATTATTTTTGAACTTTCATTTATAAAAGAAAAATATTGAATTACAGTTGCAAAATACTGTTTAAGTGCACATATTTTGAGCCTAACTCAGTTACTTAAATACTAATATAGTTCCAGTTATTGCAAGGTAAGATTTCAACTATTTGTTCCCCCCAAAAAAACTGGCTTGTGGAAAGAAACTCCTAGAAATTCAAAAGACATTGTACACTCTTGGGATCCCTTTTATTCAGAACAGGCTCTACCGCTTTCTTCACCAATTTAAATTGTATTTAGTGCTTCAATACACGAGCAGAAAGGATTATGAAAAAGACATAAAAAACAACAAAGAACCCAAGTGCGTCTAGATCCCCTACTTTACTTTTGAATATTTTAGAAAGTTAAGTGTAAGATTACATCAAATATTTATTGAATCTCAAAGTGTATCCCTTTCATTTATTGTATTAAATTTATGAACAAGAACAAATATTGAAATGCTTCTTTATCTTAATGAATGTGGGATTATAATTCATTAATATGATATTAATCCTAATTTATGATCACTTTAATTTATGTGCATTTTAACATTTCCATTAGCATTTTTATTAAAAAAGAAAATTTGAATAATACATCATTTGTGAAGGCTTCTATTCACATGCAAGCCATTCTGGCAAACAGGAGATATTGCTATGTGTCACTATTGTACAAATTTTTTTCCTAATTAATAAATAAACCATTCAGGTTAATCTTATTGTATTTATGTTAGAAAGTATTGTGCCATATTTTCTTTCCAACAATCAATAACGTCTGATTAGTAAATTATGTTTCAATTTTAGGTTTTGATGATCCCTCGTGTTTAAAAATAACTAAGAGAGAAAAAACGACAGGATGAAAATTTGAAAGACAAAAATAGAAAAGACAGATTCAGGTGTTTCTTTCTGACTACATGAACTCAAAATATTAGCACATTCGTTTGAGATTCTGTTCCTTTGTCTATAATAGAGCATCTGTCCTGAACGATGGATCGTGGAATCTGAGACCAGCCATCTATTTGCAAATTATTAAAAGTGGAACTGATCATGTTGAGTGATTCACAACTAAGTCCACTTTAGCTTTATACCATATTCAGCCCTACACAACTCTGAAAATATTGGGATGAGCCCAGTTACAACATAAGTAAAAGCAAAAATTAGAAAATATTGTATGCTTCCTTTTGTATCCAAAAATTCATCATTAGTTTATCCCAGTAAATTCAGATCCTGAATCTGACAAGAAAAAGTCTTTACTCAGATTTTTGAGTTTCTATGCTCACTCATTCATCTCGTGATGTGGGTCACAAACACACCCTAACACATGACTTGGACAGGTAACCAACTTGACATTACAAGAGAAAAAGACTATGAATGTAAAAATGGCGGAGACAAGGCACCATAGAGGCTTCAACGCTTTAAGGGCCTCCCTTTAAAGTGTTTGGGGCTGATGTCATAGGCTGCTGCTTGCTGTTGGTCTTCATATCAGACATCAGATACTGAGATTTGAATGTAACAACAGTGCCCCTGTCGATTTATCACACCAAGGACTCTTTCTGTGAAAACAAAGGGCCAAAAATACTCCAGATACACCCAATTCTCCCACCCGGTGAATCATTTGGAAGCATAACTGCTAGCCCTCCCAAGCAGCTGCTGTTCTTAAAAGAAGGTGACATGCAAATCCCCTGGGGAAGGTAAGTTTCCAAGACTCTTTGGACTGTTTAATGGGCAAGAATGTCTTTTCCATTCGCTTAATAAGTACTGTGTGCTCTTCTTTTTTACAGACAGGGGCTTAGTCTGTAATCCAGGCTGACACTAGACTCACTATTGTACCCCAGGCTCGCCTCAAACTCAAAGCAATCCTCCTGCCTCAGCTTTCTAAATTCTGGGATTAGAGTCTCGTGCAACTATGCCAAGCTTGTGTGGTACTAGGGAATCAAATTCAGGTCCTTGCACTTGCTAGGCAAGTGCTCTAACTACTGTGCTATCCCCCCAGATCCCCATGCTCGTCTGTGTATTGTCTTAGGGGTTCAAGTAGAGCAAAAACTATCACCGACATGATCTCTGTTCTCAAAGCCACTTAATTTTATTAGAGAAAAAATGCAAATAAAAATTTTAGAGAAAATCCTATCGTTATCACCATCACAACCGCCATCACAACATCAGTGCATTAGTTGACTATTACCTGCTTAGCGTTTTGTTAAGTACACATGTGTATTTTCACAACCAATCTGAGTGATCAAGATTCAGAAATTTTTATAGACCATTCCCAAATAATGCATAATCAGAAATTGGCAGTAATAACAGTATGCATTCTAGAGTCTGTTGCTATAATCAAATGCATGCTCTTTCAGAGCTATGATAACGACAAAACGGGGGTCTCTGAAAATTTACTTAGGAATGACGCGTGAGGGGATGAAATAGTCAGTCCTAATTACGTTCTAGTTAAAGCTTCAGGTCTGAAAGGAGTAAGAAATGTGTGGCAGGTACAGCTAGTAATAAGCATGAAAACATCTCACCATGTTAGAGAAATTAGGGATAACTTTCTCTGAATGTAGTATGGAAAGAGAGAAAAGTAACCACAACCAAGACTGGAAAGACGATATGGCCCAATTATGCATCTGTGAAATCACGATCAAGAGCTTGGATTTGACTATCAGAGTGGTGTGAGACCTTAAGTAGAAAAGTTTCAAGAAAGAACTTGACCTTATAGTTTTGCTGTAGTAGTGTTGCAGAAATGGGTATAGGTTTAATGGAAGCCCAAAGGAGTGATGTTATAGCTAAATCTAAGATGTAGACTAACCGTGCTACCTTGGGTCTGACTCTGATGTCCAGTCCAGCCCCCAGAATCTGTCACATTTGTAAGCAGGTGTATTCCCCACCCCTCTGTCTACTTACTGCAGTCTAATTGGAGAAGCACAACGTGTCAGGTATACACTAGTGACACCAAGCTGTGACATTGTTTGCAATTTCAGAAATCATAGCAGAATTGCTACATAATTGAGCTGAACTGTGAATATCAGCAACATTACACTCTCAACTTCTATATATTCTATTTATTTGCATAACACCACCCAATTAAAAGATGCATTTATACTATAAGAGCCGTGGGAAGAAGTATTTGCATTTCTTCTTGTGTTCCCTCTGCCTTATAACATGTTTGTCATATTGTTGGAAGCTTGATAAATATTTGAGAAGCAAAGTGAATGTAAAGAAAGGGGGAAAACGAACATTTCTCATTTTATTTTCAAAAGAGTGATTTAAAGAAGGAAGCAACAGAATTTCTAAAAGTTGGGCCCAGGATCCTCATCTATGGTAAAACAATGTCCTTAAGTTTCTTAAGTATGTATTCAAATTTAGTGCTCAATATAGGAGCTAAGAGACAGCAGAGGCGTTGACTGAAGGAAGGCTGTTCAGATAAGTACATAGACAGGTAGCATACATACGTACAGATGGGTAGCACTTGCATACATACATAGTTAAATGAATAATTTGTGAATGATAAAAAAACCCAATGTTCAAGCATCATCAGAGTCCAAATAAAAACCTATGTCCCCTAAAAGTTGTGCATATTTAATAAAATCGTTTTCCATACTCTCACACGAGATCCTACAGTAATCCAAGAGCAGACACACCTAAAGGGAATAAACCCTTCTCCGCATCTATGTTAATACCAGACTAGGATTCAGCTACCAGAGAGGACCAGGTTTGACCATTCAGGCTAATACTTCTGCTCGAATGAGGTGGAGACTTAGACTGAGTAAATAAATAGGGAAAATCACTTCCTCAACTAAAAATCAGATAAGCTTGTCATTAAAGCTTATTTTGTACTCTCACCAGTTTCAAAAACACCCTGGAAGAGACTCTCTAAATTTCTATCCTCTTCTCAAAAAATATATATCTGAGTTACAGGTGAAAATCAATGTCTTTTCAAACCTTAAAGTTCAACAAAGATTGCAGCAGCAGAAATCTCTGTCCTTTGCTGATGCAGGATTTCATGAAGTTTCTCATCTTTGGAGAAGACAGCAGGCTTAACACTTGAATCTAATCGCACCTTGGTATTATTTCCTCGGTACCTAGTATGATGCTGGCTGAGGAGCAACTGCGCCATGATGCCGTCAGTATCTCCGTGAATGAACTATGACATTTAATTCACAATCATTCAATATAAAAGATGAGACCAAGTGCTTTGACGTAATTTGCTTTATCCTAAGGTTTTGAGATGGTAGAGTGCAGAGACCGAATGTGGAGGAGACACGGGGTAGGTCTCTAGGAGAGTGGAGGACAAATAAGAAAAAGGCAGAGAAAAAGCAGACTACTCCTCTTCATGCTTCCAAACAGCTCCTGTAAGGACCAGGCGCTAGTACCGAGATCTTCCCCTTTCAACTTCTAGCTCAGGACCTCTCGTGTATGACAGAATATTTCATAAAGGATTCTGCTCAAACATGAAATCCATCATTTGAAAGATGGAGATCAGAACTCGGCAAGAACTGGTTCTGGATGCTTTAGGTATAAATAAAGATGGTGTGAAGGTGGTAGATGGGGTGAAAGGCAAAAGGGTGTCATGCACTACTGTATAATTCGTAAAATGTTCTTATATGCTAAAATGTTATACTACCACAGTAAATCTAAATAATTCAAATTAGCTTTCATTCAGACACTTCCATTCTTAACAAATTGCAGGAGCAAATTGCATCATAAAACTAATTCTGGATAACAAGCATAAAACACATCAAAATTTAGCTTAGATTAAGTTGTTAGTAGGCAATTGCTCTTAGGACAGCATATTCCAAGGATACAGGTGTTCAGTGAAATAATAACAATTGTTGAAGTAAACCAAGTCGTGTTTAAGCTTGTTTTAAGAGATGAAAGGCTAGAGAAAAAAAAATGACTAATTGAATGAAAATAATAATAACCAACTCTGGAAATAACCTCTGCTTCAGAACACACACATACACACACCACACTCACACCACCCACACATGCACAAACAAATGCACACATATACAAAGTTTTTTCAGCAAGACAATGGATAGCATTCTAAGAATGTTCTTTGTAGTCTGTGTTAGCTTTTGGTGTCATTATTGCACAGTTTGACCTGGCCATGAGGACTGGAGCACAGAGAAATAGAAAACTGGAAGCCAGTCCAAGAGAACTGCTGTTTTTGGCTCCAGATACTGGAAAATCCGGTCAGAAAAAAAGGAGACACTGCTTGAATTACATTTTTAAATGGAATGTTGTCCAAAAGCATGCTTTTTATTCACATTATTCACTACTGAACCCTCCAGCAATCATTGTATTTGGCACAACCTAGGTGCTCAATAAAGCCTAATTCTTTGCCTACATAGAGTAGATCTTAGTGGCTTGAAACTTGTCACTGGCTTTACATAATGAAGGGCTGAGGTGTCGTAAATACACTGTCTTTGTCTTGCTCAAGCTCAAACAATTAGTCAGTGGCAGAATCAGATGCAACATAACACTTTCACAAAATTTCCAGGACACAAACATTTCAGCATAATTCTATAGAGATATTCAAGAAAGAAGTCAGCATGAAGAATTTCAGACACCCTAAGTAAGAAAGAAAGAAACTAGAGAATCCATCTGTGTTTGGCCCTAAACAACAAAACAGATTCAGTATATACATTTAGAAATTCTTGTGTGAAGGCAGAGTTGAAGGGCAATCTGTAAACCAGTTCATCCTGTAGAAGTTTGAAGAAGAAATAGAAATAGGAAGACAGGAAGCCGAGCAAATATGCATGTGGGGGAATAACATCGACGAGAGCCTGACAGGCACATTCCCAAGAGACTTTCAAGCCAACATCTGTGACCTTTGCAAAGTTGCTACCATCTTCAGACTTGATCACAGCTTTACAGATTTAAAGACATGATGTGTCAGCCCTACAGCAAATCCTCTTCTTTTAGCTAGTGTAACATGGCTCATAAGTCTCACATTTTGGAGGAAAAATAACCTAATGCATTGATGATAAATTTTTTAATGAGGTTAAAATATTTATTATGATAAAAAATATTTTAGAGAAAGACACAAAATGAAGCCAAAGGATTCATGTTGATAGGACTTAAGAGAAAGGGGACTTAGAAGGATGAACTCTCCAAAGATGCCAGATAGTAACTTTACTTAAATGTGCCTGTTTTGTTTTAAATATAGTAAAAAAAATATGCTGAGCATGCTCAAACTTTACCTTCCCCAATTTTTTTCTCTTCATCTTCCTATGGAGTTGGGGTAGATGGCAGTATTTCATGAAACATCCATGAGTTGGAGGGTGGGAGTGGCAAACTTCCTTTCATTGAATACATTTTATTATATTATATGCTTAAAAGAGACTAGCTGGAATATTAAATCTTACATTCTTGGAAGTCAAAGCATCCAAATCAGCAGTGACACTTGATTAGTGTGTTCTGATAAATAGTAATAGTGGACCAGTAGTGAATAGGCATTTGTTTGACTGGATTAAGGAATTACTAGATGAATGGGTGAATACAGTGAAAGATGACAGAGAGATAAATAGATGAATTAAAAAGAAGAATATAGGTATATGAATGTTTTTATTGAAGATTGCATAGATGCATGAAGAGAGATCCTACAGAATACCAGCCATTCTCAGTAGCACTTCCCATTGTATCCTAATATACTGTAAATGTTTTGAATTAATGGGCGAATGAACAGATGGACGTATTGGTGAGTGGGTAGTCTGGAAGGACTCAATGTTTCTCATCAGAATAGAGATTCATAGAAAACATAACAAGTTATTCTGTCTCAGAGCCCAATTCATCTTACACAAAGGCTGATATATAGTCAGTGTAATTCATCTGTAATTTATGAAGGTATTTACATGAAGATATTTGGTGTACATTTTGTTTTCAACAAAATCATCTCTTTTTAAATTTTCCTGAAAAATAAAATACATGTAATAAAGGCATCTTCCCCTATCCTAAGGGAGAGGGGCATTGTAGTCCCAGTAAACAAAGAAAACAACTACACACGACAGAAGAACAAGACTGAATAAAAGGCGTTCATGATTAACAAACAAAAAAGTGAATTTTAAAGGAATATGGAAATGTAAAACAGACACAACATATATTCAAGATATTTTTCAAAGGTCAAGTCACATTGGAACATCCAGTCGTACTGTCAAAAGGAGAAATGCTCAGAACTTTTTTGTCAATGTTTTTTGTATCTCAAGAAACATGATTAACCAGAGTACTAATAAGGGTTGAAAATATCAGATACAATTCTGGTGAAAAATTACTGATCAGAACGTGTCCTGTAACCCACATAAGTTGCAAAAGCACAGAAGGAAAAGAACATAGTCAACAGCTGAATAACAATAATCTATTGGATCTGAAATTCTATGTTGGTAATGGAGTTGAGTTATTTAAAATGCTGTGATGGTGGATGAGCAGTGCAATTAAAATTAAAAAACGAATGCATAAAACTATAGTTTTGTGTCGGCCATAAAACAGGGTCATGACAGTCGCTCAATTCTATTGTTTTGCCTGTGATTAGGTTGCTCAATAAATGTGTTGCTCATTCCTGCTCTATGAACAATATAAACTGTCTCATTTGAAGCCTCATAAGATTGCAGGAGCCCAGGACCAAATGCATCATTAACAGAAATAATTACATTTTCAAATTTCAGCCATGACTAATCAATGAATAGATGAGTGGGCTTGGAGACGACTGGATGGATCAATAGGTAAGCAGATAGAAGAAAGAATTAAGATGAGGGGAGTGGATCAATAAACAGTTCTATTGAAGGAAGCATGGGTGGATAAAAAATGGAAACAAATAGATGGGTAGTGAAAGACAGATTCAAATGTATTTCCTTTTAGATCAACGAGTGATTCAGTGGCGGAGTCAAACATACCAGATGTGAACTTGGACACATACTTCAGTTTCTCCCATACTATTTTCCTCTTTTAGAACAACATGAAGGAAACTCCTCGTACGTTCAGGCCAGAAGCTCCTTGGATAAGGACAGCAGCTACGTGAAAGCTTTTGGTTTGGCTGGGTTGTTTTAACTTCTCTCACAAGTATCATTACAACAATAATGCATTTTTGAGAATTCATATAATATACATCAATGTTTCAGAATCAGATGATAATCGTATAGATGGCAGCTACAAATGTGTGTGTTTAAATGCATGCATGCATGTCTGAACAACGCATTCTCCACTTTCATTCATCCGTGACCCTCCAGAAATTGACTAAAAAAATTACCAATCAATGACAATAAAACTGCAAAGGAAGTTTGAAAATTGAAGACTCACCTACAGCTTCTAGCTATAAATAGATTTGTTGGAAATCTGTACATCTTCCATATTAAAAGTAATGCTCATATTCCATGGACATAAATATGTTGTTTTTGCTTCATTTCTAATCAGAAACAAAAATTATCCTTTCAAGTCCATTGTTAGAAGTTGAGCTGTTTTCCTGCCAAGTCCATATGGTAAAGAATTAACACCTAGTCCTTCAAAACATAACTGTGTTTGAAGATTGGGGCTCTGAAAAAGTGAAATGTGGCTGGGAAACTGGCTCTGATCCAATTTGCCAGGTGTCTGCAAAGGTAGAGGAAATTTGAACACATAGACACTAGAAATGTACCACAGAGAGGAAAGACCACACGAGGACACAGTGACAAGGTGACTCCTGGCAAACCAAGAAGCAAAGCCTTCAAAGACAAACCTTAGGGAGTTCAAGCCTCCTGAAGCAAGGGAAAATACATTTGTATTGTTTAAGCCCCCTTCTCTGTTATGACAGCCCTAGCAAGTCAAAGGTCCTAGTAAAATATATTATCTGCTGATCAATGAATACCTTTATTAATGCAAATAGTAACTTCAGCTTGCAATAATTATTGCCAGAAATATAATTCTAGGTACTCCTGGAGGAGTGATATACCCCAAAATACTCAAACCCTAACATCATAGAACAAATATGTCCTTCTTCCTAAAAAAGAAAAAAAAGAAATATAAATAAATAAAAATGCAATCCAGTCAGACGTTTTATCTTGGTTTACATAGACCTGAGTTAACACCTGTCTTCCATAATGATGAAGTAATGAAACTATGCTGTTTAAAGTCACTAAATATTTTAAAAATTTCAGCAACAAAGGAAAACTAATACAGTATTGTATTAGTTTTCATTGGATGTATCAATATATCCACAGAAATTTGTTATGTTTACATATCAGCTAGTTACTGTCTTTGAATAAATCTTATATTCTTTTCCTTTGATAAAAAAGAAAGGAAGGCTGAGTTACTTTTCAAAAGTTTTCTAATTCTAATCGTCTGTGAATTTTTAGGTACATCATTTCTGTTCTCATTGCTGTTTGACATTTTCAACTTATGACTACGAAGAATCCCTTAGAAAACATGCACCACAGCTACCCAGGCACCTACTCATTTAAGTATTCAGTCACTCTCAAGGACTAATATTGACAGTTCTCCTACATGAGATTGTTTATACTCCATTTTTATATCATTTAATTATCATGACAACCCTATGAGGCACATATTAGATTTTTCACTGCATAGATTACCAAACCCGAAAAGTAGAGATGCAAACAGAAGCTCAATATGACAACCAAGCTAAAACATGATTTAATATCTAGGTTTAACTGCTACCCAAACTTATGCTTGATTTAATGTTTTCATGTGGTGTGCCAGAGCCATGTATGAGGCAGGAAAATAGAGAGTAGCACTTGAAACTAAGACTTTCTGTTCACACAAATGCAGGTGTCTGAGGCTTTTTTTAAAAATATAAGCACAAAGTTAGTATATCACCTGTTTGCTCAATAGAAGTTGTAAGGAAGTTACATCAAAGAGGAGTCATAACACAGAACGAAAAACAGAGTCCTAGCTGTAATCACCCCTGGAAACTCTTGATACCCATTCAATGCACCAGAGCCTAAGATTCCCAGATTTTCCTGTGGAGCAGAGTTGAATGATAGAAATTTCATTGTGTTGGGGTGGCAGGATTGGGGGCAAGGCGTGAAGAGAAAGAATTTGCTCTGGATATTTTGTGGAAATCTAACAAGCCCCGTAGGTGGATGTATGGAGATGAAGCAGGGCATTTATAGAAACCAATGACGCAAAGAAGACCTCATCGATGTGCCTTGTCATTCAAGCTCTAATAGCTGAAAATATCTACTCTATCGTGTGTTTTTGATAGCACCTTTTAAAAATATAAACTAATAAAACCTTTCCCTGTACACTCACAATCCTCTAACGGCAAGGGTTTCAAGTGTCCACAGAAGTCCCACAAATTAAAGGTTTGCCTGTTAGCCTGCGATGCTGTTGGGAGGTTATAAAACTTTCAAGAGGAAAGACCTAGTGAAAAGAGTTCGGGTCACTGAACATGTGCTCCGAAGAACATCGTAAAGGATACATCATTCCCTTCAACCCCTCCCTCTCCTTCTCCTTCTTTTTCTCCTAGTCTATGACCTCTTCCCACCCTCTTTCCTCTTTACAGTTACCGTGAGGTGAACACATCTCCTCCAGCATGCACTGCGGCCATGATGTCCCAGGCTAGTGCCCTGCAGTGTGATGCCCCAGGCCATCACACAACAAAGCAGCATACCCAAGGTACTAGGGGCTGAAATTTGTGGAGCTGAGAGCCAAATAAGCCTTTCTTCCTTTTAAGTTAAATATCTTAATGCTTTGTTACGACCACGGAAAGCAGCACAGTAACTGTGTTGTTGATGTATACATGAATATTCATTGTATATTTGAGAAAAAAATCCGTTGGGAAAAAAAAGAAAAAAAAAGAAAAAAAATCCAGAGTTGATAAGTATTTTGAACTTGAAGTTGTACGTGGAAATGTATATTCACAACTTCTTCACATACTCGGATCATAACAATTGTTTCATCTGGTTTGATAGGTCCCTTAACCTCTTTTGTGTTAACCAGATATGCTGGTTTTACTTGCAATAAAATGCTCAGAGTGCCATAAACAGAAAGTATTAGACAAAAATAAGACAGGAGACGGAGATGAAAAAGAATTATCATAACTGGGAATTAGAAGAGATTATTTGAGTTTTGAATATTATATACTATTTTTATTTTCCATGCTTCTGAAGAGAAACAAAAGGTTATGGGGAAGGCCTTTGTCATTAACGTGAAAGACTGTCAGAGAGGCAAAACGGTAACTAAGTTTCCAAGACTTTCGACTCCACAGTAAAAATATAGATGCCACTTTGATGCCATAGGATGATAACATTGAAAACAGTCAATTGATTTTTAAGTACTTTGATGAAATTGAGTTTTTTTTTTTTTAAGTGACCTTATGCTTAGGTGAAAATTTCATGTAGTTCAGTATTGCCCAAATTATGTAGTGTGTGTGTGTGGTTGAGAATGGGTGACCTTGTAACAAGGTAGAAGGAAGAAGGAAGAACTAAGGAGAAGATTGAAGAACAGAATCCTATTGTGATCCTGGGGAGTGGTTTAAATATATATAGTGACTACACTTCGTACTCACGTGCAGAGGACAGTCCTCCAAACATTCTTGCACACATCAAGTTCTATTTCTTTCCTGCTTGTAAATCTCAAGAGTAATAAGGATGCACTGAAAAGCATCATTCTGAGACCAGCAGGGACTGGCAGACACAGCCAAAGTCTCTGCTATGGTCTCTAGGGGCAGGGTGTCTCTCAATACTTCAACTCAGTAAGTGATTTTCAATGAAGTATAAAGCCTAAAGTAGGCTGCTTTCTGAAATCCTTCCTAGAAGTGTAGTGGAGTATACACGGATAGGACCGTGCTCTCTGGGCAACTTTCCTAAACTTTGAAGGACCGGCTCAGCTCAAACCCTTGACTTTTGTTGTTTCTATTTGTATGAAAATAAACCCGTTCAGGTGGCTTGTCATATGTGTAAGTAACCTATCTCACCAGACTTGGGTAATTGTGCAATTAGAGCTCCCAATTAGTACGTAGAATTGATAGTCAGTACTCAAGGATACTTCTTTAAAAAAAGTTCAGGTAAGAAGTAGAATTGAAAAGTTCACTTCTTCCCAGTTCTGTAGAAACCACCTTTGTGAGGACTTTGTAGTTGAGCACAAGAAAAAATTCTTGAACAATATTTCTCAAGGAGAGTTCTACAGAATTCTGAGCATCACTAAACCCCTTCTTGGACATCTAGCAAGTCACAGTGATGTGTCCTTTTTACAACACCAATGTAACGGTGGTTAAAACTGTTGCCCTATTCATGTCAATTCAAGACAATGACACCAAACTAACTGAAAATCACAGTATTCCTCAATGCCACAGAATGTGAGATGAAAAAACAAAAACTGTGACTGAAGAATATTTTTATGAGACAACAAAAATGATTTTATAAACTCAGGCCTTTTTCTCATGTTTAATGCTCTGGATATTGAATTGGGTGGTACACACAAAACACTTCTGCCACCTGTTGAAGTATGAGCATTATCCCAGGATAGAACAAGAGATTGCTTTGGAAACCAGCTAAACTAACACTTGTCTTAAAGGAACTTATTTTTTGGAAAGAGCAACTGAAAAACAAGCTATAGCCATTCTGACTTTCACAATGAGCCTATATTTTATCAAGATTACAAAAAAACATATAATTTTAAAAATAAGCAATGTCTGCTCTAGATATTGAAATTTTCTATCAAGCATTTGAATATTTGAAATTACGTATCTCTCCCATGAGACTAGATCTTCTAGATATCTATGAATTGTTCTGGTGAGTTTCTGATATTACTGGGTATGGTTTTTTTCATATACAAAGAAAATTGCAACATCTGCATGGCAGAGTAAACCAATATTTTCAGTTGAATGATGTTGTAGTATTATAAATGGGCAAAAGATCTAATCAGAGTGCAAGACAGAGCAGTGGATAAATGCACCAGGGCTCAAAAATGTATTGAGGTAATTTTAGATTTCAGATTACTTTTAAGAAATTATAACTTGTAGAGATTTCAAAGTGATACCAAAGAACAATAACCACAGTTATCTCAAAAGGTTATTAAACTATCCATGCATCTTCCAAGTGTATATTTATGTGGGGTTTTGTTTACTTCATATAACTAAATGAAAACAACACATTGCAACAGATTGGATACTGAAGCAGATATGAGAATAAATCTGCATTCCACTAAACCAGAATTTAAAGGGGTTCTTATAACTGTAAAACAATAACACTCTTCTCATTATATTTTGTTTAGAAAAGCATTCTCATTTTCATTAAAATGTGCCATTTTGTAGCGTGTAACAAATTTATTACTAATTTTCACATGACAAGCATGTAAATTTTCCCAGTTTCAATTTCTAATGTGGAAGCACTCATAAATATTCTTCTCCTAAACCAAAACTTTGTGGAACTCTCAATGTTTTAAGGGGGAAAAAGGCTTTATGGCCAAAATCCATATGAGTTTAATATCTGAGTTTAATAAGCGTCTACCTCAATCTTAGTTCTGAAAAAGTAAATGTAACTCTGTAGCATAGGCATATGCTGTAGGTCTAGAACATTTGGGCTATGGGATACAGGGAAAGTAGTGTGGTATTGTGAGCAGTAAAAAAAGAAAACGAAAGAAAATAGCAAACGAATGGTAATAATACTTATACGAAGGAATACTTGCCTGTTACCCTTTTCAGAATCTTATCACAAACTGTCTCAGGCCCCAGAACACCGGGAGGACCATTACAGCAATCATCACAGTGGTTAGCAGGACGTCTTCGCTGCACTTAGGGATTAGGTAGCAAAGCAGATGGGAGACAGAAGGCCACCTGCTCAAGCCACAGACGTGGCAGAGTTTAGGAATATGAAAAATAACATATTGTATAATTTTAATTTTCTAAGGAAGCAGCATATAAAATGCATTGCCTAAATTACATGAATAATTAGTAAAACCATAGTTCAGTCCCATGGCCAAAAGCTACCCTCTAATTGCTCCCTTTCAGACAGCATTGCCAGCTGGGCTTTCCTCCCATATCCCAGATAAGAAGGAGAGGCTGCAGAGGTGAGATGACTTGTACCAGGTCCCAGGGTTGGCATAGGATCAAAGCTCGTGCATTCCTCTACTCAATTACAGCATGTCTTTGGCTCTGCCGTGACACTGTCTGAATGTGTTCAGAGACAACATCTTTGAGAGTGTGTGATCTTTTTCAATTTCAGATCGTAGTATCAGTTCTGATCCAACACTCCAGAAACAAATACAATATACAAAGTAGAACAAGCTCTCAATTTCCGTTTCTACAGATTCTCTTACACAAATTAGACCTAGTGTCACTGCATAGGACAAAAAGAATCCAGACTTGCCAACCTGGTCAATAATTTGAAGAGTATTAGGAAAATAAATAGCATACATTCCCACATATTCTCTTCTATGTGAATTTGGCATAAAGTAATGATGTCTGAATTATATTTTTGTTATTGCAAAAGAGTTCTTATTTGTCATAGCAAATTTGGCAAAGCAAAGAGTGCTAAAAGAAAACCAAAGCACGCCCCATTCAGATGCAATCATCTGTATTATTTGTACAGAAAGGCACATTTAAAAAATGCCACTAATGAGATGGTGTTTCATATCTTTCTTTTCTGATTTTATTGATTTAGTACAACTTATGCATGTATTTTATAGAAATAATGAACACATGAAGAGCTCTTTCACAACTGATTTTTGTGTGTATTTATGACAGGTTCTAATACTGATGTCAGTTTCCCCACTCTTGTCCTATGCTGAAGAAATCTTTGTTTCTTCATGCTTATGAGTGGCACTGTCACCAGCTTCTTTGATGCAGAAACAAAGTTATAGTTTCACTCACAAGGGGGGAAAAAGTATGAATTACAGACAGGGTTAGAAATGTCTTTTGAAACTTGTGATTTATGAATCATGTACAAATTGACATAACTTAGCAAAATACAAACTTGCCTACGTTGTAACACCTGGGAAGCGAAAAACAAATCCCACTGACATAATGGAATTTGTTCATGCTATTATGTTTCTACCAATAACTGCATTCATCGATAACATTCAGTTTTATGCATGATGTCTTATGCATTCCTTCACCTGATATTGTCCCCCAGGCCTGGAAATTAATTATTCTATAAGGCCCAATTACCTCACTACACTTTGAATCCAGGTCTTCTCATCCCAAACTCAGCTCTTTTTGTTTGATGGGGTTACCAAACACTCAAGAAATGTTTGCTGCATACAGAGCGGTAACTGATTTGAAATTATCTGATAACGCACATCCTCGTCAAGCCCTAATCCCCAAGATCAGCAGCGATCACTTTTAGTCTTAATAACTGGTACAAATTGATACTGTAATGTTTGGAAATGTAATAGTTTCAGTATCACACAGCATGAGCTTGGAAGCTTCCATGGACCACCGCAGGTAAGTCAGCCATGCCTTGTTTCAATTTGACGCC
The DNA here is from genome assembly GCA_004027205.1 of Ctenodactylus gundi. Taxonomy (NCBI): domain Eukaryota; kingdom Metazoa; phylum Chordata; class Mammalia; order Rodentia; family Ctenodactylidae; genus Ctenodactylus; species Ctenodactylus gundi. Next base: position 218,725 of record PVKB01000179.1, on the reverse strand, counting down.
AAGTTTACAAGTGAGGGAATGAATTGTCTTCTCTCTGAACCATGATGGATATGACATAAACTACTACATTTCAGAAGTATAGCATAAAGACAGAATATTCAAGTGTTGTGCCTGTGACACCCCACTTCCGTACAAGCTTAACGATAATTTGCAAGTTAATACGATTCTTTTGGGATGCTGCATGCTAGTCCCAAATCACAGGGGAATATTATTTTAGGTTATTATAAAACCCTGGCAATCAGAATAGCTCAAGGCTATAGGCGTGACCATCTTTTTAGATATGTACACACACAGGTTTATAGGCTTAACATGGGGTAAACTTCAGGGAATAGCGCACTTATGAGTAAAAATATATTTCTGGGCTCTCTTTGGAAATTTTAGGGTGAAACAAACAAAAATAGCAATGATAAAAACTAAAAATTAAAAAAACAATCTTTGCACCTCTAGGAATTTCCAAGAGGCCGCCGATGCTATCGGTCAGGCACTAACCTTTTAAGGACCACAGTCTTAGAAATCAAACTCAAATTTCTCACAGTGCTTTTTTATATATTTTGAAATAGTCTAAAGAAAATTATTTTATAATAGCATATGCTATTTTAATAAATGATTCAAAATATTTTATTAGGGAATAATCAATTTTAGGCTCCAAATATTTAGTATGGACTTTCCATCATTTATTTTCTGAGTACTACTTAGATGTTTACTGATGTATCAGTAAAGCCATTCAAATTAGCAATTATTCATAATGCTTCTATTGCGAGTATTGTACACAGGTTCTGATCCTGTGGTCTTGTTATTACACAAAGCTGATTCGTAGTCTTAGAGAGCTAAGTATCAGGCCATTTTCCTGAATGCTCACCTCTATCCACAGGTGCTTAGAGTGTTTACTTGCGAAGTTCTTTCCCCACCCTTGACCTCTGAAAGTTATTGAGAATAATAAAGCTCACAGCCATCATCAATGCGTGTGCTTGTGAAGGTTAAAGAGCATAACATTCAAAATTGCACTCATAAATATACAGGACTTAGTGATTGATGGAGCGATATAATCAAGATAAATGAATATTAGTTTCAGTAAAAGGAAAAAAAAAGAGCAGTTAAGCTAGATTCCCTCTATCTCTGCATACTGTCAGCTTTCTTTACAGCAACTGTAACTCCAAACTACTCTTTTTAACTTTATAAAAAAAAAAGACCTATTTAATTAAAGCACTGTTCGTCGTCCTGAAGAAAATTATTTATAAGGCCCTGTTAATACATGATTTCCATAGAGTTGCTAATCATCCCTTACTTTAAAATTCACTGTTCTGAGAATGAGATGCAGTGGGTAATGCAAATATCAAACTGGTACAGGATATTGCTCTGCATTAGGCATCCACATTAGGATTCAGGCATAATTAATACACTTCTAGAATAAAGTGTTGACAGCACTCTTATTCAAATATATAGCATATGTTTATAGTCTGACACATTGCAGGAACACACATAATTACAGTATATTTGTGAGAGAAATTGCAGAGGCAGGCCGAGGAGCTGTGTGCTTGCTGTGATTGAAAACTGCCATTGTCCAACTAAAACAGGTGAATCCAACGAGTGGCAGCACTGCCAACTGACTACCAGACCTGGTCCGGATAATTATTAAATTCCCAGATGCTAACACAACCCAAAAAAGCAGAGGGGTTTTTGTCACTCTTATGAGGTTAAGAGAAACTCGAGAAGTTAACATCCATGGAAGATCTCAGAATCACAAGACTCTCCTTTGACCAATGTAGACTCACCATTGAGAAGAGAAAATAATTTGTGTTTATTAGTTGTGTCTTTGTGGTGTTAGTTAGAAACTACTGAGAGTGCCTTTATCATACTTTTTATTTTTCTCATTGGAAGTCATTAGAAAAATAATGGCTCATGTAACATCACAGAAGGATTGCCTCCTAGGTATTATAGAGTACCATGCAACATAAATCTCAAAAGGAGTTTGCAGTAGGATCATTCTTCCCCAAAAGCATATTATACCATTACTTTGCGGAAACGCAGGTCATGAAGTGTTAAAAAGGCCTCACAGTAAATAACCTCATAAGTGATTATATATCTAAAGTACAGGTTTTAGTTTATGACAAAATAAGGCAATATAAAACCTCTAATATTATTCCAAAGAGGACTTCCACCGGGATCAAACCAGGTGCAGGATAAGTCAAAATACAAGAAAAGAATGATAGAAGAGGAAGGCAGCTGCAAATACATACTGAAAACTTAGCATGTACCATGCATTGCTCAAATCACTTCATATCCATCACCTACCCCATCCTTTTAATGGTGTTACGAGGTCGTCTTTATTGTACTCACATTGTAGAACTGAAATTTGAGTAGTCAAGTAATGTGCTTTTACATCACACAACCACACAACTAAATAGCTGTCCAACTGTTGAGCTTTGGTTTTGGATTCTGAACTCTGTGTGTGTGTGTGTGTGTGTGTGTGTGTGTGTGTGTGTGTGTGTTGGAGTTGGTATTTACCTTAAGAATAGGAAAAAAAAAAAAAAAAAAAAAAAACTCTGTACAAATCCAGCCAGAAGGAGTTACAAGGAACATTAGTTGAAGTTTTTATCTTTCGGGCACTCACTTCTATCACAATACAATGAGCAGAAGAGCAGATACTTGACCCAGGCCTACCTGACAGCAGCCTCTCAGCCTGCAACCTCACATCCCTTTCCAAAATCTTGTTCTGTTTACAGACAGCCTTGCCTTCTGTCTTTGTAACAATTTTAAAATTAACACACTGACCTGTGTCCTTTTTAGTTATTTCTTTACAGGGTCAACTCTTGAATTTACCAAACAGACGAGAACCATTAGGTGGTAGAAGGACTTTTTTATGTCCTTAGGTTTTGGTGACACCTGACAGATGGAGCCTATGCCCGCGACTGACCCTGCGTTTAAATAATTGTTGTCTGTGCAGCAGGGATACAGCCAGGATGTGGTGAGCTCATTCACAAGGAAGAACTATTGAAGGATGCATAATTTTGATTCAATAGGTACCATTATTTCTTTTGTGAGTCTATGTAATTCTCAGTAATAGTCATGACAATTGTGTGTGGACACACACTGAAGACCAGCATGTGGGGCATGCCGAGTTAATGGTGAGGTCTGGGAAGAAAATCTGGCTGCAAAAGGTCTCATTTAAGATGTTTTGCAGTTTTTACTTGAAGGGGCTAATTATCATCATTGAACTCTGCCATGAATATCTTTGATGACAATTTCAAAGATAAAGAATATAAAACAACAGATGTATTAGAAGGCATTTCATAAGCTATTGGCTGGGATCTCAGTACTCCGCCAGTTATCCCAGGAGATCATTTATTTTCATATTCCTCCTTTCATTTTCACCTTGACTCATTTATCATATAACTCAACAGCACTGTACCTTAGGAAAAGTGTGAGGTGCTATCTCTCTTTCCCTCTCTCCCCTCTCTCTATATATCCATATATATGTATATACATAAACACACACAGAATATTCACATTAAACTTGAGTATTTTCTGCAAATATATATTGTACAGACATTACAATCCCCTCCCTGCTGGCCCCCCCCCCCCACCCTTCCTGTCTTTTTTAACTCGCACTATCCACTCCCACTATCACGCCCATTTGCTTCTACTGAATGTCTGTATTTTGGGTTTCTCATATTAGAGAAACCACGTGATACTTAACCTTCTGAGTCTGACTCACTCCACTGAGCATGATGGAAGAGTATGGGTTTTCTAGTCATTCAACCCTCAACCCCGTCCCAGTAGTGTGATTCCGACATCACATAACTTTAGACAAATCACTTTACCTTTCTTAGCATCGGTTCCTACATCATCATGGGTTCAGGCATCCTCTCACTCTGGGTGAGTGGTGCAGTTTGCTGTGGTGTTTGAGAGATGTAGTGTGAGTAGTGGATGGGCGTGGGGGGATGTGACCATGACGTCCTGCAGCGTGATGATCAAGCCTCAACTATTTTTTTAACAATTAAGTTCCACTTAGTTCTACTGAATTGCACTTTGCACACAATAATTGTACTTTTGTGACCCACATTAAAGTATGTCACAAATTAGAATTCCCATGAAACACCTCGCCATGATGTTACATGGCTTGAATCAAGCATATATGCTGCCTGGTGCACTTCAAGAGAAAATGCTTAGGTAAAAATAAGTGTTCCCACTGCTAACACAGTCTCCAAATCTTTCTACGTGAGCTAGCATGTTATGTCAGTACTCTGACTGATATTTTAAATCGGCTTTCATACTTGGAAGCAGAAACTAGCAAGTTGAGACTCAAAAGTTTTGATACTACCAATGACACATGTATACAAATTCTCTCATATGATTGTACATGCAGGCTTTAATATGTAATAGTTCATTTTTGCCTATATGCCGGTATTCTGTTTTCATAACTTTGTTCTGAACTAATGTAAATGTAGAGTCACGTCATCGACTTCGATATTTTGTCTTGCTCTTGTTTTAAAAAGATTAATTTTCCTCTTGTGGTAAGCTTGATGCTCGGAACATGTATAAACGGGAGGGTAATTTGGTCAAACTATACACATTAAGAATGCTTAAGAACAGTTACACTTATGTGTGTGGTGTGTCTCCTGAAGGGTCATTTGTTAGAAGGTTTGTCCTCAGTGTGGACGCATGTAAGACCCTAGAGGGCAGGGCCAGTGGAACATACTGTGGCACTGAGGTGCTCTCCTTAGAAAGGACTCTGAGGTCTGTGCGACCAAGCCTTTCTATATTCAGCTGGCCCTTCCTCAGCACGTCGGCTTCCTGGCTCAGCGTGCCCTGCTCATCCTCTGATGCGTCCTCTGTCTAGGGTGCCCCAAAGGCTAGGAGGCCCTTGCCAGAGCGGAGGAGCTGCCACTTTCCTATCCTTAAACCTTCAGAACTTTAACATATATAAATCTCTTTTTTCTTAGCAAGGTAGGCAGCCTTGAGTATTTTGCTAAAATAACAGAAAGCAGACGAATATAAGAACTTTAACTTTTTATTTGGTTTCTTTCGTTTTTGAGATATGTTAGTGTTGCCAAGTCCTGCGGTGGTTGCTTTCTAGATATAAACTCACAAAAGTTGTTGAGCCCTGGTTTCTTAATGCATACAGAGGGCTACGGTCACGTAGCTAGTAGCTTTAACAATAATCCAACTACCCCTACTACAGAATTCCTCTCTTCACCACTTCACTACAACATTTTTTTTTTTTTTGGTAGAAAAGTGTTGCTATGGCTAAGCTCAAAAGTCTCATGCGTTTGGAATTGTGTATTATTGGGGGGTAGGCCCTGGCTGGAAGGGGCAGGTATTTAAAGTTTAATCAGGAGTGATTGTCAATCTGTTGAGATTAGGGATGACCAAATATAGAGATTTCAGGAGTTTGTTGTTGACCTGTGAGTTTAAAGTATTTACAGGAAGAAAGGGCATTTTTGCAGCTTCTTCCTGGTAATGCTCACCAGCTTACCCCTGCTGCACTTGGCTTCTGTCTACAAAGAGGTGAGCATGTCTCCAGCCTCTGCCGTGTGCCGTCACACTGCCAGCTGCCCCATGATGGACTTTGTGTGTGAGATCTTCTGAAATTGTGAGCTGAATGAGTCTTTTCTTCCTTAAATTGTGCAGGTTAGGTATTTGGTCACAGCAACAAAGTGAGTAACTGAGGCAAGAATTTTTCCTTGTCAACTATTTTAGAAATGCCTGACTGTGCACACACATTAATTAGAGATCCTGGGGTACACACCTATCTTGTTGAGTTTATCAACAGGACTTTTAAGTAAATATACAAATGAAAAAAATCTAAATAAAAATATGCCTTGTTTTTAGTGAGAGGAATTAATCAACCAGTAGATTATTATATACAAATCCTATGTCAATTACCTGACTCAGACAAAAGCCAAAATTGGTCAACATAGGTCATTCAATGTATGCTTTTTCTTCTATGAATGGAGTTCTTAACTAACATATGCTAGGAATTGCATTTAAACACAAAGTTGATCATTAGTTTGTAATCGCAGCAGTGATTACAACCACTGCATAAAAACAACTGCTTACAAAATTTTTATTATGCAGAGCCTAGAACAAGAGAAACATTAAAGTAAAACTAAATAGTGTGAATAGTAAAGGTAAAAATTCTATCAAGGTAGACCGTTTGCCCAGAAACTTCTTGTTGAAATTTACTAGAATTAGAAAACACAATCGCATTTTAAATGAGAAGAATAAATTCATTATACTAATGTACTGATAATTTTTAGACAAAACTTAATAAAAAATGAATCTTCCTTTGAACACGGGAGAAGAATGACTTATAATTAGTGCATCAACTCACTGACTTTTGTTTACATGGCTACCTTTTTTCAATGAACCCTTGAAAAGTATTTGAAGCAAGCTTATTTCTCTCATGCCAAAAAAGACTGTGAGTTTAAATCCCTGCCTTGACCTTTGGAATTCTGAATTCATCATTCACAAACCTTAGGAGACACTTACTCTGGGCTTAGAATGTGTATTAAGAACTGCACAGATGTTTTAGTTCATAAAAATAAGCCTTACACCCTTCATTGTGATCTCAGTAAAATAATATCTAGATTTAAAATAACAACAAAAGTAAGAGTTTGTACTTTTTTTTCATGCCTTTCTTCATGGACTGTTAAGGATTTCCAGCTATGATTTTGTCTCATTAGGATAAGTGGTCTCTAGGTATCTGACTGAAACAAAACAAAAGGCCCCACCTGTCACCCCCAATAAAATTGCTGGTGTTATTCTTTACTTGAGCAGCTTAAGAGATCGAATTGAAGCTTTCCAAAGAGCTTGGCCTGATTTTCTAGGCCTCATTAGCTATGTGCCCAGTTAGCCCACGTCATCAAGCACGTTGGTTGACAGCCACATACTTTAATATTTCTTGTGCATTTGGTTATCTCAATATGAAACTATGAGATTTAAATAAATATACAATAATGATATCTTGCTAAAAAAGAAAAAGACTAATAATGACAATATTTTTAATCATTCCTCAGGATGCACCTAGGTATGTGTCCCCCCCCCCATTTTATTGATATGTATACGTGCAAAATTTAAGGTTTGCAATGGATTTGAGCCTTTTATGCACATATGTATCTTATCAAGGTGGCAAGGGCTTTCCCACTCTCCTTTTGTCCCTCTCCCTACCCTCCCCTCCCCACCTCCTCCCCTGCCGAACCCCCCTGTTTCACTTTGTTTTTTAAGTTCCATAGGAGATGTGCTCTGGGACTGTCATATCAGAGAGACCGTTCAATGTTTCATCTTCTGCTTCTGACTCACTTCACTAAGCATGATATTCTCAAGTTTCTTCCATTTGCCCGCAAAGACCTCCATGCTATTGGACTTTATTGATGCATAGTATTCCATTGTGTATCAATACCACACCAACATCTCCGATAAGAAGCTTATAACTAGAATACACAAGGAGCTGAAGAAAAGTAAGCCTACCAAAATAAATGATCCTATTGAAAAGTGGGCAAATGAAATGAAAAGACAGTTCACTCAGGAAGAAATGCAGAAGGCCAATAGACACATGAAAAGATGTTCAACATCTCTAGCCATAAGAGAAATGCAAATCAAAACAACACTAGTTATGTTTTGATGACTAAGGGAAGTAGACTCCCTCTGGGGCTGTCTTCACACTACTGAGCTACATTTTTTTTTTTTTTTTTTTTTTTGAGACAGGGTCTTACTCTGTAGTCCAAGCTGGCTGGCCTTGAACTCACAGCAAACTTCCTAGTTCAGGCTCCTTCCGGCCCAGTGGTGTGATTACAGCCACTCTTCTTTCTGGCTACTAGAAACACACACTTTCCACTACCGGAAACTGTGTCTCCACACTACTTTGGCCCATCAGAAAGTTTTTAAGGGAACTTCTTAATGTCATAGTAGTAAATGTTACACAAAAAATATTACCTCCCACTGTAAGGTACACTTTTTAAAAATCTATTAAAGATATTGTCTTGGGATTTCTGTTGAAAACACACTCGCAAGTTTACATGAGCACAAACACACATATCTGATCAATTACCAGACCAGAAGTGAGAGGTAACAAAACATAAAAACATACATGATCATTTTATACTGTATTAATTAGAAATAAGCCTCCAAGACATGAGAAATTACTAACAATAATAAATATTATTTAAAAAATGCAACTCAAACTTATTGGATTTTCATGCTAAAAATACATTTAAGGTGTGTATATTTCTTTACCAAATACTTGTTTCAAATAGATGCATATACATGATCTGTAGAAAAATAATCTGGGGTTTATGGGTTTTCTGACATATAGGTTATATGGGTTATGAGAGTTTTCTTTGTTCGTTCTTGTGTGCATTTCTGCAGTGCAGAAGACAAAATTCAGAGCTTTCTTGTACATGTAAGTTGAGTTGTCTACCACTGAGTTATATCCTTAACCAAACATGAGATTTTTATATGGTATGATATATATATATATATATATATATATATATATATATATATATATATATCATCCTAAAATATTGTGTCACACATATGTAATGACTTAGAGTTATCCAGCATAGCCTATAGCAGCAGTTTAAAGGTGATGGAAACTGTGTCAAGATTTATTTTCTGGCTCCACTACTCATTGACTCATTCCTATATCATATATATATATATATATATATATATATATATATATATATATATATATATATAATCTAATCTAAATCCTGGGAATATAGTAATGAATAAATCAGAATTGGCTTGTGGTCTCAGTATATGTACATTTTATTGGCCCTGATAACTTGATTTGAATTCTACAGGAGAAAACACAGCAGCGATACAACAACCAGCTCTATGGATGAAGTGCATAATTTCAGCCTATTTTTCTAAACTTTAATGTGTATCCATATCTCTGGAGGAATCTTGTGAAGGCACAGATTTTGATTCAACAGGTCCAGAATGAGACCTGAGATTCTAAATTTCTAAGAATCTCTAGTGAGGTTGTTGTCTGCGGAGCCCAGGGACTCACTTTCAACACCAGGCAGGCATCTGCCCTTTGGAAGGTCAAGCTGGGAGGCAGGGCTCCTCCAGAAAGGAATTAGCATTGACAGAAGGACCTCTAGTCTTTGTTCTTACTCATACATATCTTAAAAGGCAGAATTCCTCTTTTACATTACATAAAGCGAGACTAAGAAAAATTATACAGTTAAATTTAAATCCAGGTTCAGTTGGGATCTCTTTCTCCTTTCAATCAACTCCATTGTGTGCCAAACAAAGGGATCCGGCATTAGTTGAATTGTTTTAAGAAACGGAAGTAAGCCCAGGATAGCCAGGCAGCAGAGGTTGATGGGAAAAAAAAAAAGCAAGAAGAGAGGCAGGATGGGTAGGCAGCCACCTGCTTGTGGCATCTTCCAGATGCATCAGGGATGCTTGACTTTTACCCACAAGGCTGTGGGAAACTGATAAAGGAATGATACCAGAGTGTGTAACAACAAAAATAGATTTAGGAAACATTTATGAAGATAAAATGTTAGTGAATAAACACATATTCTACATGGCTGGTTTTTTTTTTTTTTTTTTAGTATGGTAATGAGTTTGGATTTCTTGTTTCCTGAAACTTTTACATGGGGTTGGAGAAATAGCACAGCAGTGAGAAGCTTGAGGTCCTGAGTTCAGTCCCCACATCATATAACCTGGACGTTGTGGGGTTTGTGATCCCAGCACTCAGGCAAAGGCAGAAATGTTGGTGTAATTTCAGCAAGTCCAGACTGAGCTACATAGAGTTCAGGACTAGCCTGGAGTACAGAGCAAGACCCTGTCACAAACAAAAAGCATATCACAAAAGGAACAGAGTTCCGGAAAATGTTCTCATACTTTAAGGTCTCCTATGATATAGTAAATGTCTCTCAAAGAGAGATTTAAAGTGGTTATAAAAGACACAGAGAAAAGCATTTTAAATATATGCACTTATTTTTGTCATTGAATAGGGAAGAGAATTAATATCTCAAGAATTGTGACTGTAATGGTAATGTTGCTTATGTCAGAACAGACCACCCATTGTATTCAGGTTGAACCGACTGGGCTGTGTTTGCACGGTGCTGGCAAATGACACAAGTAACTGAAAAGAAAATACCTGAATGAAATAAAAATTCCCCACCCCTTCAAGAACGGATTAGCGGTTCCCAGATTGTGCCAAAGGCAGACAGCCCATCTAAACTTCTAAAACGCCAAGGCCCCAAATACTGATGATGTAGGTGGGCAGCCTGCCCAAGAAATGTGGAACATTTATATTTCAAAAAATGTAGAGTGTAAATGCAGAATATATTTGAGGATCTCAACATACTCCCACCTACCTGTCAAGCGTTTCCTTATAATAAATTTGGCTTATTGCAAAGGGTTTCCCAGATGCTGTAAGTGGTAATTTCAGACAAGGAAGTATAAATTGAGGGATAGACATAAAAAGAAAGCTTAATGCTAAGAACTAACCCTAGGGAATTGTACTTTATCGTATCCCGTGCATTTAAGAACACAGGTCGTGAATTCGTCACATTTTATTTGATACATACATTATGTAACTTTCAATAATTTACTTATCTCCACTGCATTATTTGAGTTGGGAAAATAAAAATTGAAATTACAGACCGCTGGGAGGAGGGTGTCTGGTAGACAGCAAGTCTTTCACCAGCGGAAGCTAAAGTTACTATTTCATACTGAATCTCGTGACATTTTTTTTTTCTCTCCCAAAATGAAGTTGAAGCCCTTCACCACCACACTCAACTCTGCACACTCTGGCACTGTGCACAGGCTTATAGTATTATTGGTATTCAAGACACGTTTGTCAAATTATCTGATGACCATGAGCTCTAAACTCACCAGAGAATTTAGGTCTGATTGTCACCCGAAGCTTTTCAGGGATAAAAATGTGAGCCTCGCTCCAGAGCAATAATTAGAACTGCAGGACACGACTCCAAAGATAAATCCTGCGCCACATCCAAAGCAAACAGAACTGAGAGAAAGCTGTTCAGAGGGTTGCTTCCTAGAAAGACTTTAAAACTGTTAACATTACTATTAACGCTGTGGTCATCTTTTACGTCTTTGCAAAGCCACAGGGAATTCCGCTTTACCTTAGAGGAGAGGGGATGATTAGAAATGGATTGGGCATTAGGTGACATTATTGATAAGAATACTCCAGCATTGTAACAGGGGACTTTTCAAGAGTCAAAAGTCAAGTAGCTACACTCTAGTTGCCTTACGCTAATGTAATAAATGTAAATGTAAGACATAGCTACCCTATTTTGAATGCATCAGTAAGCTTCAAGATGTATTTGCATGATGTATAACTAGAAAAATAAAGCCATCATATTATTTTATATGAAATGAAATTAACCAAAGTATTTTCATTAAATTTCCATTAAGCCCAAATGCAGCTTTATGTAGGCAAAATTCTGAGAGGAAGAACTTGGAAATGATGAATGGTAATAGCATATAACTAAAAATATATATCTAGGCCTGTTCCTGGAATGTATTAATATAGTGTTAAGAATGGAAGCATGCATTTACATTTCCTCATCTCTACCCCTATCCTTACCAGAAATGTATCCTTGCATATTTTATTTGAAGGAAGAGGAAGGAAGGAACCTCATATTTCTCAGATGATTGCATAATTCTTCTAGGTCTATTTTTTGTATGTTTGCTATTTTTGTTTAGTTCTATTCTTAGCCTTTTAGGAGTATCCAGTCAATGCCAGACACTTCACTCTGTGGATTAAAGACACATACATCAAGAAAACATGTGTTCCTCTACTGGACTGCATGCCCATTGAGATAAGAGAAAATAAGCAATACGTGCTGTATAATATCACAGGTACACTTTTTAGGCTTTGTAGAACACAGGATAGAAAGTGGATCATTGATTTTTGGAGGAGGGGGGTATCTGTGATGTGTTTTGTAGTCATAATGCTTGAGACTTAGCTCTCACACGGATAAGCTGGTGCCGGGAAGGGTCAGAATACACTCTCTAGCATCAGACTTACTAAATAACTCTACCAGCTGTATCCTTCAGGAAACTAGAGTGACTCAGTCCCTATCAAAATAAGGGTAATAATGGCAATACTCATCCTGCAGATATAAGAAATAAATAAATACACAAAAACCTTTAGAGCAAGGCTCTTTATATTGCAAATATTCACGATCCATTAGCTCTTTACTTGCAAATCTCTCTAGTGATGTAACTAAATGGCATTTCAGAAGTAATGAATACTACCAGGAGAAGCATGGTGCCCTGGGATATTCATAAATGCCACATAGTACTGAAAAAACACAGTAAAATCAGTACCAACATCGAACAATCTACTAGCAGTTAACACTACCGAACAATTGCACAGAATCCTGTGCTAACGTCTTACTTAATTCTGACAAACAAGGCCGATGGATAAGGATTGTCAAAACACCACTGGTATTCTAACCAGATAGAAAAAACTAGCTCTATCAAGAACTTGTCAGAGAAAGAGTGTGTGTGGCTGGAAAGAGAGTTATGAGAGAAGTCACTAGGAGTGGCCTTGCAACACCCAAAAAGACATGGTTCTGTATTAATAGATCATCGCCTTATTCATATTTACGGGACATGCCTTCAGTTAATCAGAGGCATTTGGCCTGCTGAATAGGATATGCTAATGAAGGAGGAGACCCCGGCTTCCCTGCTCAGTACGGACGAAATTGACTCCACCCACCAAGGATCCTGTGTTCCTGATGGTCGCATTGCACAGGTCTGTCTCTAATGATGTCAAAACTGATTTGGAGACACACTAGAAACTTCAAAATTTCATCAGTTATTCTAAGCAATTAAGCAAGATTACCTTTGATTATATTATTATATTACAGAGAAGTGATTCCATTATTTAGACAGAAATTAAAATTATCTATCTCTGGTGAATGAGGCACAGAGCAATGACCAGATACTGTTTACCTGTGTCTTGAATTACTAGATTGCAGTGCAACTCAAGAATTTGTATTTCTAAAGCCTTTGAACTGATTTGACTATGTACCCAGGATTCAAAACCTGTGTTTTGTTGCTTTTCGATGGAGTAGGGTTTGGGGTTTTTGGATGGAAGGTTGGTTTGTTGTCTGTTTTTGAGACAGAGTCTCACTCTGCAGTCCAGCTGGTCCTGGACTCAGTGCATAGCTCGGGCTGACCTAGAACTCACAGGAATCTTCCTACCTCAGCCTCTGTAGTGTGAGAATTACAGACACACACCACTACTCTCAGCTAGTATATGGTGCAGAGAAATCGAACCTGGGGCCTGGCACTTCCTCAGCAAGTGCTCTAATCACTAAGCTCTGCTTCCGGCTGTGGTGCAGTGTTTTCAAAGTGTCATTTGCGAGCCATGCGTAGGACTCCCACCAACCCCACCAAGGATTGAATACTCAGCTTTTATGCTGAGCTCCACCCCCAGTCTTTTTTAAATTGACAAATGCCCAAGCTGGGCTCAAGCTTGTAATCCTTTTGTCTCAGCCTCCCAGAATGCTGAGATTATAGGCATGCAATGCCACATCTGGAGCAGGTTTTGTGTCACAGTAAGAATTTGGATTTGTTCCTAGGTGTAGTAGGAAACCAGTAAAGTATAATTGTGAGGGAACAGTAAGGTCTTTGTTTTAGAAAAAAAAGGTAAAAGCTACTCATTAATTTAAGGTGTAATTTCATTGAAATTGATGATGAGTTTTACCGTGGAATGTTGGACCAAAGGAACAATTTTTGTGTTTCCTATCTTTCCCTCCTCCTCACTTTTCTTACACCCTAGAAAACTGCCAAGACAAAAGAGGTAGCAAGTAACTCATTATTTTTAGCACAGCACTGTTGAAGAATAATAAAAAAAAATTATAGCAACTCTGTGTGTACAATTGCTAAAATGTCATTGATTACCAAAAATCAACTAAAGACAGAGCTTTACTCATAATATGTGTAAAGAGACCGAGATTTACTCTCCAAATTAACCAGAGTTCAGGGATAAACTTCAGTGTCGGTGAACTGAACTGCTTACTTCCCCAGAGAGAGGAAAAGAAAAACACGACAAGCAGTGACTGAAGCCAGGAGTGAGTCCTTAGTCAGAGGGAAACAACTAATTGTGCTCCACTCTTTCATCGAGGGAACACCTGTTCCTAATTGCTTTCTTTATTTCTATTTATATTTTTAGCCTGGAGAGGTGCTGAGAAGATTAATTACAGCAGTTAATGTTTCCATTTGAAAGGAGACGATGTTCCATAAGTACCAAATATTATTAAATTTAATGGAATGAAATTGCTTTAAAAGAGACAAATGGTACAATTCAGGAGTTCATTGATGCCCCGAGAAACTACAACGCTTCATAGTGAGTCACCTAGATATAGTAATGGAGATTTTTTAAATTACTCACACCATATATAAAATGATTTTTCACATTCCTGACACAGCACAGACCTATGTCGTACAGCAGTGTCTGTGGACAAGTTGATAATTTATCCCAAATAGAGCCTACTTTTCAACTTACATAATTTCAATGATACTGGTAACAATCTTGGAACTCAAGTAGTTCACTCCAGGGGCTGAGTACTGTAAAACTGAAAGGCTTCTTTAAGTGAGCTAGAAAGTAACGAAGGGCCCCTCTACCGTACTTCTGTAAAAGGATAATATATATATATAGCAACTCTGTGTGTTCAGTAGCTGAACACTGGTTTTTCGTTTGTTTACCCTTGCATGCCATAGGACTAGAGACCCTGTGTCTTGGCTGTACCTCCAAACTTGCAAAAATATACTTCCTAAATGGTAGCGAATCCCATGTGTTGAGGAGCAATGTGAAGAGATAAGGCAAAAATATAAAAGTGTAAGATAATACCAAACAGTGTAAGATAAAAACATGAAACAAAGCTACCTGATAATTTCTCTTTTTTTCTATATGCAGCAGAAAACAATCAGCCAGCGCTCAAAGATCATCCGCTCCAAGAGGCTTTCATCCCTGAGGGTTCCCATGGGGAAAAGGAAATACTAAATGGGAGTTAACCTCAAGCAGACTGCCGGGCTGGATTTGCTGTTTATCTACTGTGTGCCCTTAAGAAATTTGCTCAACCTCTCTGTTACTCAGCTCACTCATCTGAAGAGGAGCATGAGAGTTCAGGTCTCATGGGCCTGTTCCTTAAGAGCGAATGAAATAATACGTGTGTTTGTTGGTTAGGACCCCAACAGCTCTGTAGCCAGCATAAATGCATATCAGCTATTGCCACCTTTCATATAAGCTTACTGTGTAAACATGCCCTCAGGAAAGAAAGAAGGCCAATGACGGTGAAGAATTCCACATGGGGTTTGTGTGCGATGAGGCCCTCAGGGAAGTGACTCTATTTGTTGAATCTTGAGCTGTCCTTGCCAGGTGGAGTGGAACAGGCCTGTAATTTAGCGCTCCCTGGAGCCGAGGCAGGAGGAAGGCAAGAAGGAGAACGCATATCAAAACAAAAATACACAAACAAAATAAGACAACAAGGGCTGGGAATGGACATCACTATGAATGCCCTTGGATTCCCCAGCACTACATCAACTGGGCATGGTAGTGCACACCTTTAATCCCTGCACGGGAGGCTGATGCAGGAGAACTGTCATGGGTTCAAGGTCTGCCTGGGGTACATAGCGAGTTCAAAACCAGCCTGAGCTACATAGTTAGACCCTGTCTCAAAAACAAAACATAAACAAAACAAAAAGCATTAAATTCAGAGAAATAAAGCTGTTTAAAAAAACTGCTTGAATTTATGATAACAATTCACTAATTTTAATTAAATTTCTAATTAGAATTAAATCACACAGTTCAATTCAGTAAATATTTGCAAGCAAAACATGGCTTCTCCATGTAAAGTAGAAAAAAAGGGAGGGGGGATTATTGTCACCTAATCAAAAAAAAAAAAAGAAAGATTTCTAAGTCCTCTAGATTTATTGAGGCTTGTATATGTAGATGTAACTCTAAATTCAAAATAAATTATGTGTGAGAATGAGGAAATACTGTTTTTATTCCCTTGTAGATTTTATTCTGACAGCTAAATTTTATTTATGCCATCCTTGGCAAATTGTCACCAGGTGACTTTTACCCTGATGTTTGAAGAATCCCACTACTTATTTCATAACATGACATTATAATTTATCACCTTTCCAATTAAAAACATAATTTATCTATAAACTTCCAGTTTATTATTTATACTACACCTTCCTAGTAGCTAATAAATCATTTCTAATTGACTATAATACCAAAAAGTTAAATAACAAGACCTAACATAATCTGAAAATGACGGGCTATGCAAATACATCTGCCTCGCTGCTGCTAATAAAGTTGGAGGAAAGGCTAAAGCTGTAGCAATTTGTAGAAAGATGTGAAGCAATATTGTGAATAGCCGTCACTAACTGCCTATCTGCCATTTCCAGAAACATAAGCATTATTTTTTACATTGCACAGGTAAGAAACCAAGCTACAAAGAGTTTAAGGATCATGTACAACAAGCCCTAGACTCACAGGGTCAGAATCAAGATTCAAACCAGAGTGTCTGACTCACAAAAGTCCACTCCAATTCCCATGCTTATCTTCCACACTCATATAAAGAGATGTTTTTCTCTTCCCACCCTTGTCTCCTAAGTAGTTCCTCCATTTTACCACATCACAAACACTCAATACCAAAGAGCAAATAACGATCAGTCTTGGATAGTTCACAGATACGTCTATGTAATGAACAATATATTAAAAATAATGTTGCTACTTCTCGTGTCCTTTCTCATCATTTACGCTGCACAGAAACATGGACGAATCACCACAAGATCAAATCATATTGTGTTCCTCGCCCCGTGTAATATTTATTTGCACTTGAAAGGTCTCATTACCGGCCCGAATTGGCTTCCCAGTAAGTTCTCCTCACCAGGGTCACAGTTTAGAGCTTTCCTTGGGAAAGCTGTACTAATGGCTGCCTCATCTTAGAGAAAAGCCTGGAACAGAAACTGCTGGAAGCCCTAGAAGTTTCCTTGGATCTGATGTAGGTAAACTGACTCACAGCAACTTTTTGGCAATAAAATGCCATACAGAATACCCTGAGTGTTGCTCCTTTTGAGTCTTGATCTATCTTTGAAGAATTACAGGAATAAATTTTAAGAATTTTAGATCTTGCTGACAAGAAGAACACAAGAATAAGAATAAACATAAAAATATTAATAGCAAAAACATCAGTAAGAAATTGGAAGATACGGGAACCAGACATAATCCTGATAATCTTATACCAGTTTAAATGAACACAGAGATCAACTAAGTTGAAGTATATATGAAGAAAAACAGGCAGGAATCTTAAAAGTATGTTTTCAAATAGCTACACTATAATCTACAAAAAATAAACAATTAAGCAGATTGCACTCATCTTTGTTCCTCATTTTATTCATGAGCAGACTTAAAAATTAGTTTCATCTACATGTTGAAATTTCCATAGAAGGAACCTAGAATTGTAGGTAATAGCTGCCCGCCCCCTTTCTCTCTAAGTGAAGGGTTCTTCAAAGAGTATCTTCAAATAGCTCTTCCTTTGACCCAAAATGAATTGAATTACAGCAATGAAAGACAACGGAAGCAAAAATGAGGAATGCTCCTTGAAATACTTATTTTTTTTTCATTTCCTGAACACTTATTCTGTCTTTTGATTCCACTGGCATTCACATTCTTAATTTCCTCTGCTGATGTCCCCCTTCCATTCATGGGACTCAAAACACCAGATTAAAGTCACCTGCAGTAGCGTCCACCAACTTCATTTCTCTCTACTTACACACTCAGTCCCCATGCATCTTCCCTCAATGTTTACAGTTCGAAAATACTTATGTTTAAAGCATAACCTTACCACAGAACCTCACCCGCATATATCCAACATTGTACTTGACACTACCCAAAGAAAATTCAAAATAATTTTCTATGTTAACTTGATATAAGCAAAATTCAGAACCCTTAATATCTGTTTTACATACAACCTGCTTCTTATTTAAGTACTGATACCATCCACCCAATTTTCCAAAGCAAATTCCGAAATATCCTCCTTGAGTCCTTTTACTTTTCTCCCCACAAATGTCATCTTTAATTAGTAAGGCATTACATCCTCTAATAACACAATCCTTAAATGTCCTTTTCCATCATCTCCCTTACTAACCATATTCTCAGACCAACAGAATCTTTAATCATCTATATGGCTTCTCCTTTTTCCGTGTTTATCTCTTCAATACCCACGCTATATTATTATACTATTGTAGCCTGAGTGATTACTTGAATTTTTTGGAAGAACCACAATGTTGCCCCTGTTTAAAACTTTTCGGTATTCACCCATCACACCTGGAAAATAAGCTGAACTCCATATACAGCCTCAGGGAGAGAGATGATATCTGCTGTTAATCTTATACTTGAACCTGAACTCATAACATCTGACTCCTATTATAGTTCACAGATTTGCAGCAAATCAGGGTATCTTCATGTCTCTCCAACGATTTGTCTACTAAACGCATATACATTAATGGCCCTAATCTTGCAGTGGTTGACTATTTCTAGTGTGTATTAAAAATATTAATTTCCACTGTGTATTAAACATCTTAATTCAGAAAAGGCTTTCCAGGCCACGTTAACTTGTTTCATCTTTTGTGTTTACTCTCAAACTTCAAACATCGGAACACAACGTCAAGATGAAAAAGGTGTGTAAGTTTCGTATAGACTGTACTTCAGTACCCAGTAAACTATCTTGTTGATGTTGCATGTTGGAGCAGATGGTGAACAAATGAGTAGAAACAAATGTGGTAGTTATAAGATGGATTTTTCATACACTGGGATTCCATATACTTAAGAAGGAGGAGATTCAGGAGTTATGTTGTGTCCTTTACAATAGTTGGAAAGCATAGTTTGTTTCTGGAACAGTTGGAGATTCTGGACAAATATTTACACAACAGTCTCATATGAAGATGAGAGGGAAAATTAGTATTCTCTTCTGAATCATAATCTAGTTGTTCACAAGAATACCAAAATAAATAAATAAATAAATAAAACCCTTGGTACAACTACTTGAATGTTGGGTTCGCTTGGGCACAGAAGAAATTTTAAAGAAGTTTTTAATAAATATGCATTTTTCATGTGCTATTTGGATTTTAGAAAATATAATGCATCATAATCTCTCCGTCATACCTCCTAAATCTAGTACAGATGAAAAAATAATAAATAGAAATTAATTTTATAATGCAGAAGGTAAAATTATATTATAGAAAAGAGGCTGAAGATCAGGACAAGGCTTCTTTTGTAAGATTCTGGCAGCAACATAAAATGATAGACATTTTTTAAAAAGCAGAATCAAGAATAATTCCAACCAAGAGAAGTTATTTTGCCAAGGCCTGTGGAAGAAAACTCTAAGTAGATAGAGTTACCTGTGGACATTAGCAGCAGGGCTTAATAAAAAGGAACACGTATTCTAAGATCACGCAGAACAGGGTTCACAGTCTAGCTTCATTATATACAAATCTGCATCTTTGGAAAATTGCTAGAATGGAGCTTTGAAGAGGACTGGACATCGCTTCAGAGGGGCATGGGAGCTGGAGTGGAATGACACAATCTTTGGCATAAAACAGCAGTGCCATAATTTCTATCATATGGGTGCCCAGCAAATTTTACAGTATCATTTGAGAATCATGGAGTGACAGGAGACGCGTTAAAGGGACCCACAAGGGCCAAGTAGTGCTTGAATGGGGATTGTCCATAATTCCTGCTAGTTTTGGATTAACTAATTTTTTCTAGAAATACATACTTCTATTCTGAGAATTCCCATCTTGCTGTTTGTAACACTATTGGAAGATACGAAGTTCTATTTGACACACGCTATAATGGTTTTAATACTGTCCTTATTGCTTTCTAACTATATTACTTGATAATTAAATAAACTTTTCATTTATTTTTATTTTTAAATTAATACTATTGATACTAATTTATATTGTTCTAGGAATTATACAAATATACATGCAATATATAGATAGATAGATAGATAGATAGATATAGATAGATATATAGATATTTATCAACACAAATTATAGTTGGAATTTGCCATGCATGATTTTGGCTTTTTTTTCTAAATAAGACTTCTCAAGTTCTGAGATATCTATCAGGAATAAAAACACAGAAATTAAAATAAAGCAAATATATTTCTATATAATAGCATACATTTTTAATAAGCTCACATCACTTAACAATGAAAATATTTCCTGAAAAATGCATTTTAGGCAATTTGTCTTGTAAATATTATGAAGTGTCCTTACATAAGCCTAGATGGTCCAGGTCAATCACTTGAAGTGTCTCTTGATATAATCAAGACAAGCCATAGGGACAAGATTTGTGAGGCTGCTGCCTGCCTAACACAGCATACTGTTTTACATAAACTTCTTAATAGCAAGACATTGTAAATTAACAATAATAAGCAAAGTGCAATAAATAGCTAAATCAGCAATGTCATATTTTAACACTGTCAAATATTGTTTACCGTGATTAATTAATTGCATACGTGATAATTTCATACAACTGCAGCAAGGTAAGTTTACTTACACCAGTATCACAAAAATCATGCATGCGCTATGATATTGCAGTGACAAGATCGCTAGGCAATAGGTATTTTAATTTATATTATGTCAAAACCAATGTCATATATGCACGCAGCCTGCCATCAATGGGAATGCCATCATGTGGGGTATGGCATACTTGTGTGCTAATATGCATCATTAAATTCTTACCAGAGATGAAGGGCAGACAAATGAAAACAGCCCTAAATCTAAGACAAAAGGTTCAAAGAAGAGTACGTTCATCAGATGTAATGAGATAGGCAATTGGGTGTTTTCTTCCACTTTTAGACAGAGCCTTCGTTTGGGGCCTTTAAAGGGGAGAGAACATTTGCCTTTTGAGTTTGACCCGATCAAGCATCTATAGAGATTTTATTCCTACAAGTTATATTCTATTAGCAACTTCTTAAATTTTCTGTTGTTTAATTTAAACAATGTAAGCTGTTTTTAAAGAAAAAATGTAATTGCCCATCAGACAGGGTCCCTGTGACAATTACCTGCAATAGTAGATGAAAAATGCGCTCTCTGTTTATGACATCTGTATCTGAATGGGTGGTTGGGGAGTCAACTGTTCTTTAAAAAATGGTTTTCACTGCTCACAGACAGACAGGGTAGGTGGCAATGTACTCATGCCTCAGTACGTCCTGTCACAATCCCAATTTTATTCTGTGCCTAGATGCACGGTAAAACAAAGGGATTCGAGTTTATCCAGTCTGATATGTCACCATCTAACCCCCAAAGGTTACCTAAACTCCTAGGCAATGCGGATCTAGGGAGCGTCCCCACCAAAGGTTAGCTGCAAAGCTGAAGTTTACTTAAGGGTTATGAACATGTCAAGGAATACCAGAGAGAAGCGGACAGGCAAGAGGACTAACACCTTCTGGAGGAAATCCAAACCTAGGGACTCATCTGCAGAGGCTCAGAGATTTGCTTCAAGGGAAACAGCTATTCCAAGACACTGAGGAGAAATTAGAAACGACCAGCTGGTGTGAATCAAGAGAAATATGTTGCTGAAAGGTGGTGGAGCAAGCTGTTTACAGAAAACGAGGCTTTCTAACAGCTTTCTCGGGCACAGTGATTTTTTTTTTTTTTTTTTTTGGTTTTGTTTTGTTTCATAATTTCCTCCTATTTTTCTTCTAAAGCCTTCGGAAGGCTGCAGAATGAACTGCTAGCAAATGTGAAAAGAACCGTGGCTGAATCAAAAGACGCTTTGTAATTTCCCTTTATTTTAATAAGGAACAAGCAGAATGGGTCTCAGCATATTCAAAATTGCAGCCTAGCAAAGGAATTTCAAAAATTTGAGTCTGCTTTCTTACGTGGAAACTTTTACTACTCCCTGTTCACCTCCAGTGTTACACTTGTACACATGAACACACACATGCGCACGTTAACACACATACAGACTCAGAGGCAGACATGCCAAAGGTGGGTCTGTCTGTTTTGAAGGCAGTCAGGGAAATTTTTTTTTTCTGCTTCTTCTAGTACAAGGTATCTCAGCAAACTGTATAGCCGAAGACTTCACAAAAAGTTTGAACAAGACTGGAAATTGATTTTCTATTTCTGTTAAGCGAAAATTATCTCTACAAGTAATTGTAGAAACCACACGAATTGAAGATTCTGCGTCTTTTATGGTGCCTGGCAGAATCCTAAAGATAGCATTACTTTTTACACCTATATGTGCGGGATTCCTGGAGAAGCAATTTAGGGAGAAATCAAAGAGATGGATTTCAGAACCAGACATGTCAGAACTTGAATTAGAAGCTCCTAACACCGATGCTTGCTCCAGCTGCCACTTTCTCCTTTGAGATAGAACAGTCTTGTCATGTTTATTTAATAGAGTAAGAAGTAAGTTGAATAGATAACTCCTTTGGTATACAATAAGCATTCAATATATAAAAGTTTCCTCCCAGTTTTTCCTTTCCCATACATTTCCCCTCATTATCCTAAAGACAACATGTAATTTAGCAAAAGCAAACTAACTTGCCCCGATAGGCAGAGCCTATACAGAAATCTGAGTATTCTGGATCTTCACACTTTGGCCTGTTGATAAATACGTGCTAAATTGAATAATAATGTTCTCTCCCCTCTCTTGACTGAAATTGAACAGTCTTACAAGAGGACTTTCCAAAGGACAAGAGAAATGATTGATTGCATCATAACTAAGATTGCTAAATCTAGTTTTCTATTCTCCACATAAGATATTAACTTTCCAATTAATTCATTTGACGATTTCATAGTAATTGAAGCAATGCGTTTGCTCTATTTTGCCAAATATTTTCTTTCTGCAGAGTTTGAAATGGCTGTTTGTCTTTCTAATGCCAAGAATTTCAAGAATGCTCAAAGACAGCATCATAAACAGCACCAAAATAACATCAAGTCACATTTGTTTCCATTACATGAATACTATTATATACACTATTTACAAATTGAAGTGTATTTGATTTAAGATTAAGATTATTATCACATTGCTGCTAAGAAAATAAAGCAAATATGATCCTTGTAGCATAAACTATTTCTTACATGAAAACAATTTATATAAAAACTCGATTAAGTGTGTCGAGGAAAATGCTAAATATTCCCCAAGCACATGCTTTTATTACTGTAACATTCAGGGATAAATTTGGTTCCTTTCTAGCCACACAGATGCAACAAATGCAAATACAATGCCCATCATTAGCTGAGGACACACAAGATAATAAATAATACAGGGACCCTGCCCTCAACGTACTCTCAATCTAGATTGAAACTTCTTCTCTTAAAATACAAGTCACTAGAGAATAAAATATAGGGTAGAACACAAGCTTTAATATTATAAATCCGAGAAAAAAATGGAATATATTTCCTCTTTAATTGAAATTAATTTCTTTTCAGAGTTCATCTGTGAATGAGATTTTTTTCTCATGCTACATGTTTGTTTTAGCACATTCTTTAATGACTTTCATTCATTACTCTAGAAATTGTAAATATGCCTATGAATAAATCAATATTAAAGTGCTTTGGAATGTCAATGTAGAAATGCTATCAGTCAATGTGCAATGTTGTTGTGGCTCTACTCACAAGTAGTAACTAGACCCTTTGAGGAAATGAATATAACCAGAAGATATGGTTACCTCACGGAATTCATATCCTTACTGGAACCTGTCAGGTAAACTCTCTGGTCTGACTCCTGGTCGTATGTAATTCTGTTCGATCTCCTTGTTTTTATCCTGGTTATCCAATCCTTAAGAATCCCTCACCAATAATGACATCATAATAAGAAAATCACATGAAAAGAAATCATCAATCAATCAGCAATTACAAACTGACCTAGACTTAATGACACTAAACTGGAGAATAAATTAGGGAGATGTTCAGGTACATATAGTATTATAAAGCATAACCCAAGAGCCAGGCCTGGTGGCCCAGGCCTACAAATTCTAGCAATTTGGGAAACTGAGGCAGGAGGATCTCAGACAGTTCAGCAAATTAATGACACTTTGTTTCAAAAATCAAAGTGAAAAAATCGGGCTGAGGATATAGGTCCATGTGAAGACAGCGGGCATTATTCCTAGTACCATGCAAGAAAGAGAAACAAAGAAGTGAGAGACACACAAAAAAACAGGGAAATACAAATATCCTTCACTTTTTGTAAATCCAACTGACATGTTCAAATAAATCCAATATACCAATGTAAGTTAAAAATATTGTACGTCAAAAATATAGTGTTTAAATATTTTTAAATGTAGTAAAAGGCACACTGCCTTTGATCTCCTTCAAAATATATTCCCCATCACTTTAAACACATTTATCCAATTCCCCTTTTGTCTTTATGAAGTATGCTCAAAATACGGTGAATGTTGCATGTGACCCCTGCATGTCACACACTGGAGAGGTCAGGTACATAACACCATGACAGTGGAGCCACCAAATGCCCTGTAGACGGCATTGTGCATATTCTGGCTCTTTCTCAAAGTCAAAGTGATGAAAAATGGCAAATGTTTTGAGCACATTCAGCACACTTAGAAAGCCACCACAGCACAGCCAAAGACACTCTCAATAGAGGACTTCCAGAACTGATTCAGAAAGTTGCAAGATTACAGGGAAAGTCTGTTGGAGGCAAGGGCAGGTAAAAGGAATTAACAGCAATGTGTTTTTACTGTAATTATACACACACACACACACACACACACACACACACACACACACACACACACAGGGTCTCCCTTTGAGGACCAGGCTGGTCCTGAACTCACTATGGAGCCCAGGCTGGCCTTGGACTCAGGCAGTCCTCCTGTGTCATCCTACCAAGTGCTGGGATTATAGGGGTGCACTACCACGATCGGCTTACATGGTGCTGGGGAATTGAACTAGGGTAATTAGTTCTTGACTTAGTGCTTACTAGGCAAGCACTTTAACCACTGAGCCATTCCTCCAGCCTCTACTGCAATAAATTTTAATTTAAATATTCACTGTATCAATTGACCAAGTGTCATAGACTTCATTATTCATCATACGTATTTTATTAGGTAATCAAATACAACCAGAGCTCAAGGGACCTAGATGTTTTCCAGGACCCAATTCGAAGGAACAGCAAATAATGACAGATGTGAAATACATATGTAAGCCACTGTCATCTTTCCCCTTCTTTTCATTCTCCTTTTTGACAACATTAGAAATTTACTTATGAAACTCTTTCTTTCAAATTGTATAGCCAATCCTGATACCCATGGATAAAAAGATGCTTTTTCCCCCTTGGAAATGAAATTGAGGGAAGAAGTGAGCAGTTATTTTTTTAAGTAATCTTGGGAGCCCAATGTCATCAAATACATTTTGAAACATTGCCTACTGCCTACTATGTCTGTCTGATCCCGATCCTTACCTGTAGACACACGATATGGGTCAGCATAACAAAAGTTATGATTATGTCTGGAAAAGAAATGTTCAAATACCAATACTCCATAAATTTGGGGTCGACAATGGGAAACTGTATTCCATATGACATTTAATAATACTTTAATCCTGTACAGTATTAATACCTTGATACTGTGCTTGTGCAAACGTGATAAGGAAAGACATTTTAAGACCCATGAACCATGGTGTCACTCCGGTACTGCTCCTGCCTGGTTTCTTGCAGCAGGTGTAGCCCTGAATAATCCTGAAATCAAGACAGCTAGGGACCTTTAAATGAGTCTGTACAGAAAAATTATTGATAAAGCACTTTCTATCTGTTAAGGATGAGTGCAATATGCACCCTGGTAAGTGATACAAGTTGAAATACAGAAGGCAAGGCCTTTTGATCTCAAATGGATTTTTCCCTCTCTGACTTTTGTGTTGAGTGATGCTACCAGAGATAAGACAGGGAGCAGGATATTTTTAGCTGAGAAGCTGTTCTCTAAGAAGGACACCCTTAGGGAAATACTGGGAGTGGTTACGAGATCCTACTCTACTTAGCAAACATGCATAGGAGTTCAATACTCGTTTGTTGACAGAATCAATGTTGAAAGGATTGAGTAATGTGAGTGCAGACTACCACGGAGTCCTGAATGGGTGTCTCTCCTACTGATTGCTTCTGATTAAAATTGTTCTGTGTCAAAAATGACAATATCAAGGAATCCAGTGTCAAGATGTTAGATTACTGAGTCTTGCTTTTCCTTCAAAAATGAATAACAAAATATTCTATTTTTTTTCTTTTTTCTCTTCTTAACCCATTCACTGCTTATTTTTTGTTCTTTATTCCATACTTTGTGACTCCATTATTTCAGTTTCGGATAACAATTATTATAATAGGAACATTAGCAAGTGTATATGAATGAGCAACATCCACATATTTAATCCTCTCAATACAGTGTGGAGATCCCATATTACTTTCTTTTCTTACATGAAAAATATGGAAGACAAGTTCAAAAAAATTCTCTACATCATTTATCTAGTATAAAAACTCTGAGATTTCAAATCAAAGGCCCTGCTTCTCTTTCCCATTGAGTCTCCTATTTTACTTCCCGGGAGCTAAAACCCTGAAAGTGCTTCTGAACCATCATTATCCTTCTTTAACTGCAGCCCTTTTATAGGATGTTAACAATTCCCATCATGCCTATCTCTCCTCCTTTTCTGTTTCCTCATCTAAAGGGATATAATTTCCCAGTGAGCTGCTACCACGCCAAACAAGAGAAAACTGAAACTTTCCTCACCAAGAGGAAATGCATTTTCAATTTAGTAATGAAAGTTGATGTTGAAATGGGATTTGCTTCACAGGAATGTGCCGGCTGTGGGAATTCACTCATTGTATAAGCTAGTAGAATCCTTTGATGTCGAGAGAAATAGATTAAACCCCATATCAATTGCTGAAAATTATTAGACATCTTGAAGACACTGGTCATATGTGTTTGTTCATCTGCACAGCTCCTGGAGCAGAATATTAAATAATTTCCTATTACAAAAAAAACCTCTTTTTAGATTTGGGAAAATTATTATTTTCATTATTGATAGGATTTAAAATACTAAACAAATTTTATTCCAAAAATACTAGTGCCCCATTTAATAATACCACAGAGAAATGTATTCATCAATTTCTTCAGAAATAAACATAGTTTGAGCCCCTTCACTGTGTTACATGCTGAGGTTATATTGGTTAACATAAAAATAATAAGTAATGTACAGTTTGATGTAAAAATAGACTCACGGTTTTAGTTGTGCTTTAGGTACTGTTACATGAGAGAAGAGATAACAGGGAATAATGAAGATGGTTTGCTTCAAGACGGTTGTCCTGAAAGGATTCTCAAGTGGCACAAGGACAAGAAGTCACAGGCTGGTTAGTAGAGTGTAGAGAAGGTGAAACCAAGACGAATAAAAAAGATTCAAGAGCCAGAAAAATAACCCACGTAGAAACAGCAAACAAAGGGAGGCTAGATGTGTGTTGGCAAATACTGTAACAAAAGGATGTGTTGTCTGGGGGAAACTGAATGCAGGAAGGAGCAAAACCAAACGGTGCCACTGAACACAAAAAAATATAGAATGTGTACGCAATGGAGCACTGCATTTTCATAAAGACAGATTCGAAGTTTTCCTAGGGAATTGGTGGCAACATGAGACCATCATGCTTAGAGAAGTGAGACAAACACAACAGGTTAAATATCACATGTTTTCTCTACTATAGGAAACTCAGAACACAGGCATTTTGTAGAATCAAATGGGTGTGACAGAGAGAGCTTAGGGGAGATGGGAAGGGTGCCAGAGGATCAAAACGGGAAGGGGAAGAGATTGTAATGTTGATGTGATGCATATGTGGAAAAAACACCCCAAATCATTGTAACTGTTATGTATCACACACACAATCACACACACACACACACACACACACACACACACACACACACACACACACACACGGCAAAATGAAGAGAAATCAAAAAATCAAGCAATATCAATTTAGAATCTGCCAGATTATATATCCCGTAAACAGCAAAGCAAATTCATGTCTAATGAACAGAATTATGTTCCCAAAATGCAAATTCTACCATACCTTTAGGATACAGTATACAGAGATTAGGTAGAAAAACTGATTCCATGTGGCCATTTAGAAAACTTTTGTATTTATTTTCCCCACTTTATTGATATGTATATATGCATTGTATGATGTTCATATTTTGTACACATATAGTCGTATTGAAGTTACAAATCCTTCCCCTCTCACTTTTTGGTTCTCCCACATCTTTCCCTCCCCACCAGCTCCCATTATCCCCCCGAATTATCTTTATGAAATGACTGCAATCTAAATTTCTTATATTAAAGAAATCATTCAACATTTAAACTTTTGCATCTGACTCACTTCACTCAGCAGGATGGTCTCAAGTTGCATCCATTTACCTACAAAAGACTCAAATCCATCTGTTTTTATAGATAAGCAGTATTCCATTGTGTCCATACCACAACGTATGTGTTCATTTGTCTGTTGATGAGTATTTCGGTCTTCTACATTTTGGCTATTGTTAGTTGTGCTGCTATGAACACGGGTATACATATATCTCTGTTATATGATGCTTTTAACTCTCTTGAAAAAGTTCTCAAAGAGGTATGGCTGGATGGAAGGTGATATGTATTTTCAGCCTATTGAGGAACTCCCGTGCTGGTTTCCATATTGCTTTCCATTAGAGAAATGCAAATCAAAACAGCACTAAGAAACCATCCAATCCCAGAGAAAAATGGCATCTTTCAAGAACTCAAACAGCAATCAATGCTGGCAAGGCTGTGGGGAAAAAGGAACCCCCTTACACTGCTGGTTGGAAAGTAAACTGGTACAACCATTTAGAATATCTTTTCAATCATTTGTGAGTGTGGATAATTATTTAGATCTTGCTGCATAGAAATGGGTGTGTCTCTAAACTTCATTCATTGAAATTCTAATCCCCAACAGGGTTTTGGGGGCGGATTAAATGCCTTCATCTTGTACTTCCTAGTCTCAAGAACTGTGGAATATAATTATCTCTTGTTTGTGAGTTTATGACATTTTATTACAGTCCTTTGGAAAGATTAAGACACATCTCAAATGTAGAAAAGGAAAAGGAAGTAAGTGAAAGAATAAAGGTGTACTTGAGTGCACAATAATCCTCAGCGCACAGGAGCAATCCTCACTTCTGTTTTTCACCTCCAACTACATGTGCTTCATTCCTGTAAGACTATAAATTGTTGCTCTTCGTGTAAGTATATTTAAAGTTAATTTATCATAATGTTATTCAGAGAAGATGATGTCATGTAGCATAGAAAACATTAAAAATAAAGCCAGTTAAAAAGAAAAAAAAGCATAAATATTAGTTCTTACATCCTTCAATTTCTGAATCATGAGATCAATTCTCTCTTGTTTAAGAAATACACATGTCAGGAGCTGGAGGAATAGCTCAGAGGTCAAAGCGCTTGCCTAGAAAATGCTAAGTACCTGAGAGGGTTTGATTCCCCAGCACCATATAAACTGGGTGTGGTGGCTCACACCTGTAATCCTAGCACTTGGGAGGCTAAGGCAAAAGGATTGGTATGAGCTCAAGGCCAGTTTGGGTTACATAGTTAGCTCAGAATCAGCCTGGACTGCAGAGTGAGACCCTCTCTCAAAAAATAAAAATAAAATAAAATAAAACAAAAATAAAAACACACATCAGTACATATGATGTGTTAAGACCATGCTCTGTGGGCTGAGAACACAACTCGGTGGCAGAGCACTCGCCTGGCATGTTCAAGGCCTTGAGTTTAATGCTCAGCACTAAAACAGGAAAAAATAAAAAAATAAAGACAAAATAAATAAATCAATAAACATGCTATGTACAAGGCAAAGACTTTCTCCTTCAAACATTCTAAGACTGAGAGCTGAGGTATTGATAGAACAACTGTGACCAAGATACATAATTTCATTTAATGCTGCACTAAGTGGCTTGATAAAATCATTTCAGGTAGGCTGCCCCATTTGCAATGTCTTACAGCCTTTCATTCCCCTCTGTAGTACTAGGAACTGAGCCCAAGGCCTCTGCTCAGCCCATTTTTGATGTTTTTGATTTTGAGACAGGGTCTTGCCAAGTGGCGAAATGGCCTAAGCTCGGCACCACAATGGCCACATTTAGAGACCAGTAAAAACAGTTTCATGAAGGCTGAAAACTTTTCACAGAGAGGCTTCTCAGATCTTCATTATAAAATATGTTATCCTCAGCCAGATTTAGTAGTGCAGGTCTGTCATCCTGGAATTCTAGGAAGCTGAGTAAGTTTGTGCCCAGCCAGTGCAACTTGGCAAGACCCTGTCTCAAAGTTAATGCATATAGCGCAAAGGATTCTGCACTCTATTCCTAACACCAGAAAATAAATAAAT